>JAMZAV010001584.1:0-367514 GCA_024449915.1 Sweltsa coloradensis | reverse complement strand
AAGAAAATTCATTCTTCAAGCCCAGCGTGATATCATGCATAGTCACATAGGTTACATTTAGTGCAGTGCACACGGAGTTAGGTGGCGCTCATGTCTCGGTCAACAGTTGCTGGAGGTGATGTAGTCAGGTCAACAAGTTGATAATGTAACGAGGTAAAGTCAATCGACACACACATCGCAGCCAAGGTTACATGCAAGAAGTGAGGAGCAAACTACGTTATTAGAGTAGGTATTGACAGAACCGCTCACAGCGGTGCTACAATCAAACAGCATCTAGTATTAGTATTACCTTTCGGAATAAGATGTCTTGTTCCCGGTCTTCCATGCTGGTCTCCAAGGCTGTAGGCGGTTCCGTTTTAATTAGGGGTGGTCGAGTTATATGCAAGCCGCTGGGCTCAGGTTTACCTGTTCCATTAAGAACAGGAGTTAACTTTATCTAAAAAAAATAAATAAAACAGGAACAATGTGTTATGTTCAAATTATCTTGAACCTAACTCTACGTAAATAGTTGCATTCCCCCTTTAAACCCGGGCGGTTACTAATGCATCAACTCACCCAGCTGAGTCAGAGAGATAACAGTTTGACTTGTGCGACTGGTAGGGAAGCAAACCCGATCGCGAGACAACTGTGTGACTGGACGGCGACCAGGGAGGTTGTTACCGAGGGAACAGCTCGCGTAGGATGCTACAGTGATTGTGAGCCTAGATTTGGGAGACTGCAGGCGACGGGGGGCCCGGAATATACGATTCCAGGCTAAGCCAGCTTTTCAACCCGAGCGTCATTAGAGGGAAACCTTTCTTCACAAACACTAATTCGGAGCCCTGGGACGAAAAATTGGAACCTAGGACTTGCTGTCAAGGACTCGACCAATCCAGGTCATTCACTCGTACCGGACCAGGCCACACCCAGGACCAGGAGGAAACAATACGCGCCAGGCTAGGAACGCAATTTAATCAACGTACCTACCCCCCCACTCCCGGGTATCACTGATAATTATTTAATTGGCCTGTAGGGCCCTACTTTTCTCCAAAGGCGAGATACTCGCCGTTGTGAGGTCATGTTATTAGGATATGTAAATGCACCCAACCCACCAGAGGTGGGCAGAGCAATCTAACAATAGTGTGGAGCCTAGTCAGTGCAATAGCACATAGTTTGACAAGTGAGGCCCTACTAATCTTAGAAGGCTGTATAATTGATGTAACCTTTTATTTATTAATATCACACCTTTATAAATTTATGCTCCATTGTACCCTTGTGATCTACGACTCAGTATCTAGGCCTACTCTATTATATTAGTGAGGGAACCTAGTCAGTGCAATAGCACATGCTTTGACAAGTGAGGCCCTACTAATCTTAGAAGGCTGTATAACTGATAAGCTTTCATTAATTAATCTCACACCTTGGTAATATGATACCCCCTTATACTATTGTGTTATTTATTATTCACTATCTACTTTATTATATTAGTGAGGGACCTAGTCAGTGCAATAGCACATGCTTTGACAAGTGAGGCCCTACTAATCTTAGAAGGCTGTATAACGGATAAGCTTTCATTAATTAATATCACATCTTTGTAATATGTTGCCCAATTGTCGGCCTACCATTGTAATTTATGACCCACTATTTAGGCCTACTCTCTTATCTTAGTGGGGGGACCTAGTCAGTGCAACAGCACATGGTTTATTTTGACCAGAGAGGCCCTACTAATATAAGAAGGTTCTATAATTAACCATTGATCAGGTGTTATCACACCTTTGTAATATTATGCCCCATTGTACTTTTGTGTTACCGTATTTATTATTCACTATTTACCCTAGTATGTAAGGAAGGACCCAGTCAGTGCAGAGCACATAGTTTGACAAGTGAGGCCCTACTATTATCAGTACGCTTATTATTCTCAACTATTTAGTAAATTTATCATGTGTTTGTATAATGTTATTGCCCATTATAATATTGTGGTAATTATTTTTCACTGTTTACTCTTATTAGTGTAGTACTCAGGCCTGAACTGCACATGAGTTGAACAAGCTGGGCCCTACTTTAAAAGGAAGCTATCTCTTTATTAACTATAATGTGTGCTCATGTTCTTACAAGTTTTGTCGCCTTATGGTAGCCCCTAGTGATATTTTGTTATCTGATATCCATGTTCATTGCCAGGTATGCAACCGGGACATGGCCCTACTTTAATCTTGTAACCAGGGTGAACAAAGGTTGATTTCAATGTGTAGCACCGCCCGTACTAAGGCACCGTATACCCCTATTCAGCCGAGCCTAAGTCACCGACTTCACTGAATGCTTTCATGTACTAGTCTTGTTTGCAGACATCTAGGTCCTGCCCCCCTTTGTTCATGGTGGCGCTGTAGGGATATCGTGCGTTGGTTCGGGCTGTGGCTCATCCCCCTGGGCAATGGGTATCCTGTCAATTCATAATATTGGCCCCGGAATATTATTACTGTTCTGAAACCTTCTGTATACTCATCTAGAGCATTACTATGATCTTCTTTATGACCACACCTGTAAGTACTTGTACCTATTTTTAAACAATATAAAATTTTAAGTTTTTGTTAAATTGTAACAGTGATTTCCCGCGTTCTTTACCCCCTATTCCTCTCAAGGTTTTGGTTTTCCCTATTTCCCCCCACCTTCCATCATCGCCGGGGGGGAACAAAACCAAGTGGCGCCCTTTAAGCTCGCTATCAGCCATCCGGTCACCTATCTACCCCACCCCCACCACTGCAGCTACCCGGCAACCCGCCTTTAAGGCTCAACCTTGTAGCACGAGATTTGGCGTGCGACATTTGGCGCCCAACGTGGATTTAGGGTGTTTGGTTTTATCTCGGCTTTCAATTAGACATTAATTTTCCACTCGATTGCGATGGAGGTTAATAGACTTTCAAAGAGTGAAATTGAATATGAGTTAAAATGTCGTGGACTTCCTGCCACTGGTGCCGCAGACCAGTGAGAAAGTCACTTGTAGAGCAATTCGTGACCGACGCCCAGTTAACACATGTGTGGTAAAACCGGAAAATGAGCTGGAATTATGCGAGCGAAATATAAACGAGATTCAGACTGAGCTGAGGAAAATTTTCAGGGACGAGACGAGACCCACTGTATTGTAAATTAGTTTGCAAAAGTTACACATTACATTGGTCAAATTCAGAATGTAGATGTGAAAGCAGATGAGGAATTTTCAAAATGGAGGTCGACGTTACAAAAATTTAACAAGGGACGCGTATGGGGAAAGCTAGAATCAAGAGCAAAAAGTGATCAAGAGGATTCAGATGACGATCTCACCCCGGCCCCGAACAATACAAACACTGCTACATTAGTGACAGAACAGAATCATGTAACTACGGACTTGCTAGTACTTCGTTACGTAATGAAACTGGGTTAAATTGAATAAAAAGTCTATTCCCGTTTTGAAAGGGAATTTTAAAACTTTTTCGGGGAAAAAGGTGTTAGCTTAGGGGCATTTCTGGAAAGAGTCTCTGAACTCCGATTTGCGCGCGGAATTACGGATTATGAACTCTGGGCATCAGCTGTTGATCTCTTTAGTGACCTGCGCTAGTATGGTTCAGGGCAGCAAGATGCCGTTGTAGATCTTGGACCAAAACTAGTGCAAAAACTAAAGCAAACATTTCAACGGCGGATTACGAAGACTGCCTGTGGGAAGAAATTCGACTCCGAACTCGGGGGAAGATGAGCGATAGACATTTATGTAGCAATCATGGAAAATCTTTTTGCGGTCTAGACTCACCAACCTCGGAAACCGAACGATTAAGAGTTATGAGAAAGAATTTAGCCCCATACTACCAAGACAGGTTGCCCTTTGCATGACATTAATACTTTTCATGAACTTCTCACATTAGGACGTCGAGTGGAAGCAGGGCGGGTGCGCACAGAGAAATACAATGCACCCCCAAAAAACGCGACAATGGAGAAAGATCTAGCATATTCGAGGCGAACGTCAGAACTTGTCGAGGTTTCACACCAGGTTAGACAAGCCCAGGGTTTTAGGGGTATCACCACAGATAGCTAATAGGGGTAAACAAAAGCATGTTGGAACTGTCAGGAACCAGGTCATCCGTTCGCAAATGTCCAAACCCTGACTAAATTTCTGTTTAACTTGTGGCACCCCTGGTGTACAGTACGCCAACTGCAGGAAGTGTCATAAGGGAAACGCTACAGGGAGGAATTGAAAGACTGTCGCATATCTTCTCCCGTAGTCTTGTGAAAACATCTGCGGCAGAATGGGACAAGTGGCTACGGCATGTTTCTGATTTCATAAAGATTAAACCCCGATTGATTATCTACCCCAAAACACAAAACCGAGATGATAGATTGTACCTCAACGTAAAGATATTAGATTGTCAATTCTCGGGATTGCGGGATTCAGGGGCTTCGCGTTCGATATTTGGACAAAAAGGCTTAGCCCACATGCAGAGACTGGGGTTGGAAATGAAAACAGACACTGGCATAGCCAAGTGAAGGTTGCTAATGGACAGTTTTGCCAGGTGTTAGGTTTCATGAACATCCCTATGGAATTGGAAGGTTCCACCCATAACATTGAGGTGATGGTCGTTCCCTCTGTGAAACAACCACTAATTCTTGGATTAGTTTTTTGGAGAAAGGTGAAACCCTTCCCGAATTTTGTCAATCACACATGGACATTCGACACGATGACGAGTGCTATGTCAATGAAGTTTGTTGACAAAGAACATATATCCAAGAACAGTGTATGGAACTAGATGCCTGGTAGCCCGGAACTTCGAACAAAATGGGTACATCACTTGGTCGGGACAACCTTAGTTCAACACAAAATAGACACAGGGACAGCTGAACCTATAAAACAGCGTTATTACCCACTTTCACCGGTCAAACAGGCACAGATGGATGCGGAATTAGCCCAATTTTGCTACAACTGGGAGTGGGGGTTCCATCAAAAAGCCCGGGTCATCCCCAGCTCTTTGGTTGGCAAGTCTAAATGGCACCTCACGATTTGTGGTGGATTTCCGGAAGGTGAATAAAGTAACGAAACGGGATGCGTATCCCATTCCTTAGTTAACTCAATTTAGACAGACTTCGAGATGCCGTTTCCTTACCTCCCTCGATCTTAAAAGCGCTTATTGGCGGGTACCAGTAGACCCCAAAAGTCGAGAGAAGACAGCTTTTACTATCCCGCCCACGAGGTTTGTTCGAGTTTACCAGGATGCCGTTCGGCCTACATAATTCTCCAGGGGATTTGGGCAGAGACTGATAGACCGCATATTAAGATCAGATCTCGAGCCGTACGTTTTTGTCTATCTTGATGACATCCTTATCTGCACTTCCACCTTCCAAAAGCATCTGGAGGTTTTGGGAAGAAGTCTTTCGGAGGTTAATAGAAGCTAATTTACACTGAATCGTGAAAAATGTAAGTTTGCAGTCAGAGCTAAAGTATCTGGGATACGTTGTCGATTCCATGGGTTTGCACTGCGATCCGGAGAAAATGGCAGCCATATCAGACTTTTCCAGCACCCAAAAAACACTGAAGGAGCTTCGTCATTTATCGGTATGACCTCGTGGTACCCAAGATTCGTTCCAGGATTTTCTACCATTTAAAGGGCCGTTGACTAAGCTGACGCACAAGAAAACCCAAAAATTTGCAGGAATGCTGAAGCGCAAGAAGCCTTCCAGGACTTTAAAAGGAAAATTGATCACAGCACCCATTCTTTCCTGCCCGGATTTCTCACGAAAGTTTTGCGTTCAAACGGAGCATCGAACTATGGGTTAGGTGCAGTGCTAAGTCAAATGCATGAAGATGGGGAGAAAGTAGTAGCCTTCGCCAGTAGAACCTTAACTAACAACGAGAAAAAGTTTTCAGCAACAGAGAAAGAGTGCTTAGCTGTTTTTTGGGCCATTTAGAAGTATCGGCCTTTCATAGAAGGAAGTGAATTCACCGTTATCACGGACCACCCTAGTTTGATCTGGCTCCAAAAAATTACAAGATCCGACAGGTAGATTAGCTCGCTGGGCGCTACGGCTTCAACCGTATAACTATCAAATTTAAATTTATCGCAAAGGGAAGGACAATGTTGTACCTGACGCACTCTCGAGGTCCGTACCCGTTGATCTTATCACTCTTCCGGATACGATACAGGATCTTGGTACCAGAAAACCCTTCTTCGTGTCAAGAACAAACCTTTAGACTACCCAAAATGGAATGTTGACAAGGACTGTTTATATAAACTAAACGGGACTTGGAAGATGGTTGTTCCAAAAGAGTCACGCCCGGCAGTATTTGAAGAATGTCATGATGATGCAAACAGCAGGTCACTTGGGCATATGGAAAACCTACAAAAAAATTTGTAACTCATACTATTGGCCGAAAAAGAAGTCCGCGTGTCCAGATATGTTAACAAATGCTCCGTTTGTCTGCAGTATAAACCGGAAAGACAACTACCAGCAGGGGCTTATGGGTCGATGCAAGAACGTTAGCAAACCCTGGCAGCTAATTTCTTCTGACCTTCTTGGACCGTTTCCGCGTTCGAAAAAAGGGAATAAGTATCTCCTTGTTATTGCAATTGGGTTTTCCAAATACACTCTGATCTTTCCTCTGCGGGCAGCTAACGCCAAAAGCATAGTTCGCCACATGGAAGAAGATGTTTTCCTGATCTATGGAGCTCCACAAACCATTGTATGTGACAATGGGTCTCAGTATGCAGGCAAGGAAATGAAACATCTAGCTACGCAATATCAATCGAAATATTCTTCAATGCTCGCTACCATCCCCAAAACAATCCCTCGGAACGGATTAATCAAGTCCTGGGAAAACCATGATTGCATCATACGTGAAGGGTAATCACCAAACATGGGACAAAACAAACCATAAATTTGTATGCGATTCGAACGGCACACCATGAAGTTACAGGTTACACGCCGGTATACCTAAACTTTGGAAGAGAATTTACACATCAGGCAGAGCACATGGAGACTACCAGGGTGACTTGGACATCCCACTTGCACATCAAGGGGGGATTGGGCCCAAAAATTAAATCACTTCAAGCAAAAATATCGGACAGTGAAACCCATAGGATTGTTAAGGGACATGACGAAAAAGCTAAACGGTACAATCTGCGCCGCAGGACCAGTCACCTATGAGGTTGGGCCCGATTTGTTTACAAAAAAAATTATGCACAGGTCTGATGCAGCAGCAAACTTTTCAGCAAAGTTAGCCCCAAAGTTTGTAGGACCTTTTTTAATCAAGTCCAAGTTGTCTCCACTAGTTTCGAGTTGGTTAACAACAGAAAAAAAAGCATTTGGGTATTGGCATGTTTGTGACCTTCGGAAGTCCCCAGAAGATAAATAAAACTAATTGTTCGTCATGACCCTTGTCTGTAGGAGGGGGGAGGTGTTATGTTCAAATTATCTTTAACCCAACTCTACGTAAAAAAGTTGCATTCCACCTTGACCCGGGCGGTACTAATGCATCAACTCACCCACTGAGTCAGAGAGATAACAGCTGACTTGTCGACTGGTAGGGAAGCAAACCCGATCGCGAGACAACTGTGGACTGGACGGCGACCAGGGAGGTTGTTACCCAGGGGAAAAGCTCGCTGTTTGGATGCTACAGTGATTGTGAGCCAGACTTGGAGACTGCAGGCGACGTGGGGCCCGGAATATACGATTCCAGGCTAAGCCAGCATTCAACCCGAGCGTCATTAGACGGAACTTCTTCACAAACACTAATTCGGAGCCCTCGGGACGAACCATTGGAACCCTAGGACTTTCTGTCAAGGACTCGGACCAATCCAGGTCATTCACTCGTACCGGACCAGGCCACACCCAGGACCAGGAGGAAACAATTACGCGCCAGGCTAGGAACGCAAATAATCAACGTACCTACCACCCCACTCCCAGGTATCACTGATAATATTTAATTTGGCCTGTACGGCCTACTTTTCTCCAAAGGCGAGATACTCGCCGTTGTGAGGTCATGTTTTTAGGATATGTAAATGCACCCAACCCACCAGAGGTGGGCAGAGCAATCTAACAATAGTGTGGAGCTAGTCAGTGCAAAAGCACCTAGTTTGACAAGTGAGGCCCTACTAATCTAGAAGGCTGATAATGATGTAACCATTATTTAAATATCAACCTTATAATATTAGCTCCATTGTACCCTTGATCTACGACTCAGTATCTAGCTATCTATTATATAGTGAGGAACTAGTCAGTGCAATAGCACTGCTTGACAAGTGAGGCCCACTAATCTTAGAGGGCTGTATAACTGATAAGCTTTCATAATTAATCTCACCCTGGTAATATGAACCCCCTTATACTATTGTGTATTATTATTCACTATCTACTTATTATATTATGAGGACCTAGTCAGGCAACAGCACATCTTGACAAGTGAGCCCTACTAATCTTAGAAGGCGTAAACGATAACTTCATTAATTAATATACATCTTTAATATGTTGCCCAAGTCGGCCCCATTGTAATTTATGACCCAAATAAATTTTGCCTACTCTCTTATATAGTGAGGGACTAGTCAGGCAACAGCACATGGTTATTTTTGACAGAGAGGCCTACTAATATAAGAAAAGGGTTTTATAATTAACCATGATCAGTGTTATCACACCTTTGTAATATTATGCCCATTGTAATATTGTGTACCGTATTATTATTACTATTACCTAATATGTAAGGGAAGGACCAGCAGGCAGAGCACATAGTTTGACAATGAGGCCTACTAATATAGAAAGCTTTATTATTCCAACTATTTAGTAAATGTTATATGTGTTTGTATAATGTTATGCTCCATTATAAATGTGGAATTATTATTCACTGTTTACTCTTATTAGTGAGTACCAGGCGTGCAAAATGCACATGAGTTGAAACAGCTAGGCCCTACTTACAAGGAACTATCTTTATTAACTATAATGTTGTCATGTTTACAATGTTTGTCGCCTATGTAGACCTAGTATAATTTGTTATCTGAAAATCCATGTTCCATTGCCAGGTTTGCAACCGGCCTGGCCCTACTTTAATCTGTAAACCAGGGAAAAAGTCGAAATTCAATGTGTAAAACACGCCTATAAGCACCGTATACCCTATTCAGCCGAGCCCAAAATCACGACTTCACTGAAGCTTTATGTACTAGTTTGTTTGCAGACATCTAGGTCCTGCCCCTTTTGTCATGTGGCGCTGTAGGATATCGTGCGTTGGTTCGGAGCTGGGCTCATGCCTGGGGAATCGGTATCCTGTCAATTCATAATATGCCCCGGAATATTTTTACTGTTCTGAAACCTTCTGTATACTCTATCTAGAGCATACTATGATCTTCTTTATGACACACCTGTAAATACCTTTACCTATTTTCAAACAATATATAATTAGTTTTGGTTTAAATTGTAACATGAGTTCCCGCGTTCTTTACCCCCTATTCTCTTCAAGGTTTCTTGGTTTTCCCTATTTTCCCCCACCTTCCATCATCGCGGAGGGGGAACAAAACCAAGTGGGCCCTTTTTGCCGCTAAAACAGCATCCCGGTAACCATTACCCACACCCCACCACTGCAACTAGCCGCAACCCGCCTTAAGGCTAACCTTGTAGCACAGATTTGGCCTGCCGACCAATGTACAGGGATTCTCAATGGGTTAATTTGTGAAATAACTGAAGAAAACAAGAACAAGCCGATAGCAAATGTTACAAATTTTTGTAACAAAACTAGGCTAGCTTTTGTGTTTATTGATGATATTAATAATAATAATAATAATAATAATAAGAATCCCTCATACTCAGTTCCAACTATGTCGGTTGAGTGGGGTTTTCCACCATTATCAAGGCATGAAACTTTTAGATACAAGCTTGCCAGACTCAGTGTTTCTTCCACATCATCTAACTCCTTCCTCTCCACAAATTTACTCCATCTCTTCTGTCCTCCCAAGCTTTACTCTGCCAAAATGCTCCAACTTCTTCCGTTTTCCAACAAACTTCTTGAATTAATCTTTCCATTTTTCTCTTGGCCTTCCTACTCTTCTTTTCCCCTCTCTGCCGCTTCAAATTCTCGTCTTGGAATCCTCTCCCCCTGCCATCCTTTCATAGTCCAAACCATTTAGACCCTCTCTTTCTAGCTTAACTTCAATCCTCAATCCCAGTTCTTTCCTTATTTCATTACTTCTTATCTTGTCCATCTTTGTAACTCCCTTAATACTTCTTAAAAACTTCATTTCTGCTGCTTCCAGCTGACTCTCTTCTTTTTTTCCCACTGCCCATGTTACTGCCCCATATGTTAGTATAGGTACAAAATATGCCTTATACAGCAAAATTTTACATTTTTGTGGGAACAACTCATTCCATAGTAACTTTCTCACCAATTGGTAAAACCCTTCTGCTTTTTGCACTCTAGATGACACTTCCCTACACACTTTTGCATCTTTTGTCAATATACTTCCCAAATATTTAAATTCTTCTTTTTCTTCTAAGACTTCTCCCGTATACAATATTTTCCATGTCTCTAGGCCTGCCCTTTGTCTTCTTTTGCATAGCAAACATTCACTCTTTTTCTGATTGATTTTTAGACCAAACTCTGTAGTAACTTCGTTCCATCTGTCCACCTTCTCCTGCACTTCTCTGGCACTCTCACCCCAAATCAACACATCGTCCGCAAACACTAATGTTCTTGTGTCCCTTCCATCTGTATTTGGTTCCACTCTTCTTATAATTTCATCCATTACAACAGTAAAGAGTGTTGGAGATAACACACTACCTTGTCGCAAGCCCTCATTTACTTGGAACCATTCTGACCTACCCATATCTGTCTGTACACAACTTTCACTCCTTTGATATGTACTTATATAATATATAATAATAATAATAATAATAATAATAATAATAATAATAATAATAATAATAATAATAAAAATATCAACAAACACCTGGTTCGAACATAAGTCGACCCGACTACGGGCTGTTCTTAGTGCTTGTTTGCCAGGCTCAGCACATGTGTGTTTAATTTGACCTGATGAGATGATTGTTAATACAGTTAATGCTTTAACACTAACAGGTAGAACCTGCACAGTTCATAGCTACTTTCGTAGTTCAGCACAGTATTTTTGGATATTTCATGGGAAAACTGTTCTGACTCTTCAAAAAATGTCACTCAATGTTACTTTTTTATTGGAAGTAAACTTCACAAATTACACAAAGTGAAAAACCATTACATTCTACAATCATAGGTAACACCAATTTTGTCAGTCTAATCACTGTTACTTAATACAAACGTTTTTCATTGGATATTTTGCAATTCTTTGCCTTTGCGTCTTTCAAGTTGACAGCTCTGCAGGTTGACTTGGTTGACTTTGGATTTTAGAAATTTTCTTAACAAAACTAGGCTCTAGAGAAAGGCTAGACCCACTCTCGGAGACTCCGGATCCGCAGGTTTCCCAACCCCTGCCCTAGGCCTACCAGAATATATTAAATTAAAATGATCTGAAAAATTTTTGATACAAAAAGCTTCCTACAGTGTTAAAGACTTTAGGCTATTACAGTAGGGTTGCCAACCGTCCGGAATTTCTCCGGACAGTCCTGATTTTGATGCCTTTGTCCGGAAAGAGGAATTGCCTCATTCCGGACGGCACTTTGTCCGGAATTTGTGAAAAAGTCATATTTGTACTACATTTTATTGAATTTTAGAGTATTGCAGTGAATTAGTGTTTTTTTCTCTCTAAAGTTGGTACATCAGTTGGTTTGGTAATTTGGAATAAAAGTTAGTTTCTTTCATGTAGCCGCCTTTTCGTAGTCCTACTCCTAGCTAGTCGTGCTCTTGACCTCTATGCTCGTGACTGCCCTGTCCCACTACCCCTCCCTAACCCCTTTGTATTGTATGCGCACTTGGCGAGGCGCAGGCGCTACAACATGAGATTTCAGTTTAGTATTAGTCCGTTTGTTTAGCGACCGTGGCCAGACGTGTCGGCACTGAACGTACAGTGAGCGATTTTCCTGTGCTTTCTGTCGGATTGTTGCATCGTGAAATGGAACTGGTAGGCAATTCGCCTCCCAAAAAGAAGAATTAAAATTTGGATATATCCAAGTCATTGAATCTTTAAATTACGTATCCGGCTGTTTTGAAGGTTAAAAGAGTCCAAAAAAATTTCGCCTCCCGCGGCTGGGGCCTCGCCCCAGACCCCTTGTGTGCCCACTAAAATTCGAGATTCGTCCGGAATTCTAGTTGACCCAAGTTGGTAACCCTATATTACAGGCGTATGACCCACACTAAAGTTGAATTTTAAAGTTTATGGGCTTAGCTGTTTTTCTACTTCTATAGGCCTAGGCTACATACTCATAACATGTTGTAAATGTAAAACTTGTAGGCCTAGGCCTACATATAAACACACAAATAAAATTATGATGAACTGAACTGTACCAAAATGTTTAAATCAACAAACGTCCATATTATTATTTAATTAGTATTTCATATTTTGTTTCTATGTAGGCTAGTCAATAATTTTTGTTCTTTCCAAAGTGAAATATGGACTAGGTCTACTGGCAAAAGCTGTTAGAATTAGGTGACAATATTGTCATTGTCATATGTAGCCCTAGGCCTATGTTGTCCAAAATAAAATAAATGGTAGGTCTACCGATATTTTCTCAAATGTTTTAACTTCAACAATATTTAATTCGGTTTGCATCGAATTAGGGAATAATGGTGTAGACCTAATTGGAGGAGGATGCCTCTATCCAGGGCCTCTAGATTCTGTAGTTCTTCACGGGTTCAACTCGGCAACGGTAATCAACTCGGGAGCATCAGTAATCGTTCCGGTTGTTGTTGGTCGAGGTCGAAAGGTATGATTTACTTGGCAGTGGACGGTCAAATGTGAACAAATGATTTGCAGTCAGTTGTCAAATATTCGAAATGATATAGGGGAGATTGGGGTAATTAGGAACAAATTTGTGAAAGTTGACCTATGATCTCAATTTACATATAACTAGAAAAACATATTATAAATGTTTTAGTGGTATCAGATACATTGAAACATTGGCTGTCTTAATAAAATTAAATATTTTGCATTCATGTGTTATTTTAGATGCAATGATTTTTTTTCTACACGCGCATATTGTTCCTTATTACCTCAACATTTGGGCAATAGGAACAAGCATTATAAGAAGCAAGGTAGGTGCATTAAAAATACATGGGCAAATAGGAACATAGGTATTTGTAGTATAATTAACCTTTTGTAGAGTAGGGCCCGTATCTAAATACGTGGAGTTTAAAATGGCGCCAGGAGTACCCCCGTATCTCATACGTTTGCCTTTTTGTGGTCGAGTGTGTTGTTTTTTCCGTTTCACGTTCTTTGGCTAATTTTAAAACAGACGTGTAGCTTTAAACCTCTCGGCAATAGTAAGAACTATTTGTAAGGCGATGTATAGTGCTGCCCACTTAATTGTCAAAAAAATAACTAAATGCGAGTGTTTATGGAAATTGACAGTACCAAACGTTGTGTTTGCGAGTTATTGGTGGCCGTCAAACGCCGGCCTGTTGATTTAGGAGACGGAATTACGACGGTAACTACAAATAAAATAGATGAATCTGATATTAGTGACATTTTTTTTGGGATACTAAGATGTAAAAAGTCAAGTAGGGCTAACTCCCGTTGCCGCTGCAACGGGTGGGCGTAGGCCTGCAGCTAGGGCTAGGCCTAGACGTGCTGTCAACCCCCGAACCTGGACAGACCAGGTATTTACCCCCACAATTTTTAATTTTGATGCATCAAATAGTGGTGTAAGCCTAATCTGGGTTTTCAAGTGCTAGGCCTAGTTAGTAAGGAATGACCAAAAAACAGAATGTTTTTAAAATGTAAAAAATAACCCACTCCTGGGCCCCGATTCATGTACATTTATCCCGGGGTAATAGGTGGTATAAGGACGGTATAATGCAGGACAGGGCCCAGGATAAGGCCTGGTTAAGTCTGGGCAACTCTCATCCAATCAAAAATTTCCAATGCAACAACAGACACAACAAATGTTTTTTTCCCACTGCATTCCACAGCCATGTAAATCGCAAATTAGAAAAAGAAACACTGAAAATTTCCACCTCTTTTGTTTTACTTTTTCATTTAGTGACAGGAGTTTGCGTAAATTCATTTAAAGAAAAGAAAAGGCTTATTATTGCCGTAAATTTTGGAATAGCCTAGGACTATCATACCATTCTTTATCTGCATTAGGTTTTTAGTAATCAAAACTAGTTATTTGTGCGGGATGTGTCTGAACAAGGTCGTGCAGGTCTAGGGTTGCCTAGGAGAGGCCTAGGGCTTGTCAAACGTGTTATGTTTTAGCATTAATTGAATGTAGTCCTATAGCCTAATGGAACTTTAGGCCTACATTTGTTGTATTATGAATAATTTTCTACATCTGGGCCTAGGTCCGGGACGGTTTCTGATTTGTTTTATGAGAGTAATGACAACTTTTCTCGTTTTACACATAGATGCAAAATTTAAAATGTCCGCCATCTGTTTACGTATTTTCTTATCCCCGGTGGAGGGGGGATAAGTCTTCATGAATTGGTTTCGGAGTTATACCGCACTTGTACCACCTAACTCGGCTTATACCGGGAAAAAAAATGTACATGAATCGGGGCCCAGGGGTGTAGTAAGGTGAAAGCTTACTCACTCGTCAAAAGGTTAAGTAGCAAAAAAATTCATCTTGATATCATGCTTTCTGCATCATTATTGCCAAAGTTAGAACTGATGCAAATTTGTAGTATTTTTTAATAGCTAGAAACATGACAAAAACTCTCTCTTGTCTTAAATTTAAAAACTACACAAAGCTTCCCCATAGCAGATGTTAATATTTAAAAAGTATGATGTATCATGAAAAATTACAAATATATAATTTGTAATGCATGAATTACTGTTTAAAAGGAAAAATAGTATACACTTTTTGAGTGGGGGCAATAAGGGAACATTCCCTCACATTTTACACAGTTAGTTTATTAACCCAGATTTTCATCGGGGCCTACTTGTTGTGTTTTAAACTTTTCCCAAATGATTAAATAATTTTTGGATCTGGTTCTAATTAAATTTAGTGACCCCCAATGAGCTTAATTGGGCATAAAAAAAGATTTGCCTCTTGAATGATGTCGAAGTCATCCCTCAAGGGCCAAGCAAAGATAAAATATTACCTCTACGCTCCGGGAAATTTTTTACTTCAAATTCCAGTGGTTGATGATTGTGGATTCTTGTTACCCAAACCTTTGCACGACGGACATGTTTGTTCCCATTTACCCCCATGATATAGCATTATATTACACTATATGGCTCATTCCTCTTTACCCCATAGTATTCCTATATTTACCCCTCATGGGTGTTCCCCTTTTAACCCCAAAAATTATAATTTTGGGGCAAATAGGAATACCCCCTTATTCTAAGAGAGAAAAGAGATAAAAGTTTACAAAAATCATAATAAAGCACTCTCATATATGGAGATAAAATAGACATACTGTCTTTCCTACATTTAATATTAGGCCTATAAGAAGGGAAAATTAAATTTTTTTAAACGTTGTAAGAAACATATTAAAACTTTATTTTGAAAGTACCTTACAAGAGTCATAAAAAACCAACCAATAGTTACTTTTCTCAGTAGAATTGATTACATTATCAAAGAAGAAGGCATGGCCCTTACAAAACAATTTTTCATAAAAAATGTACATTTTCAAAATTTTGATTTAAGGCTTGTTCCCAATTACCCCAATTCCTTATTACCCCAATCTCCCCTATATGTGTGTACCCTATTATTTCCAATCGGGAAAAATTGGTTTTATGCCTAAATGGTATAATTCCACAAAAAAAGGGAACGTACAGGACTTTTGGGGTAGGCCCTTACTAAAGGTAGGTTTTCTTTGAGCAACTAGGCCTACTATTGTTATTTGTTTGAGATAGTCAATAATCTGGTTGTGTTTACGTGTAGGCCAAGGCTTATCATCCACCATTTATACTAATTAACAAAAAATATAACCGAGTCGGACTCGGTTGTCACGTATTTTATCGCAAAGATATCGACCTTAACCGGGTCGATCACAAAACAGCCGAGTCGATTACGGTAGAAACGCCAAGTCCAACTCCGTCAGAGTTATAGAATCGGGGTCCTGGAGGGGGAGGAGGAGAATCAGGAAGACAGTTGGGGGGATGAGGGAGTGTCTAATGGTTGGAGGGTGAAATTACATTGGAATAAATATATGTACCTACCTGGCATAAAACCCGGGCTTCATTCCTACGAAAAACAACAACAATAGTACCAACATTTTTGAAACAAAACCCTTTTCCGGGAACAGATGCATGTTCTTGAGCTGCCTCTTGAACAATTACAACTTTGGTACTGTCCTGCCAATGGGTGAACTTCGAGTCTCTGCCTCCTGCTCTGGTTGCTGGCTTTCAATGTCGACTACTGGGATATCCTAACAACAATAGAAACATTTAAGCAGTTTAAGTTAGATTCCATGGCATTGAAACTACAAAATACTAGGAAAACGCTTAAGTCCCGCCGCGTTGTTGGATGAGCGTATTGGTGCATTGAGCTGCCATGTGTTATGCGGTTTTTCTGTTGTTCTGTGAAAAAATGTATTACCAAGTTCAAATTTTTTAAATTTAATTAAATTTAAAAAAATAAACTTAAATTTTAATTTTTTTTAATTAATCGTAATTTTAAAAAAGAAAAAAAAGAAAAAAAATTGGGATTTTTATAAGAAATAATTATTCGATTGCGTAAAATTTCACCACAAATAATAAATTAATAAAATTAAGGTTCTGTGAAAAACTTATTACAATAGGAATCAAGCATGTGGGTGTCATAAGTAAAAAAATTGTTTTAAAAAAGAAAAAACCACAAATTTTTCTATTTTCATTAGAAAAAATTTTTTCGTTTGTGCTCAAATTTCACACGAATATCTTGATTCATAAAATTAAGGTTCTGTGAAAAATCATTAAAATCGGATAAACATGTAGATGTTATAAGTAAAATAAATTTTTTAAAAAATCAAAAAAAATCGTAAAATTGCGATTTTTATGAGAAATAATTTTTCGATGGCGCTCAAAAACGTTTGGGAGTTCTAAGTTCAGAGATTTTGAAGGCCTTCATAAAATTTCATCGCAATTGGGGTATCGTTTAGCCGGAATCGTGCTAACAAACAGACAAAAATACAGAAAGAAAGAAAAAACAAAACATTCCGGATTTTTTTTTCCGGTGTAGTGAAATGGAATCTTCGCTTCGCTCGCTACGCTCATCCAAAAAATTAGGCTTAAACATATGGTAAGCTAAAGGGGCCCAGGCCTATGTTTGAAAAAAATGCATAGGAAACATCATAAAAAAGGCTAGCCCACGTTTGTAAGATAGCCGGAACTTCTTCGGTTGGGGGGGGGGGGGGGGGAGAGGGGGGGGGTTTAGGTTTAGGTAAAACTGCTACTTTTTTTCTGTAGGCCTAGTAGCCTGGTTGCTTAGACAAACCATGGAGTTGGATGATAAGGAGGTCTAGCTCAAATGGAACAGCACGTCCACGATCGTGTTTGTTTGTTTGAGCCTATTCGCCATTTTGATTGTAATAACCCCCTACTAGCAGGTTAAACTTTGCCACAAAGAACTGTGGTAGGCCCTAGGTTACCTTGGTTACCAAGAAAACAATCAAAATGTCTGCCAATTTGAAGTGCTAACTTGTACACCCGCCGACCACACACCTGCGCCACCAGTAACGCCAGTACTATTTATAACTCCATGGACAAACCATTAGGGGTTTAGTGATAGAGGCGTGAATTTTGTATCTTTACTCAGAAAAACGTGCTGAGTAATTTGCCAGGTGGTCCCAATTTATTTTATCCCTGTTCAGGGGGGACCATGGTGCAAAGTTAGGGGTAGAAATTATTTTTAAATTGACTAGGGTGAGCCAAATAGAAGTTAGTGTTTTTTTTTTTACACTTTGTGTAAGTATTATTTTAATTTATTAAATTTAAATATAAAAAATGTTTTATTTATAACAGGGGTGTCCAAAATTGCTATTTCGAAAAATAGCAGTAAGTATAGCTTGTGATGACTCATCAATCGGGGGGTTAAAGATAAAAGCGTGAATTTTGGATCATTCACTTAGAAAAATGCAATGAGTAATTTGCAAGGTGGTCCGCATCGAAAAAATGTTTCCCGTTCAGGGGTGACCAGGTGCAAAGTTTGCGGTAAACATTATTTTCAAATACCTAGACAAATAGACTAGGGGTGAGCCTAATAAAGAAGTAAAAGTGTGGTATTTTAAATATTTTGTTTTAAGTAGGCCTATTATTATTAATTATTATTATTATTATTATTATTATTTTTATTATTATTATTATTATTATTATTATTATTATTATAATAAACTAGTTTAACGGTAAAACTATTATTCAGCCTCAATTTGACTACTGTGCCACACTGTTATTTTAGCTAATAATCAGACCTGTCTCTTTTACAAAAACTTCAGAATAGAGGAATGGGGTTTCATTTCATTTCATTTCAGTTTATTCGTGCATTTTACAATGTCATTGTGAAGCACATGTCATAATTTAAAACAGTATTACAATGCAAATTTAGGGGTACAAAAAAAAATAGTACAATATTACATAATAAAAAGCACACTAAAACATATGTTACCATGTATTTAATCCCTATCCAGCATCTCCCAACAGAGTAAAATTCCTTCTCTAACATGTATATTTAAATTTTTCCTTAAATTGTTTTAAATTATCTATCTCTTAATCTCTATTGGGAGTGCATTGGTAAAAGTTGCTCCTGCAAAAAGTTGGTCCCTTTTTATAGGATTCCAAGTTATGGGTGACCACTGTATGTCCATCCTCCTTCTTTTATTTGGTCATGCAAGTCAACATTTCTCAAAATTTCTGGCTTGTGTAACCTTACATACAAGTGGTTTTCATTCGTGTATAAAATTGGGAGGGTCAGCAACCCTAGAGCTCTAAATAAGCCTCTACATGATTCACGATTTCCAATGTTACACATGATCCTTATTGCTCTTTTTTGTTTAGAAATATTCTTCTAACATTGTCTTTACTTGACCCTCCCCAAGCTAAAATTCCTAACTTATATTTCATACAAATTTATACATAATAGGATGCTACAAATATACACCAATATGTGCAATGCTCACTTACTTGGATTTTATGAATGTTGAAAGAAAGGGTGCACTATTTTTACCTCAATCTTTATTTACAAAATGTTAAACAATAGGCCCCATGCGCCTGAATAATTATAATGTAAAGTTGTTTATGGTAAAAGATACATTCACACAACACCAGGGCATGTTTTAATAATAATGTGTAGGCCTATATTGAATTTAGGGGCAAAAGCGCATCAATGAAGTCGTTATTTGTAAAGGGTATTAAAATTTATAATAAACTACCTACCAATAACATTAGGGAATCTGACAATGTTGGATCTTTTAAAAGAAAATGTAAATTTATATTATGAAAGGTAAATACATCAAATTGTTTTATTTTTGTGAAGGGTTCAGGCTATAGATTTGATAGTGTTGATTTATGTCTAGATTGTTTTATTACTAAGTTGTAGGCTATGACCTATGAAGTATATTATATTCTGTAACGATAATAATGCTGAACTCAGCTAATAGGCTAATAACGATTTTTATTTGAAAAGGCCTAGTAATTCAATTTAATTGTTAAAAACTAAAAAAGTATTATTTTTAAAAGGGTGCCCAAAGTTGTTACATTTGCCCTTATTTCGAAATACGTTCAAATGCTAGTAAGCATAGCTTGTGATGACTCATCTGAAAGGAATTTAAACACTGAAAACGATTTTGTTTTGTTACTCCAGTCCTAAAAACCTACAAAACCTTTAAAGTGGCTATTTTAAATACAAAAAAACTTTCAAAAGAAAAATACTTTCGCTTGAAGTACTTTCCTTGAAATAGCGACGTTAAAGGTTTTGAATTTTTTTTGTTACTAGTCTATAACAGCAAAAACGTGATGATTCTATTTTTTATTTTTATTATGTTCTTGTCAGGGTACCGGTAGGCCTACTTCCAGTAGGCTACGTACAACATCTCTGCTCGACAGGCCTAAATGATGGTGGCCCGAAAACAGTGAAATATGCGAGTTATTAGTAAGAGTCGGTAGGCCTACCTACCATACTTAACTATAGCAAGGCCTAATTGTATATTTTCTGAGTGATTAGTGTTAATAAATCGTTAATAATAATTCTTTCTTTATTTCTAATTTGAAGTTGTTTTTCATTGTTTTTAAAGGAAAAGCAGGGTTAAAAAACTGGTCCATACCAACGGAAGAAGTAAGTACCGGTACCAAAAAAGTTCCGCCAGCGGCGCTATTGTTTCCCCATGCTGTTTTTGCCAGAGATTTGTCCCTCTACCTTGAGTTTTACAGCATTTTCCATTGGCCGCACTCAGGTCGCACTAGTGCGCCCGAGTGTGCATAGAATCGTCACTTGTCTCTTCATTTGTTCAGTTTAGTAGGTAGGTTCGGTTTTTTGTCCTGCACTGCCGTCGCTGGTGCCAGGTGTAAAGCACTAACACGTTATTCTGTCACCTTGCAACTTACACTGCGGCGTTATTTTGTCCAGTATTAACTTACACTTTACCGCGGTGTACGCCTAACACCCGCTCCAGAGGTGGGTGTGTGGTGTAGTGCAATGAAAAGATGGCGGCAACTTAAATTAAACTGTGTTTTTACGTAATGTCAACATTTCTTCTAGACTTTATAGCCTAGGCCTAGCCTACCAGGAATAATCATGTTTTATATTACATATATTACTTATTTCATACAAACGTAAATAGAAATCAAAATTGTAGGGCCCTAGGCCTAGGCCTATATAATTATTTAACTGATCAAAATGATGCTAGGTAGCTACACCAAAGCGATTTTTTGTCGGTAAAAGTGAAGGGTTACTCAGCGATGTTTTTAATCTGTTTTTTGTTGAATAAACACTAGAACAACCACAACAGAGTAGTTTTAAATGATTTTTAAACAGGCGCACACAAGTGTTTACAAAATAAAACACAAAACAACATACACTAACAACACAAACAAACAGCCACCACCGACCTCTACATGTCGCCATCTTCGAACTCAAATCCAGCCTAAACCAGTGCTATCAACTACTATGAGATACAAAATGAAATTTGATGCACAACTGAATGGGGGCGTTGCCCCCCAACCCCCACCGGGGCTCTGCCCCTGGACCCCAACTCACACCCAACAACAAAACCACAAACACACCTCATTCCGATGAATCGCTAACTCAGGAAAACCAGTCAATCCCATAAAATACAGAGGCTTTAGATACCAGCACTGCGATACAACATTCCCCCACCTCGCCGTTGCTCTAGTCGACATTCAACACTCTTTCACAACGTAAACATCAACATTATGTCAATCACGACAAACCTTCCGAATGACCAAAAAACATAGGCTACTCAAATCAACGTGCGCCGACTTAAATCACTCCACAAACCATGTAAGTAACATCGCTCAATCATTTAAATCACCTTCCAAAGTAATTCCATTCGCTGAGTGATTCTGCATAATTACCTTTTTGTCTTCCTGCAGTGTACTAGGCCTACCACACTATCGACATTTTCCGGTCTAGGCTACACCGGCACCACAGAAAAGTGCAGGACAAAAAAACGAACCTAATGTTATTCAAGTGGAAGTCGACAACAATGACATCTCTGCCCTCCCCGAGTGCATGCCAATGGAAAACGCCATTAATTAGGCTATGGCAACCCTTCCTAACTGCTACATAAAGCGGCTGTCACACAATCGAGTTTATTACCATCCTTGCCATCTATTGGTGTTCACTGGTCACGTGTTACGGTAGTGGGTTCTGATTGGCTCTCGCTACCTCGACTCGCTAGGAAGTTGAACAAGCTGGACATTTTTCGGCACTCTTGTCGCTAAGCGGGTCCAACTTTCAACCACACTTTTTTCCCAATACAATCAATGGAAAACAACTTCAAATTACGAATAAGTTAATATTAAGTACGTATGGTGAGTAATTAATAGTAGGGCCTAAACACTCTCGAATTACACGAATAATGTCAAATAATTTACATTATTGAACATGAACGTCGTCTCACTCTGATCAACGCGCCATTTTGGATTTTGGCTATGTCACTGTTATTTACTTAGTAGGTGTAGGCCTACCAACCTTTTTGCGATATTGTGGCTATTTAAGTAATTTATAAATATGTTATTGTTAAACAATTAAATAGTCGAATAGCACGGGGGTCCAGGGGCGGAGCCCCGGCGGGGGCCGGGGGGCTGGGCCCCCAGAACAGAATGAGGTACACAAACAAACAAACACGACAGGGACCGCAGGACAAACAAAAACGGACCGAATAAACGTAAGTTTGGTTTTTTTTGGTTGGTACGTCGGAGAATGGAGAGACTTTGCTAACATGGCCGCCGTGATCAACTAATAACAGTGAAATTAGTCTGTGAGTATATTGTGTTCACCTATGTAATTTTTAAATTTTTGGGCAAAGTGTTAATTAATAATAAAGTTGTTAATATTGATTTTTTACACTTTTAAATTTCTAATTTTTGTAGCTGTTTTCCATTGATTTTATTGGGGAAAAAAGGTGTGGTTGAAAGTTGGCCCCCGCTTAGCGACAAGAGTTCCATTTTTTCGTGGCGAGCGCGAGCCCCGCGCTCGCTGGCTCACCGTCTGACGGGAGGCGGTTGAGTTCCATGTAAATAAGTGCAGGCTACTCCCAGAGAGTTACTCGCGCGAGCCAACTCGTGCGATTTTCTCAATTGGCTTTTTTCACTGCGACTTTTACTCACCACGCTGCGCTATTGTACTAACCCCCCACCGCCGTCTGGATGCCTGTAAAGGCGGATGTTGAGTGTAGACGGCGGTGTTTAGCCCAACTTGCGGGTGTCATGGCTGCTCATAGCTGTCAGCAGCCTACTTTTTTACTGTCAGTTTGCCCTAGTTTTATGTTGAAAGCAAAATGCCAAATTGCTGTGTGTTATTCGTGTAAGGAGACAGGAGGGCATAAATGTCGTTGTTTTATATACAAATAAATACAACCACACTTAATATAGGCTACTGACATGTGTCTTTATTCGGCCTCCTCCTACGTAACCTCTCTCATGTCAACAAATCAAAACTGGCTAGGCAAGCCCTAGGCTTTGCTGAGGCGTATGCAGTAGGGTCTAGGCCTATACTTGCCTAATTTATAATACATGAATTGATATGCTATCTACATCTAATGCTGAAGAAAAGCTAGGCCCTAGTCCTTAGTAGCCTTTATTCCAAGTAGGCCTAGGTAAAACAATAAAGTAAACAAACAATCGAGGAAGCATACAGATTTTGACAATGCAGAGCCTGCTATACAATTTTTTCAAACGCCGCCACGGTCCCTTTGGGCAGGTCCACTAGATACCTTTACAAGCAGCTGCGAATAAGTAAACAAGTGGACCCTGGTTTTGGGTTTGTGCAGGGCGCGATCTGCGCGGCTTTGCGTGAAACAAGCCAATGTGTGACGGCCGCTTAAGACCATAGAATAGGCCTAGGGGCTAGCTAGGCCTAGCCCTAGCTAGGGTAGGACCCCCTTTTTTTTTTTACTGATTTAGGCATTGGGCCTACTAGGCCTAGGCCTACTGATCTGAATAGCTAACCGAGCCTTTGGGTCAAAACGCAAAGACTGAGCTAACAAATAAAATACATACGCCTACAGGGTTAAATTGAGGTTATGTTGATAAACAAAGACCGAGGCCCTAGGCCCGTAGGCCTTTGTCTAGGCCTAGCATTCGATGAACTAATAAAAAATAATTCCCACCATTTTGATGATGCTCTGTGCTAGGCCTAGCCTAGGCAAGCCTAGGCCTAAAAGTTGGAGAAAACAACTAGGCCCTAGGCATTATGAACATTATGGTAAGAATACAAAATTACTCACCAATCGTAACGGATCGCTCTCTTCATCAGATGATGATATTGTTATGACATCCATTAGAACAGAAGTCCCTAAACCCGGCAAAAACTTTTCCCCGAGTGAAGCTAAAGCGACTAGCGAGAAATCGAGAATTCTCTGCGTGTTCAAGAATGTATCGGATATAACACTGCAGTGAACACAACAATAACCAGTAAAACAGCGTTTGATAGGTTGATAAGATGTGAGGATTTTACGAACAGACTAGAGAAATGTATGTGCACTTTTCATCATAAAACTTGCACGCCGAACTGAGGCAATTAAATTTATTATCCAGCTATGTCTTAATATGCAAAATCAATATGATTATAAATTTATTTTTACAATATAACCGCTGAAAATAATTAAAATAAGCTAGGGTGTGGGAACGTGTTCGTAAATGCCTCAAAATTCATAAAGGCGGTGGGAATTTGATAGAATGCGGTGGGCGGGTCTAGTTGATTCGATTTTGTGGCGGCAAATTGGATAGAAAGCTCGAGTCACGCGTGATATCCATGACTGCGGGGTGCGGGCTTGTGTTTTCCTCCTCTCTCATGTTCGAGACTAGAGTGGCAAGAATCGAGATAGCTAATGTAACGGCTTCGTTCTCCTCGACGTCAGCTCGGCAGTCCGGGTTAGTGGTGGTATAGTGGTCCAAACGAAAGAATGCAGGTGGCTCGAAATTGTTTTCCCAACATAACAACTTTGTCAACTCTATTCACGCTAGCTCAGCGTGGATCTTGCACACGGAGGAACTCTTGTGATCTAGCACAGATAATTTTTGCTTGCATTGGTAAAAGATATGTCTCTTTCATACACAAAGGCGACATTCCTTTTACCGCGCATTCATTCTACCCCCAACCACTACCAAACATCTGCATTATTTCGTTGGAGCAAGTATACACCATCCTTTCGGATGGGACATAAAGCCGGTGGCCCTCTTGGTACTTTTCGACACGAGTAAGCTACGTGCCGGTATCGGGTTTCCCTTCCTCATCATCATGCATCGTTGTTAATTGTTATTTTGGTCAGTCTAAAATGGCATAAAATACTATGTGGCCAATTCATAAATAAATTAATTTTCATATTTTGTCATCAGTGGTCAAATCATATTGTAGTAAGTAACTTGGTCATGCTCACTCTTGTTCACTCATGAAATGTTAGCTTGCAAATAGAATCGTAAGTTACAGATATATTACAATGAATAATATCCAAAGTTTTGGATCTTACACAGATTAAAAGTAAGATCTGTTTTTGTTTAAAAATTTTTTTTACGATCACGTTTTTATTCAGACCCCCCCCCCCCCCAATTCAGCACTGCAAATAATTTTTTAAAGGTTGGGAGTGGATGGGGGTTGAGAAAAAAACCTAAAAAAATAATAGTTTTGTAGAAGAAAAACGACAAATTAAAATATTGACTGCCATAAATACATTTTATGTGCAAATGAAGTAGTACAACTTAACTTTTAAGTTTTAACATACTGAGTGTATTTACTAGATTATAGGCCGCCCTCGAGTAATGGCCGCACCATTTTTTAGGGCTGGTATGGTGACTGTAGGAATTGATAGTATTGGAAATATATACCGTCTCACTTGAATCACTGATCACGCTGATATTTAATTACAATCAATCTGGTCTAGAACGTCTTAGCCGCGACTCGCGAGATCAATCATTTAATAAATCGTAGATGTTTGGTGCATTACGCATCATCTGTAAGCAAGTAGATTGTAGAAAAGATAGTTCAAACATTGATAGCAGCTGGATTGAGCTATCTACACACATTTGTACGTTAATGTCCAGATATATGTAATGACAATGTATGGTAGTCAGTTTTGGCCAAGGTTAATGTGGTGTTTGTAAGTCAATGGCAGCAATAACATAAGATAAAACACATTTTATTCTCAAAGAGATTTATTTATGCATAATTATTGCTGGTAACCATTCATGGTGAACATTCAACAAAGTGTTCAATCATAAGATTCAAAATATGTAGTAGTATGTACTACAGTACAGACATAACACATGTTTTATGTATATCATTATTTATATTATTAACTCTTTAAAAGTTTAAAGAATATACTGTATCAGTCTTAAATAGTATTCAGCCTTTTAATTGAAGGGAATAAAATATTTAAATGTTAATAGATCAATAGATTAACAATAGCCTGCACATATGAAGTGATAATGTCCGGCAATCAATCCTACTTTTAGAAACGTCTTCAGCTTCAAGTTCAACCTATTCAACCCAATCTCAAACACTATGTAGTCTGTAAATACATTATACATTTGGGCAGTGATGATGCGTCATAGCATAGGAAGACAGCTTACTGGTCTATCTATCAAAACCAAAATCGACAGTAAAGATCATCATAACATCAGAGTATTTTTTTCAAAATGTACATCAGGAAAACAAACAATGTAATAAGCTCTACTTAATAAGCCTATACCATATCAAATGTAAATTTTAAGTGTAAAATGACTAAAAAGTAAAAACAAAGGATAGATTGATAAAGCTTCATTCATAACTTAAGAAAGGATGTAGCTTTGTGGAAACATTTGGTGGATGTACTTTGTTATATTTATAGCACATTTGTTTTTAAAGTACTAGTTTTGAAAAATATAGAAACAAAAACTCATGAACCTAGATCTTATACATGACATCGAGTACCTGGGTTAGCCGCGTCCATTCTCAAGGTTAAGTTCTTTCGGGTCCATCTTATTCATAAATGTCGAGCCAATGTACGAATAAGCAATTCTACTCATTCATTCATGTGTTAAATTTCTGCAGAGACAATGTTATGTACAGTACTTGTTGATTTTATCTTTGGAATATTGAAAAAAAGAGAAAGAAAAAATGAAAATAGGCCTACAATACACAATAATTAAGTTTAGCATTCCATATTATACTATATGGATCCTGATTTCTTAACACAATGTTCAGGAATAAATGATTGAGCAAGATGGAAAAACAATATTTGATTCAACACGATTAATGCCGAGCAAGTTCCCCCCTCCTCTTCACACACACACCTTGTTGTGGAAACACGGGGTTCTAATTTGGTAAACCAATCACAGAAAGGGTGGAATACACAAACATAGCGCTTGCAAAGGCATTGCAAACTTGCATGCACTAATAATTTGTTACATGAATTATTACTAATCAGTAATCAGTATAATTATATTACATCCCCTGAAGTAGAGTTTATGAATGAAGCTTAAGAATGCAAATAGTACATACAAGATTTATAATACAGATAGAACTAGTTATTATTACAATAACCAACACAAAGAATTAAAACCTAAACAGAAGTTCCTTTCACTTCTAAATATGTTGGTGTTTGGATAGGATCCAACGCAATCGGTTCGGTTTGAAATTTTTGTAAAGTTCGAACATTGATTTTCAAATCTATGAAAGTTTGAGTTCAAAGTAAAAATAGTGGGTTTGCACAACCCTCTATAGCTGAGGAATTTGAAAGATAAAGTAACATAGGAAATATCTAGAAATGTGCCATGTGAGTGGTTTTCCTTCTTCAAAGTGATCAAGACGTCACGTCAAAACATCTTGTGATTTAGGGCTTTATGAGTTTTTCTATTTTCTATGTTCTGTTTATCTCTGAAATTCCTCAGCTTTCAACATACCTCGAAGGCAAGTCTTTGGATCCTATCCCTCACTCTATATTAACCTGATTGGCTTCCTATTAACCAATGTACCAGTAACCTCTAATGAATTGAAAAAATATGCGTAATTTAATACTGTTTTATGCAAAGTTCTGTTTTAAACACACGTGGCACAAGTTCAAAGTTGACTTCTACTTCCCATTCCCACAGTTGTAGACAAATATTATGAAATTTGTGTTGGAAGATTACACTTAGATGTGATTTTAAACACACTAACTAATGCAATACCCATCCAATTACTGACCGCTTACAAAAAGTTGTAATGAGCATCCAAGGACAGTTGGGACATTACCGCACGGCATTACGAGTTACACATTGAACTTGAATCACACCCCTGATGGTAAAGCTGAAGAGTTTTCATTCTGCATCCTACTATGTTTACAAGTTGAGATTGAGAATAATGTGATACAGCCATTCGTCATAACCCGATTGCAAGTCTACCTTTTTTGACACATTTTTGGCACCTCGGCTTGGAATCGATGGCAAACTTATGGGTATTACTTTAGTTTTAGATGAAATTTTAACCGAGGGTCGGCTTGCATTCCGTGTCGGCATTCAATCGAGTAAATATGGTGGTATACGCCATCCCCATGGTTTAACCTTTAAATGCCTACCAACGTCATGCTACATATAACTCTTGGCACAATTGCTCGTCTATTAACGACTTTGGCATTTTCCTAGTACACAAATGACAACGCATGCAAAGCCAAATTGACTGCGACTGTGAAAAGATGAAAGGACATCACCAAGTGAGTAGAAGACCCAAAGTAGTTTTAAACCGTCTACAGTAATTTAATTACGTAAAACTAAGACTTAACAACTTACAACAATAAACACAACAAAGCACCTGTAAGTCCACTTATAAGATACAAACTAACGTAACGTGCACCATAAACATACGTAGAACCCCCTACATACGTAGAGAGAGAACCCTTTAAGTATGGATGACTGACTACTGTATTTCATATTTCAGGTACGTAACTCAGATCAGATTTGTGGTGGTTTCATTACGCATCAATGGTAAGCTACATACAAGATGGTAAAACTAACCACAAATCATATGAAAATGAATCACATATCATATCATATCATATATATCATAATTATATCATCGTCATATGGCAATGACGTGATATTATACATAATTGGCTGGTAACATTTTGAGCTGCTTTTTATACTTGTTATGAATTAAGAGTAAGAGATTTAGGGTGGTGCGAGTACAAACATTTTCGGGTTGAGTACGTATTTCTCCCCATTTTCATACTTAAAATCAAAGGATTCTATTTAAATTATATATGCCTAGGCCCTATATAGAGACAATGAGAAATGGTGATTGTTAAAAATAAAAACATTACTAAAAAAAATTCAAAATATAATATATACTACCGGTATATAATATTTAAAAAAAAAAAAATGCAGCCTTCTACAATAATGACATTGATTCCAAAAAGTTAAAATCGATTTAGAATAGATTCCCAAGAAAAAACAAATATTTGTACGCGACGTTGTTTTGGTGGACTGTTCTCCGCGGAGCCTGCTTCTTGGAACGATGTTGCGTTGCGTTTGTTCAGTCTGGACCGGAACCTTCAACAAAACTCACGTAAATTCTGGACCAGCACCTCCACCATTCCCCCTGATTGTGCACACTAAAAGGTGGAATTTCGCGAGTTAATTCACGTTTTCAAAATGTTCAAAATGATTTTTCCGTCTCTAAATGATGTAATTTGTCGACAATATTACATTTTAGCCTTTTAGGCAATAAAACAAACATTTAAAAAATTGAAAATTTCGTATTCACCATATTATACTATTTTTTACTACTGTATATATATGTAACATACACCCTACATTATGTGTCGGGCAATAAAATCCTGGTAAGAGATCTTCAAAATGCTCATAAGAAATGAATTGCTTGTAAATCTACAAGGGCTAGGAGAACAATATTATGTACAGTAAGACCGAGTTCATCCGAGCTGGTTTAAGGCGCCCATTCCTTTTTTTAATTAGGCTGAAATGTTATGTTCTTTACATCGAATGTCATGCAGTATGCTGTTTACTACAATGACGTGTCGCGTAAGAATTGCACAGCGCATAAATTGTAAGGGGGGTTGAGGGCAGGGGTCGAGGGTAGGGTGCCGTAGAGTGTTGAGCCAGTGTCTTTGTGAGTGCTTGCCGCCGCCGCCGCTGCGACCTTGCTCAAAGACGGCGGACGAGAGAGAAGAGAGGGAGAGAGAGATAGTAAGAGACAAAATATGGCCTTGAAGACGACATGATAGAGGCTGGCTATGATTATGAAGAAATAAACATTGTATCGGGACATCCAGTCAACGACAGACGCGGAGATAACCGTCACCCCCCCCCTCCTCCTCCCAAGCCACAGATTACGTACCGCCTCACTTTAGTCAGTCAATTGGCTTCAGGCCAAGACTCTCCCCAAGTTGTTTTGTTTACATTACGAGATAAGATAATGAGACCACACATTCATTCTATCAACAAAGCAGTCATTTATGTTATGAGATAAAATAAGGAGACAACACATTCATTCTACTATAAGCAAAGCAGTGGGCAGCCGATGTCATCACTAAGAGACTGTTTATTTATGTTCTTATAATGGTATGAATATAATTTTACCATATCAGGCTATGCTACGAGAGCAAATACACAAAAAATCCCGATCATCCGAGTTTTTCGATAATTCGAGCTGCACCCAGTCTCATCCACCTCGGATAATAGAGGTTTTACTGTAATAATGTTGTACAGAAAGCATGCGCAACCTACAACATTACTTTTAATCTGGACCGGGAGACTGTGAGAAGAATTTGAGAAACTGTTTCTCATCAAATAATATTTTTTTATGAATCCTGCTTGAATATGTTGTGTTGTACACTAGCAACAATAATTGAGTCATCGCAATTGTATGAGCATAGCAAAAACTTTAATGATAAAACCCTGAGAAAAATATGGGTACCTAGCTCGGCTATTTTTTGTTTATTTGTTAGTAACTTTTCTCTACCAAACTAATGGCTACACCAATCTTGAAGAAAATTTCTAAGGACTTCGAAATCTCTGAACAAAGACCTGCCATGATTTTTTAGTACAATCAAAGGAATATTTCTCCAGAAAATACAAAATAGTATTGATACAATTTTTTTGCTAATCCGTGCAATCAATAATGTCTGTTTGTTCTGCTACATGACATGACATGACATGAGTGTGTGTGTGTGTGTGTGTGTGTGTGTGTGTGTGTGTGTGTGTGACTACCTATGTCCTCCAATCTTGATAAAAACCTAAAGGAAACCCTCAAAATCTCTTAACTTTGACATGACAAGTTTTTCTATCTACTAATCGAAGATAAGTTTTTATGGAGATCCCACTATATTACGATTCCCCCCCCCCCCTACTTTTGTATTTTTTTCACCCCCTACCGGAAGAATAAGTGCTTAGATGTTGTTGAAACTTTTAGAGAATCTTTGACAAAAAAGTCTACAAAATCAGTTCACCAAATTTCACATTTGAATATCATATAGTACAGTATACGTACGTATAGGGCAAGGGCTGGTGCCTACTAAAACTGGACTTGAAATTTGAATAATTTTTAGGATACACATAAAATCCTAATTAAATCAATAATTATAGCACAGACCTGTTGCCATATTTGGGTTTAAAACAGCTGCCTTTACATTAACGAAGCCATATTAAATTATGTAGGGTAACTCCAGGCTGTTCGTTGTAATGACGAAATTCGAAATTTGAATTCGGGCAGGACCACCAACATTTTTTAATATCAATTTTATTGATGTTAGTCTGTGTGTAGTGGTTAATGTTACTCCCGGAGAGGGATAAATATTTTATCGATTTTTAAAAATGTTATCTCTCTAGAGTCTAGAGAATTTGTATTGAACAAGTACAACTACGTTGTGATCCAAAACGTCATGTGCACGTTACAATAAAGTTTAAACAAATACAAAATAAAAATCATACTAGAATTTGAGTCGAGTACCAAACACTTGACTGAAAATTTTGGGTACTCGTACATCCCTAATACTGTATTGAGCCGAATATAAGCCGACCCTGAATATAAGCCGACCCCCTAACTTGTTGAAATATTAAAAAACATATGCAAATATTAGCTGGTAAGGGACTTTGAGACAAAATAATGAAAAAAGGGTAGGCTTATATTCAGGACAATACGGTAATTGAATACTGAAGATTGTTTTGCAATTAAATAACAACATTCTACAATTATGTTTTCTGATTTGACAACATACAATGCAGTACCGGTACATAATCATATTTAAATCTGGCTTTAGTTTAACCAAACTATGTACAGTAAGACCTCGTTCATCCGAGGTGGATGGGACTGAGCTTTGCTCTGTTAACGAAAAACTCGGATGATCCCAGAGTGTAAAAATCGGGAAATACCATTAAAAGAACATAAATATAAACAGCATCTTAGTGAAGACATTGGCTGCCGGCAGCTTTGCTGATAGAATGAATGTGTGGTCTCGTTATCTTATCTCAGTCATACTGTAAACAAAACGAGAGTCTTGGCCCGAAGCCAATTGACTTATAGTGAGCTAGCAGTTTGTGGCGTGGGAGGGGACGGGGACGGGGGGTGATGGGTATCTCCGCGTCTGTCAACTCTAGACTGGATGTCGCATTGCAAGTTCCATTCATCCACTTCTCCATCGTCGCGTTCACAAATGCTTCTGTGTTGGCTATTGCATTTTCAATTTTCATAGTCACCGTCATTGTCACCAGATGCAATGTCCATTTCTTCATAATCATAGCCAGCCTCTATCATGTCGGCTTCAAGGCCATATTTTGTCTCTTTCTCTCCCTTCCGCTGTTCTCTCTCTCGTCCGCCGTCTTTGAGCAATGTCGAGGTGGCAACTCACGCGCTGTGCAATTCTTACGTCATTGTAGTAATACTACATGACATTCAGATGTACAGAACATAACATTTCGGCCTAATTTATAAAGAAAATAGCACACCTGAAACCAGCTCGGATAACACGGAGTCTCGGTTAATCGGAGCTCGGATGAACGAGGTCTTACTGTATTACAAAATAAATAAGTATAGGAATCAAAATTAAATTATATAAAATAACTTTTATTTTAATGAAAATTGAAAATATATATTATTTATAAATTGCACAAAAACTCACTATGTGATTTTGCATCAGCCCTTTTATCTGAACCAACGCATAACAAACTAATCACACAATGAAAGCAAGCCTATAGATAGACACAGAGCACCAATTAGATCAGTTTAATGTAATTGCTCCTATATCTATAACCGAACAGTAACTGCTCATAGAAGACACTGTCCGTACCTATGTTATTGAATATTGACTAAGATTATTACAGCCATTGATAACACATTCCACATTAAGTTGGTCATTAAGCAATAAATACATTCAAAGCAATACTTTGCTTAGTAAACCTTTAGTACTGGTACTGTATGCATTTTACATGGATTGTAAAACAATTAAAAAAGTTCAGTATTAATAATAAAAATTAAACAGTAAAACCATATTGTCAATGTCAGGGTCCGTTTCATTAAACTACTTACGTATTGGATACTTGAATAACCAGAAACCAGACAAAACAAAGTGTGTACTGTGTAGTATGTGGACTATGTATTATGCAAAGAAAAATAGTTTTAACAAATTGTATGAGATTAAACTGCAAAAAAAGAAACAAATTTACAAATGGTTATTTAAATGAATATTATTGATTTATTCATTAAGTGCGCGGTGAAATATAGATGAGGTGAGAGAAATAACGTAATGCCTGGCCCGGTAGGCAGCACTAGCTAGGGAACCTACAATTCCATGGTGCTACCTGATGGGCTCTTATGGATTTACTTGAAGTGAGCAAGAAAGAGCAGAGAGCTCTGGTGACACGATGGCGACTGCATACATTACGTCTGCCCACCCAATACACTAGGACTACGGCAAATTGTTTACTTTCTTAAATGTTTCAAAGGCACATTAACCACTTGAAATAACATTAACAATTTTTACATAAGAAAGCAGTAAGCACTACTAAAAAAATATGTATTTCTTCTTTAAAAAAATCATTTACTTCTCCAGGCAAATTGTTTAATGCTTAAACAGCCGCGGGCATTGCAACGTTTAATTACCGTACCCCTAAGAGCCGCAAGTCTACACAACGCTGTGTGTCTCACTCCCAGTCCAGGTTCCCAGCAGCGCGTCTCCGGACGGTGGCTATGATGTCCAGCGCTTGTTCCTTCACGCACAAGTGGTTCGTCTCGGTGACGCAAGTGTAGAAGTCACGCGGCCCATCCTCGCAGAGGTTATCTGAAGACACAGACCCCTCGGAGCTGGCGTCGCGGTCGTCGTTGCCTGGAACAACAAGTGCGGACGAATATATTCACCGCCGAGACTTTAAGTTATTGGTTTATCAGATCCCATATGGCACCTCTCTCTGGCATAAGGTCTACACCTGGAAGTGAAACGGTTAGGGTCAGTTTGTTAAGTATCACTTTTCAGGAAAACTTTGTCATAATCATTGTTAATGAATGACATGACATGCAGCCTAAACATTATACAACATTACATTAATTAGTGAATAGGGGTGGGATACTTAACCGGATGAACCGCCTCGAGGCTGAAAAAAATGTTTGTTATATGTCTGCGCATGTTAACTGTGAGCACAACAATGGCCCATGTAAACAACACATAGATAGGCCTAAAGTGAAAAAAACAATTTTTTTTTTTAATGTAGTGGTAGCGGTCAGCTGGTCGCCGTACTCGAGTGGATCTCGGTAGGATTGCACGTGCAATTGGATGAAGCAAGCGGTTGGCAGCGGGCTAACTGATAAGCAAAGTGTTCTCTACTGTTAAGTATCGGTAGAGGTAGTGAAAAATGGTGATAACGAAATTTGCGATTTTTTTTAATATTCATTTTATTGCCAAAAATGTAATATTGTCGACAAATTACATCATTTTTGAGATGGAAAAAACACATTTTGAAAACGCGAATTTCGCGAAATCTCGTGTAAATCGCGAAATTAAAATAACGAACAAAATTGTATAAAACTGGTCAAAACGCGAATTAACTCGCGAAATTAAACATTTTAGTGCTCAAAATGTGGGGGGATGGTGGAGGTGCCGGTCCAGAATTTTGTGAATTTTGGTGGAGGTGCCGGTCTAGACCGAACATTACGCGCGCAGCGGGCGGTACATCGTTTCGTGACGTCACGGGCTCCACGGAAATAGACCGCCAAAATAACGACGCGTATCACGGACTCCGCGGCAATAGTCCACCAAAATAATGGTGCATACAAATATTTATTTTTGCTTGGGAATCGATTCTGAATAGATTTGTGGGTCACAATGATCGATTCTAACTCATTGGAATTGATGTCATCCCTACTTAAAGGGCTCCTTTTTTCAAAATTTTGATTTAAAAAAAATTTGATTTAATTTTTTTTTTAAATATGTTTTTGACCATTTAACCCATCCGCACCAGCGCCCCAAAACGCTAGCGCGCCCACGGAAACCGCGCACTTTTGCCCTCTGCACATCAAAGTTGCAGCGTAGTACAGTAAGAACGTAATCAACATCATTACTGTCACTATCACTTATTATTACTGTAGCATTATTTCTAGGCCTAGGCCTGTTCACAACTAACAATACACGAATTTGTAGGGCTACGAGTACGACCCTCGTGATCACGCCCATTCCTAACCTCAATGTTACTCCCACGCACACCAACGCACATTTCTTCTTCGCTGTCACTTTCACTTAGGCCTACTATATCTGCACCGGTTCTACGCATACAATTAAAATCACAACCTTCACCATCACTATCACTGAAATCTGATCGAAGAACATCCAAAAATTTACTGATTTAGTATTGTTTGTGCCGAGAACGTCGCTTTGATTGATCCGAATCTGCCATTATTGACAGTAGACAGGCGGGTAAGTTTCACGTCGATAACAAAGTCGATTGTAGCTTCACGTTTTTGCCGTAAGAGTACCAAAGAACACCACTAGATGTCACTACATGCTTGACGCGGGAAATGCAACAAAAAGTACAACAATTGGCCGATAGGAGCTGATACTACTGCAGTTTGAATGGCAGCGCGCGTAAATGCGGACCAGTCCGCTTATGGCTTCCGTGGCCAGGCTATGATTCGCGGACTAGTCCGCTTACGGGTGCAGATGGGTTAAATGAAATTGCGAAAAATGCGAAATTTGGGTTTTTATATCATCATTTCTCACTACCTCTGGGTATCGGCAATAAATAAAAATGACCCCCCCCCCCCTTTCAATTAGGGATTTTGGTAAATTGGTTAACCACAGATAATAATATTGCTGATTAATCGATAGATATTAAGTAATTAACCGATTTATTCCACCCCTATTAGTGAAATAAAACTGCAAAATGCCACTCACTGATATTAGGCTCATTTGAACAAAAATTGGTTTTATTTAAACTACAATTTTAAAAAGGAAAATATATTCTGGACAAACAAATCCATGTAAAAATATAAATTTTTGATTTTGATTTTATTTGATAGGCTAAATGCCAGACAGATTTAAATTATCAGACCCAAAAATTACCTAGGTTCAAATAGTAGACTAGGAAAACGCTAAAGTCCCGTCGCGTTGTTGAGCGAGCACCGGTACGTGCAACACGACCCGAGTACGACATTCCCATAATGTTACATACCAATAAGTCTTTAAGGTCTTGACCGATTTAGCTGAAAATTTGTAAAATAGGAGAGAATGGATAAAATCCACCGCCATCTAGAGGACCTTGACATCATTTCTTTGGGGAAACTATTTTAACTCTTTGATAACAAATAATACACTGCTTCCTCGATAGTATTTTGATTACTTCTAGGTGGCAGTGCATAGTGACCAGAATTCTCGTGCGACTTTTCGTTGCCATGGTAACGTTACTTTTGTTAAAATGTAATTTCTATCTACACTACTTAAGGTCTTGACCGATTTAGCTGAAAATTTGTAAAATAGGAGAGAATGTTGTACTTATTGACCCTGCAAAATTTCATAACGATCGGAACATTTTTATTTTTTTATTTTATTTTTATTTTTATAACCAACGATCGGATTTTGTTAAAAAACTATACAGCAACCCGCATAGGTAGTATGTACATGTGTGCAAAATTTCAGGTCGATCAGAGAAACGGTGCGACCTGTACCGAAGTAGTAACAGAAAGAAAAAAAAAGACATTCGAGCCATAAGAGTCAAGTGGAGACGCTCGCTACGCTCGCTCAACTAGGACTAGGTACATTCATACGCATTTTAGAAATTACTTTAAGAACTCAAAATTGTTAAAGGGCATTCTTATGTTGCATCGATGACGTAGGCGCCAACAGGGTTAGCTTTGATTTAAAATCCCGCACCGAAAATAGATTGCATAGACTATAAATAGTACAAAAACCCTACTGTAATATTCTTGACTGGTCTAGTACTAGTAGCCTTTCAGCCTAGTAGCACTGTTGGTATCGGGCAACTCACCGCAGAGGATGTTGATTGGCAGCAGGGCAAGAACATTTCTGTCACTGCCTTTGGCGCTTTCAATCGTGCTTTCTACGGTGTCGAGGAACTTCCTCATGTGCACATCCCAGTGGCGGAAGCTCTTGAATACGACTGCAAAGTCTTGCTCGTGCGGCTTCACAAAGCCGACCTCCTCAAACAGATGGCTCAGCATGTAGACCATGCCCACGTTGAACTGCGTCAACATTGGGTAGCCAACCAGGATCAGCGTGTTCTCCCGCCACAGCTCGTCGATGGCTTCCTTGATGTCCTGAAAGTAGTGTAATGTGTACGATTATTTTTCAAAATGTGCAATATGCCTACATATTAAAAAAATATTAAAATTATTTTTAACATCTTGTCATACATTGATTGTTTTATTGATAGAACGTTTTATTCATTATGTCATCAGTATCACACTCATCTTTATTAATTTGCTAATTTTATTAGTTTTTCTAAGAGAATTCATATTGCTAGGAAAACGCTAAAGTTCCGTCGCGTTGTTGAGCGAGCACCGGTACGTGCAACACGACCCGAGTACGACATTCCCGGCCATAATGTTACATACCAATAAGTCTTTAAGGTATTGACCGATTTATCTGAAAATTTGTAAAATAGGAGAGAATGTTGTACTTATTGAGCCTGCAAAATTTCATAACGATCGGAACATTTAAATTTTAAAAAAAATTTATTTAATTTTTAAAAATTTTTTATAACCAACGATCGGATTTTGTTCAAAAACTATACAGCAACCCGCCTAGGTGGTATGTACATGTGTGCAAAATTTCAGGTCGATCAGAGAAACGGTGCGACCTGTACCGAAGCAGTAACAGAAAAAGAAAAAAAACAGACATTGGAGCCATAAGAGTCAAGTGGAGACGCTCGTTCAATAATACCTATTTCACTTGTTACATAATATAATAAATAATAATGCAAACTTTTGTTGGCTTGGGCCTTACCCCGGGGCCTTATGTGTACCAGAATACTGCACCTGAGAAAGACTAAAGCTAAAGAGCAATGATAATACTGTGATAGTAGGGCTGGGCAAAAAAATCGATATTTCAATACGATATTGGTAAGTGGAGATATTTTCGATATCGATATTTGGCTTCACATTGAAATACTGGAAATTTACACAAAAAATGCTAAATTTAAATTTGGTGGAGGTGCCGGGGAGGTAGTCAAATTAAATTAACCTGGCTGGTGCATATGGTGGAGGTGCCGGGTCATAAAACGCGATTGTGAGATCGAAAAAATAGTTAAATGGGTTTATGGTGATACCTTATATCAACCCTATTTAGCTACAAAAATTAATATTTTTTGATTTATGATAAAAAAAAATTACAAACAATTAGGCCCTACATTTTGATATATCGATATATTGAATTTCTTTGTGTGATATCGATAATTGAATGATATGTTATATAGCCCAGCACTAAATAATAGTACTAATACAAAGTACAAACAACAAATGTCACAAAGCGATATTGATATTACGAGTTACTGCTGAATGGTACATGTGCATGTAGGCCTATGTAATTTTCCGCAGTAACTTTTATAGTTTATACCGTACACAAGTTTATTAATTTAACATGACTACAAAATAGATGCTACAAAGTGTTATAAAAAGAGTGATGCATTATTTTAGTATACAGCTAACAAATTCCTGGGCCGTTTTGTCATTCTACGGTTTTTGGGTTATTTATACACTCATACAGTATGCAAAACAAAGTACTATTGTATAAACTAGTATACTGTAAAGATAGTGCATAAATTCCTCCATGTTACATTTTTTACCTTGCACATTCGGCAGCTTCCATAACATCTTAAAGGTAAGCTGTTGGTTCCTTTCCTACCACAACACTCAATACTGCACCCGATTGTATTTACCTGGAAGGCTTCCTTCTCGGCGTTCTGGTTACTTCCGCTTTCTAGCGAGGACCACAGGAGTTCCTTGAAGTCGAGAACTGTTGAACCTACACGAGTAACACATTGATTTCAGGGAATGTTTAGATTGGAGAAGGGTTGACAGGTTGGGACATACAGGGCTGGGGGCGACAAAACTTTTCACCTGATGATAGTGTTGTAGTATTGTAAGCCTTAAAATATTTCATGTGAAATGTTTCAATGTGAAATATTTCAAGCCTCCGTGAAATATTTCACAAGTGATGAAATATAAATAAATAAATAATAATAATCATCATAACTCAGTTCCAACTATGTCGGGTTGAGTGGTGGTTTTCCACCATTATCTAGGGCATGAAACTGTAGATACTACTACCTATATAAATATAAAAATACTAGGTATTAACAATATTTGTTTATAAATTAAGTAGAAAAATTATGAATTTTTTGATTTTTATGATTTTAAAAGAAACAATTTCAACGCATAAATAAAAACTAAAGGCACAATTTTACATAATTAAGGAAATTCAGAGTTTATTGTCCTTGTTTAATATTTCCATATTTTTATTCTTCAACTACCCTACTAATACTGCTGTACTACAAAATGACTCAACGCCACGTCGTCATACCTTACCGTACCGTAGTTGGAGAAAAGAATGCTTGCCATTGCAATAAAATTCTCATCTTGTCAATGTTGCATGTAAAGCTTACGTGATGTGAAATATGGTGACATTACCATCAGTACGTACATTTTAAAGGCAGTGAAATTTAAATTTAAATATTTCATGAAATATTTCACAAATATAAATTTCATGAAATTTTACAACACTACCTGCTGATGACAACTGCAGCTAATTTAAAGTTGTTTGTTACCTAAATCCACTGTAATTTAATGTAACCAATGTACGCACACAGGGATGTCATAGGGTAGCAAAGTCCGGATACGGTTCCCACCTTCGGCAATCAGGTTACTCGAATCCTGAATGCCTAAATAAGTCCTGCTAATCTACAGAATGGCTTTGAAGGTCGTTGTTATCTGCCAGGGCCTAGCTGCCACTGTTTGGGCTGGGGTGAGGGAGATTATGGAGGCATCTATGACTAATGTTTCTTCAATTAAAAATTAGACCTAAAACAACTGTTTGACTAGCAATGCGAGTGGCTGTTCTTGAAGCCAATAGACAGCCAGTGTTGCCAACTTGGGTTTTTTGCTGATATATATTATTATTAATTTACTAGGGAAACGCCAAAGTCGTTAAACAAGTGAGTGAGCCAAGTGTTGAGTACCCGGGAACATCCCCTTTCCTCCCCTATACCTAAGGCTGGATCTATCCCAGTATGGGGAATGATACCGGCTACTCAACATATATGGCTCACTCATTTAACAACGACTTTGGCGTTTCCCTAGTTATTTAAATTGAACATTCAAAATGCGAATCGTGTTCAAAACGTATTAGCGTGAAACATTAACAAATTTCCAAGATAAAACAAAATCACCTAATTTTTATTTCCCATTCAACACCCCTCAAAAATAATATGTGGGCGTCAAAATATAAAAAAATTCAAACCTACGGGCATCGAACCCCAACCCTCCGTGCGGTAGGCTAAATGCTTACCACTATGCCATGCCAGCCACACAGATTTTGTCCCGCTAGCTGCTACTAAACAAATGCTACCGATATTTAAAAAAATCACATGTGTATTTATTGTGAGGTTAAATCGCAATGGATCTAGCTAATTTTGTTAACAGTTCTCAGTAAACTCGTACCGGATGTCTGTTTAAAATTTCAGCGCAATCTGTTCAACGGTTCGGCTGATTTTCGACGTACAGACAGACAGACAGACACACAGAATCACAGAATGAGAGCCGTTTGAGTTGAATGAAGACACTCAGTCGCTCGGCTCCCTCGTTTAATTATATTTAGTGACTAAACTTTAATTTTGGGATAAGCAATTTTTTGTTGGGTTGAGAGGATGATAAAGAGATGACACAATAAAAACATGTGTTCTTCATGCCTACATCAGGAAATGTACTCTGGATAGTTTATAAATTGAACCTTTCTAGAGAATCAATCTGAAATCATTTGTTTTGATGAGAGAACTGACCTGGGAACAAGAGTTGCAACCGTTTTATCAACGGTATATCGAGTTTGAGTGTGCTGCTATTCTTGTTTGCGTTCCTCTCTTCTACGTAATTTGGATCCGTCGTATTCAAACCGCTGTCTTCACCATCGTCGTAACTGTGATTTACAAAAGAATTAAGCGTATCATTGAGACTAGAATCGGGCGATATTATCTCGGCCGCATCGTACAGAAACCGGGAGTTGGCGATGTCCTTCACCTGGTTGCGAATCTTCAGGAGTCTGCCCAGGCAGAACTTTGAGCTAGCTACTTTTCTCACGGGCTTGCCAGTTTCTATCTCGAAACTTTGTAACCGAACCGGGAACTGAAAGGAAGAAGTATATCTGAATGAGTTACAAAACAAGGTTATAAGGATACGAATGTAGGCCAAGGCTTATACCACAAATTCTCTTTGAAGTTCTAGGGCAGGGGTCGGGAACCTGCGGCTCTTAAGTGAGTCTAGCCTGGCTCTATTATAAAAAATGAAACTATATAACAGGTAGTAACGTTATAAATATAAATCAAAATCATTGGACTTTTTCACTGTTAGTTAACAAAATATTTATTTTAATGTGATATTTCGATTTCTTTACAGAAATCTTTATCAAACAAAATTAACAATTAAAAAACCACAACAGACAGGACAAAAAACATTTCACAAATTATTATAAATATGGCTGTGCATTAATACCAAATTATTAACAAAAAAGTTTATTATGAATAAAAATAAAAAAACAAAAAACAGAACATTAAATTGACAAGTTGGACAATTATTGATGTATGAAATAAAGCTATTGATCTAGTGATGAAATTGATGGACAGAAACTTTTCCAAATGGCTGGATAATTAACACTAGGCACACTGATTGTATTGGCCACACATGAAATCAAACCAGCTTCCTTAATTTTCCGTGTTGTGGCATTAGACTCACATCGAAATATCACATTAAAATAAATATTTTGTTAACTAACAGTGAAAAAGTCCAATGATTTATATTTATAATAGCCTGGCTCTATAGTTTTGTCATTGATAAAAGAAGATGGTTTTGTTAAGACAAGTATTTAAATCCAAAGTCAACTAAGTCAATCTGTTGCTATCAACATTGAGCGACGCAAAAAACATGAAATATCCAAAGAAAATCATTCTTAACATTGAGTACTCAATGGTATATTAATAGTGATTGGACTGACAAGTTCGGTGTTATTGATTGTAGAATGTAGTGGTTTTCCACTTTGTGTAATAGGCCTACCTATATGAAGTTTTCTTCCAAAAAAAGTAACACTGAGTGACATTTTTTTGAAGAGTCATAGAACAGTTTTCCCATGAAATATCCTTAAATACTGTGCTGAGCTGTGGAAGAATCCACCAACTGTGCAGGTTCTACCTGTTCGCTAACATGACAACGGGCTATGTTCGTGGTGGCGCCTGAAGGCCTGGGAGGGCCACCACGGGCCAGATTCGGGGTACTTCCGCGAGGGGTTAAATACTGTGCTGAGCTGTGGAAGAATCCACCAATTGTGCAGGTTCTACCTGTTTGTGCATAAACGTGTCATAAAAGCATTGATTGTTTTAACAATATCAGGTATATAAAGAACTGTCCACATACAGACCATATATTCAAATTATTGTATCAAAATTTCAACCACAAAATTAACATTGCTTGAACAGCTCACTATGTATTCATAAAAATCATAATGTTATGGCGTAGGTATTTATTTATTTGTAGTCAGTTGATGGTATACATAATATAAAAGCTATTAGCTAATATACATGTCCACATAGACCCTATTCGCGGTTAAAACCTAACCAGGTAGCAGCACGGTCGTATGCCAACATGGCCGTCCGAAGGCAGATAATAACACGGGCTGCATAGGGAGTAAGTGTGTTTTTCATGCTTTAAAGCATAATATTTCATTGTAAGCGTCTGTTCTAGAAGTATTTCCACTTTCCAGTAGTTGGGTACGATGGGGTAGGACAATCACTATATTTCGTAACCCTCAGCTTCAAAATAACTAGCAAAATAAGGAATTTTATCTCGTAATTTGGAGACTTATATTTTCAGTAATTTTAACTTGATGGCAATACCGCGAATTTCTTATGATTATTGGCCTTTACTTAGGCATATATGATGTGTAATATAATATTATACCACAAATAATTTATTCTTCCCCCCTCTCCCCCCGCGGAAGTAATTTTTTGTGGGTTTCTCGCGAATAAATTATCAAACTCGATTTGTTATTAAATTTGTGTTTCGTCACGCCATTGAAACCTCTTAAAACATTGTCTCACATTTAAAAGCCCCCCCAATGCGGCTAAAAATTTAAAGTTATAGTTATATGGATGGCACCGGCCTTCACTAAACTTTATAGTTTATAGGCCTACTATTATTAATACGCATAATTAACTAATTATATTACGCCTAGTTAAGTCCTAGAATTGTTTTGTTGTTGTTTTGGTTGAGATTATGAATAATATGAGCCCATAAATAATTAAGTCTACGCATAATTATTTGCTGTTCACGGCAGCAGTTGGTACAAATCTCTTGGCACATAAGAATAAAAAATCATGGTGATAGTTTACATTCAATGCGCTGCACAAATTTAAAAACTATAATTATGGACATATATTATCAATAATAAATAATAATTACAAAAATTCCATATTATATCTATTCCAACTATCAATTATACCGTAAATGATACTTGCATAATATATACTATGGTTCACAGTATCTTTGGGTTAAGAATGTTGAACCCAAAGACGGTACATAGCTCTTAGGCCGATTTGGCCATATACCGCCTACAGAAAATCATTGTAATAAATTAATTACAATTATGGTTTATCGGTTGGTGGTATCCATGAAACTGATGAAAGTTGTGAAAAATGTGTCTCAAGGAATAGGAATAGAACTCCCATCTAACCCACAGTATTGCACGGAATAATATACACATTCAGACTTTTTGTTTCATTACGCATCACAAAAATGTGTATTACTTATTTTATGACCTTTCTTGCTTGCTAAATAATAAACGTGATCGAGTAAATTCATTCTGGAGTTGACCGTGACGCTACAATATTGCATTGGTTTAACATTGAATGCCGCCATGCAGCCGCCCGGTATCTGCCTTGGAGCAGTTCTCCACTTGACCGCCAGATGTCAGCCACTTTGCTTTTAAACGCGAATAGTAAGCTCTCAAATTTAACATAAAATAACTAATATTTAACTACATTATTGTATTCCTATAAACTAGGCCTACCTATGCTAAATGCTAAATGGGCTAATTTACTCAAACAATCTAAACCTAAACCTAGGATTGTCTGTAGCTGTTACATCATAATTTTCTCCCATTGTAGGAACTCTTTGACTGAATAGAAGGAGTATACATTTTTCAGTTCATACGTAAATCTAGAAATATTGTTGATCTTTTTTATTTGGGTTGGTAGTTTGTTCCATATTTGCGTGTACTCTAGGCTATAACAATCAAACTTATGTTATTCAGGGCTGCCGTTTTAACGGATTTTATCCGTTTTTACGGATATTTAGGGTGCAAAATGGATAAACGGAATTTTACTCTTATTTACGGATATTTCGTTAATTACGTTTTCTATGCTTATTTTCGTATATTTAAAATCTGCGCGGGCTAATTTCGATTGTAAACATTGAAGGCGGGGCGATAATCGATTCGATTTTCGATAGGGGGCGGAGCCATATCCTAGTCATTGTAGGAACTGCTTCTGCCAGAACAGTTGCTTGTGGGTGGAGCCAGAGTCGATAAAGAAGTTTCCCCTTTGGGGAGGTCCCCTTACTCCCAAGTCAAAACGGAATCTAACGCTCTGCGCGCTGAGGGCGGCTTAAATGTGAAACTAATAAAAGCACTGCACGCTAAATACGGTCAGTAGATTATCGATGTGCAGTGACGCTGATATCAACAAATAACAGACGAAACGTCAATCTTTAATTTTATTTCAATCATATTAGCCCTGGGCATGGTGGTATATATCTTTAGGTGATTTCATTGCCAGAATTCTGTGGTCGCTTAATGCACGCAGTGCAGGCGGTCGCCGACAGAATGCGCGACGTGTCAGGTGGTAGTCACGTGACATAGAACTTACAAGATGGCGGCCTTGGGGACCAATCAGATGGCTCGAATTCGGAAATTCGAATGTTCCGCCTACGGATCTGAATGCACGGCCTTCAATAAAGTGCATACACACCGCCATCTCTCGAGGTATTAGAGTCGATAAAGAAGTTTGGAAAAACTTCTTTATCGACTTTCTCGTCACGTGACTACCACCTGACACGTCGCGATCCTGGCGGATTCTGTCTGAACTGCGTGCATTAAGCGACCACAAAAAAAGCATTGCTGGATACGCAAGTGAAATCACCTAAAGATATATACCACCATGGCCCTGGGCCCTAGTCTTTTAAAACGATTTACTTTTGATTTATTATTGTACTATAAAGTGTTGCGCAGGCGTCACTGACATTTTCGTGCCAAATAATTTGAGACATGTCTTGTTCAAGCCTAACGGACGTAAGTGTAGCCTAGGCCCAAGGCCACAATACAGTTTTCAGACGTAAGTACGCCCTTGGCATTCAAATCGAAATCTTGAACAATACATATTGTCGGCCTAGGTCCTAAGCTTAGGTCTACTCCATCAGAAATATCCTCATCAATAAAGATAGTTTGCTTTACTCCAAAACATTCGCCAACATTCGATCGTATTTAATATTTTGACGTTTCCGCCATTTGTCGTCATCGACTGTTAACTACTAGTAGAAAAGTGACGTAGTTTTATTGAAGTAGTTCCATCAATCGTCACACAGATTTCGCGCGGAACGTTAGATTCCAAACGCCAAAAACCGACTTTTTATTTAACCCAGGGCGGTATAGGGAGTTGGAGGACCTCCCCAACGGGGAAACTTCTTTATCGACTCTGGTGGAGCCAAGAACAAACAATGGAGATTGGAGCCTACAAAATTGTTTTCTTTCGTTTTTGTTTATAAAGTTTGGATTATGTGATCATAAACGTGAAAAATAGAATATATATTTATTAATATATATATTTTTATTGTGTATTATTGTATTGTTGTAAAAGTGTATTTTGTAATTAATGTAAATTAGTTTTAGTATTTTCTATACATCCTAATATTCAAGTCTTAGTCTTTTGAAAAGACGTGTTTAATAGCTAGCTAGCTTATAATGTAATGTTTAGAACTTGTTTATCTTGTCATAACATTGTAACAATATATGCTAGTATTGGGTATACAAAACAAGACAATAAAATGAAATGAAATTAAAATGTTATTAACAAGTTCTGCAAGACTGCAATGTTTTTAATCAACACAACACATGGGCCTAGGTCAAAATTGTGATGCAACATTCCTAGGGCCTAGGCCTAGGCGGCTAGGGCCCCTAGGCCTAAGAATTTTTTAACCAGGTCAGATTTAAAACAGATTTTCTGTAAATAAGTTTTACATTTTACATTTTTTGCATTTAATTAAAGCACCACGGCTTTTGGTATTTATTCTCGTCTGCGCATAGGCCTAGGCCTTGGCAACTTTTAGGTTATGATGGTAACAATATAAACATAAATTTTAGCATTTCATAGTTTGATCAATGAAATTAACGTTTTTTTAAGATTTTCAGAGATTTTGTCGGATTTTTAAAGTACTCCAAACAGTATTTTTTTTAATGTCCAGTGGCAGCCTGCGGTTTATCATGAGGGCCTAATTATTTTTCAATTCCACTTGGCTCCAACTAGCAATCACTTTCAATTTCTAAAAATTGCTCCTAAGCCCAAAAAAGGTTACTGAACTCCCTGTTTCTAGGTTATAATAATTTGTACATTTAATATCTTAACAATTGAGTTTCAAGAAGCAATAAGCATGAAAATTTACATTTCATTATAGGCCCGAAACGCATTGTGTTAAATGTAAGAAACAACTTAAATTAGCTGCGGTTTCCATCAGCAGGTGAAAGTTTGTTGCCACTCCTAGGCTGGGCTTAATATTATTATGTTCTCTATGCTTTCCAACTTCACCCTTTCCACACCCAACAGAAATGAGAAATTATTATAGTGCCAACAAGTAACAACTCAGATTTCTGTTTCATTTAGTTTTGTTTTAATCTTGAACATGTGCAGTTCATAAGCAATGCAATGCCTGATAGTGATATGGAATAAGTGCACCGTGGGTCCAAGACAGATGAGATAAAATACAAAACAACTAAAAGTAACGATACGTACATTAGGCCTGCAAAACGTTTTGGTCCTTTTGACCTTCCTAAGTGAGATAAGAGAGAGAGAGAGAGAGAGAGAGAGAGACTGACCTTGAGCCACTTGATGAGTTCGTCTCCGTAGGGCCACGAGATTCCCATTCCCTCGATATCGTCGCCCAGAGCTTCCAGTAACTCCAGCGGTTCCAGCAAGGCCCTCTTGCGTTTGTCGTTGTACGAGCCCTCTTCCGAGCGTGGATCCATGTTCAGCGTGGACACTTCGTTCTGAGGGCAACATAGATTGGGGTCAGGAACAAACCAAGAGCAGCTCATAGCGTGTTAGTCCCACCTAGGGGCATTAGCACCTTGACTTGCATGTCTTTTGTATGTATCTAGTGGTAGCTTATTTATTTGACTCACAGTGACCAGCCAGTGATCAAGACCTTGTGTCAAACCGTCTTATGCTTTGTGTATTCCTATCCGTCAGTTTTATTGATCAACTCAAAGGTAAAAACTAAAAAGTGTATCTGTCTGCACTTTGTGATATTGCAATTGAATGTAACACACACATAACAAAAACTTGTAGAAATACAGCCAAACCTTACACACTCAAAAGAAATGAGATCTAAAAGGGCCAGCCATCACCTTCCACTTTGGCATTCTTATTCATAACGTACAGTGTCCCATAACATCTCGAAAGCTTGGCAAAATAGAATTGGATATTATTAAGTATAGTTCAACCCAGTCTTTTTTCTAATTATTTAAACGTAATAACTAAGTAGTGAAAAATGTGATAAGAAATCGCGAATTTTAATGTCTTTTGCTAATGTATTTGTCGACGATTACATCATTAGTGATGAAAACACTTTGAACGCAATTTCGGAAATTTCGTGTATAGCCAACGACGAAATTACATCAACTGTCAAAAACGGAATTAAATCGCGAAATTGACCTTAGTGTGCAAAATGTAAATGATGTGAGATGCCGGTCATTTGGTGGTGCGGTCCAGACGAATATACGGCGCGTAGGCGGTACGTCGTCACGGGCTTCACGAAATATACCTCCAAAATAACGGCGCGTATCACGCTTTCCGCGAAAATAGCTATACCAAAATACAGTGCGTACATTTTTTAGTGATTTTTTATTTTTAGTAACGTTTTGACAATTTTTTGAACGCAAAACGCAAATTGTTTTTTAAACGATTTGGTTTTTATATCACATTTCCATACTCTAGTAATAACATGCAAATTTTATTTTGCCAAGCTTTTTGAGGATGCTGTTATGGGACACTGTACGTTTATGAATTAAGAATGCGCAAATGTGGAAGGGTAGATGAGCTTGGCCCTTTTTTTAGATCTCATTTCTTTTGAGTGTGTAAGGTTTGGCTGTATTTCTACAAGTTTTTGTTATGTGTGTGATCTCATTACTTTTTCAAGTTCCATTGTAAAATTATTTGTTAAAATATAATAATTTTATCAAAGTTGATTTAATTTCTATGGTATTAGCAATAACAATAGGATGTAAAATATCTAGACCCGGATTCATGTACATCCTGGGTATAGGTGGTATAACCATGGTATAACGACAGTATAAGGAGTAAGGACTGGACCCCAATTCTTGAGTTCGTGGGAGATGAGTTGAAAACGCAATTTGAAAACGAAGTCGTTTTCGTTTTCGAAGGAATTGGTATTCTTGAACGGTATCGTGGAAAACGTCATGGGTTGTGAGTTGAAAGAGTATTGCTGTTATTCACGTGGGGTGAGGTTCACGAAATCCAGACACTTTAAAAAGATTTGCGTATAGCAAAGAGCTCGAAAACGTTCTATATTTATTCTAGATGGCAGTGCCTTCATAAACGCGGGCCAATCGAAAGACGAGTTGCATCAAATGATTTGATTGTTGCAATTATGTAAACAAACAGATGAGCAAGCTCATATTCGACACCTTGCTTCGACATTGTGTGTAGCAGCACGCTGACTTTGATCATGGCTCAACATGGCTAAAAAGAAAAGAATATGTGTATTATTTCTGATCATTTTTGTATAGCCTAGGTGGACAATCATAATATTGTTTATCTGCATGAGGCTTTTAGTAATCAAAACAAGTTATTTGTGCGGGAAGTGTGTCAGAACAATGTTGTGCTGGCCTAGGGTTGGCTAGGCTTGTCAAACATGTAATGTAAGTAATAATTTTATCTAGTCCTATAGCCTAATGGAACTTTAGACCTACACGTTGTATTATAAATAATTTTCTACATCTGGGCCTAGGTCAGGAACGGTTTCTGATTTGTTTTATGAGAGTATAATGACAACTTTTCTCATTTCACACATAGAAGCAAAATTTACAATGTCCTCCATTTGTTTACGTATCGCACTTTCCCGCCTAACTCTGCTTATACCGTCAACAAGTGTCAAGTAACTATGGTTACTTGTTGATTGTATGCCTAGTGTTTAAGGCTTATTTAAAACCTTTATTTGGAAGCCTTCCAGCAAACTTTTTCAACTTTTTTTTCAAAAAGACTATATTACTATAACCTTAATGTCCATGTAAAATATGAACATTGTAGCCCCACCCGTCTGGTCAGAATCGTCGGGCCGATTGAAACTGACAAATTAGATGTTAGCAGTAGCAGTAGCAGTAGCTAACATCCTTAAAGTGATTTGAGCATGTTCAAGCCATTTTTTCACCAAGAAGGAATGGTCGTACCCCAATAAAATTGGCATGTGTTGTCAGGTACCTAAATCCCCTCGATTGTGATAGTTTTCAAGTTCACATCACGTTACATGACGGCTGGGTAACACCTCGAAATCACCCCAACTCTGCTTGGTGTATAAGGTGTTTGAGTGTGTAGCGCACCGCGGCTTGGCTGCGGCGCCCTAACGGGCACCTAGATGTATTGTTGTTTAGCCTATGTTTGTTAGTGCATTATTGTAGGCCTATATGAAATGAAACTCTTGACAAATCAACTAGCAGTACACTCGCATTTTGTAATATAGGTTTGATGCCTTGAAACCGATTTGGGGCAACATCTCATCATAAAAAAACGATTAAAAGAAAGACAATATTGTACGTATTACCAACTTCTCACGTCACAGGAGTTAAAAAGAAAAAAAAAATGGTGAATAAAACAACTACTACTACTACTTGATCCTCGGTCAGTGTGAAGTAGGCCTAGGCTAGGACCGCGGCGCTAGGATCTGGCTAACGTTCTAGCACTGCGAATTAAAATAGGTAGGCCTACCACCTGCTGGATTTACATCTAGGCCTATGTTTTCTTGAGGAAGGGCAGTCACTGTTTTTATAATTACTAGGAAAACGCTTAAGTCCCGCCGCGTTGTTGGATAAGCGTAATTGGTGCATTGAGCTGCCATGTGTTACGCGGATTTTCTGTTGTTCTGTGAAAAAATCATTACTTATTCGAAGATTTTTTTTAATTAAATTAAATTAAATAAAAAAATTAATTAATTTTTTTAATTAATCGTAATTTTTAACAAAGAAAAAAATCGTAAAATTGCAATTTTCATAAGAAATAAATATTCGATTGCGCTCAAATTTAACATGAATATATTAATTCATGAAATTAAGGTTCTGTGAAAAAATAATTACAATAGGATAAAGCATGTAGGTGTAATAAGTCAAAGAATTGTTTTAAAAAAGAAAAAACCCGTAAAATTTCGATTTTCATGAGAAATAATTTTTCGAATACGCTCAAATTTCGCACGAATATCTTAATTCATGAAATTAAGGTTCTGTGAAAAAATCATTACAATCGGTTAAAGCATGTCGAAGAAAGTTTTTAAAAATCGAAAAAAATCGTAAAATTGCGTTTTTTATGAGAAAAAAGTTCCCGATTGCGCTCAAAAACGTGGCAGTTGTAAGTTCAGAGATTTCGAAGGCCTCCATGAAATTTCATCGCAGTCGGAGTATCGGTTTTGCCGGAATCGTGCTAACAAACAGACAAAAATACAGAAAGAAAAAAAAACTTCCGGATTTTTTTCTCCAGTGTAGTGAAATGGAATCTCCGCTTCGCTCGCTACGCTCGCTACGCTCATCCAATAATAAACACTAGGGCTACTTTTGTTTATTATTATGATTCGCAAAACTAAACCCAAGATCGCGGTAGGCCCTATTCTGATTCCAACCTGACGTTTGCGAGATGCTTGACGAGTTTCACGATTTAATTATTATTTCTTAACAAAGGCCTATATAAAACACTTTTTATCAAGAGGATGTTGCACGGGATCTAGATTGTCGGTGGATTCTCATATTTCTCTCCAATAACGTCAGATGAAATTAAAAACATAATTAAGAATGGTTTCGTCTTTCGCGTCGATTTAACGCCAAAGTTAGGCGTCTCTTTGTTATGTGCGTTGTTGGCAGCCTGGAACTTGACCTCGACTTCTGGATAATTCGTTTTTAACAAGTGGTTGGTAACCCGCCATGGTCGAGGTGAAGATGCGAATCAGGTAATGCGCAGTAGTTGTATTGCGGGCGCGGCGATTCAAATGCTAGACCATGAAAATAGCGCGGTCACACGATCAGTTATCTGCGAGTGTCGATTTTCCAACTCGCAAGCAACAAATTTTCACTCGCAAATTGCGAGCTGGCGAGTGGGATTGTTGAGTGTTGATGTAATGTATGGAAAATAAAGATCATATTATTCCACTCTAAAGTAGCCTGGTTCCACCCAACTTTGAAAGTGAGCAATGGGATTTTTTTTTCCCCCTATGCCAAAAGTTTGATTTTTCAATCATTTTTCTTCCTGGCTATCAAGTAAATAATTTATGTGCTTCTTTCTCAGGCCCGCTCAGGTTATTTGGCAGGGCATCAATGTCAGATTTAAGTGCTGCGCAACTGAGGAGGTGCGCTTTGTCCTGAAAACCCGATGTACATAGTTTGCAAGTTGCTGGTTCCTTTGTGATTTGAAAACGACTTAGGTGGTGCTGCAGGACGTCATGTCGTGTAGCCAGCCGGAACTGCGCTGTTGCCACCTTTCTTGTCCAGGATTTGTCTGGCCCTTTGAGGACCTCTTCCTCATTCTAAAAACAAACAGTTTAGAAAAAAGCCTGTACCCGGTATCCTAAGCTTACTGGTACTTGTTAAGACTGTTAGTGATGAAGTTATAACTTGTTAAACTCAACCCCAGCTGGCGGTAGGTCTATAATTAAATGCTGCACTACTGTTAGAGGTAAAAAGTAAAAAAAACTCACCAACTTTAATTTCCCCACCACTTCATCTTCGTCATTTAGCCGCTGCATCTCGTACTTATTCATAAAGTGCTCTGCAACCATATATCTGAGCTTCTTCACCATGAACCGCTTGTCACGATCTTTGCCGTGGAAGGTACGGATGTTGTTCAGTATCACCTCCGTCTGTGAAGAGAGAGCAGTTACAGATTAGAAGAGAAGCCCAAACCGGCTTACATAATGAGCCAATGTGTACACAGTACTGTACTGAAGAAGAATTAGGTCTTATCTTACAAGGCTGGATTAATAGCTTAAGCCTCAATCAATAGCCTGCGTACGGAATCTATTTTTAGATTGCTTAACCAGACCAGTCAAATAAAAAAATAACAAAATCAGTACCATTATGTTGTGGTGTCGAAGCAGGTTGATTAGTCTAATACCCATACACTACGATGTGTCAGGCAAGCCTAGGGTAGACGCCATTGTCATACTGTACTCCTGCTTTAGGTAGACTGTAGAGCCTGCATCCTAGACGTTTATCTAACATGCCATTCAACACTTCATTCTGTTGAGGTAGCCGGCACCTCAATCACCACTTTTTGACCAACAACGTCGATAATATGACTCTTAGACCACAAGATCCAAGTAGTAGGCCTACTAAGTGCCAGCACCTCAGGATCTGGCAGACATAGCTGGACCCAAGCATTGTTGGCTGTGACATCTCAGTCATACAACAACGTCGATAATATGATTCTTAGACCACAAGATCCAAGTAGGCCTACTACTGCCAGGACCCTCATTCTATAACGCACAGTGACAACTTGTCACGTGAAATGAAGTGAGAACTCCAGTTTGGTATTCTGTAACGCCATTTTGAAAGTTGTCATTTGATTTCACGTGAGAAGTTGTCACTGACAAAAATGTTTGTGAGACACAAAGCTAGTTACAGCCAATGAATATTAATTAAACAAATCTAAAGCTATTAAATGTATTATACTGTGCTGGTTTAACTCTTCTGTTGTTATTTTTGCACCTTTTAATTGTTTCCTTATTTTTTTCCACATAAATTTCAAAGAAAAAAGTGAGGTTGTGTATTTGTTTTGTTAGGGCCTTTGGACATCAATATAAGTAGTTCGCTTAGGCCTACTGTAGGATGTAATAATTAAGCCAACCTACATAGGTTCTAGGGCCTATGTATGTTTCTAGAGCCCTACGACTGTCACAAGATACGCTTAGGCCCTAGGCCTACCCAAAGGTAGCAGCCCATCAGAAATGCATCTTTAAAAGTAAGAATTGGGAAGAAGTGTGTTCAATATGATAATAAAATATCAAAGCTAGGCCCTAGCACGACACTGACAGCCTAGGAAAGGCTAGGCTAACATTTTGTAGGTTAATTATTTTAGTATGATTGGAGAAGGGTTGACAGGTTGGGAAAGCATAGAGAACATAAAGAACATAAAACCCAGCCTGAAGGGCTGGGGGCGACAAAACTTTTCACCTGCTGATGACAACTGCAGCTAATTTAAAGTTGATTGTTGCGTTGTGTTGTTGCATTTCGTCCTTCTGGGACTCATCAGGCGGATGGTGGCCACTAAAAATCAGCTAACTACATGCAAACAAAACTCACAACCACCGGCGTAACTAGGCATCGGTAACCCGGGTAAATACCCGGGTAAAAATTCCCTAAGTATTCCTTGCATGCCTACAACGATTACAATATTTCACCAGGACCAACCGCAAAAAAATCAACCGAGGACTTTTTTGTTTGTTCTCGAAAACTCAAAAGCAAAGGGTTGATGTCTGGGATATCGCACGTGGTGTGCAGGTGTCATGGGGGGGGTGGAGGGGGTGGATATTCATCTCAAACAAAGCTCGATTCCTGGAAATACAGACATTCACTTGGCAATATGGGGTTGACGACCGTTATTTTGCTCATTTTCGCTTCGTTTCAGTCTTGTCTTGACCTTACAAGGGTTGACAGTGTCGGAAGCCTAGCTACATTATGTAGAAGTTCAACAGTGAGTGTGTTTCATATCGAATTATTTCGTTTCAACGTATGTGAATTAAGTGACTGTTTTGTGAAATACTTTACGTGTGTGTGCTCATGGCTACGTATTGAAATACTAATTTGTGGATGTCCAATTTTAATTGTGTTGTTGGCGCAGTTTTTTTCCCATTAGTAAGGTTTCATGCAATCATGAGTGCTACAAACTAAACAATATAGTGATTAAAACAAGTAGGTCCTAACGACTTTTTTGCACTTTTCGGTTTGCATTTCAGAGAGCAGATTGAACGTAAGTCAGAACATGCATTTTAATTCATTATCACTATAACTATACATTTTCCTCATCAACAACATTTTTCGAGTGTTCAAGCATGGTTTATCTTGTACCTAATACCTATGTATATTTAATTTGTTGGATGAGCGTAGCGAGCGTAGCGAGCGAAGCGAAGATTCCATTTCACTACACTGGAGAAAAAAATCCGGAATGTTTTTTTTTTTTTTTTTTTTTTTTCTTTCTTTCTGTATTTTTGTGTGTTTGTTAACACGATTCCGGCTAAACCGATACTCCGATTGCGATGAAATTTTATGGAGACCTTCGAAATCTCTGAACTTAGAACTGCCACGTTTTTGAGCGCAATCGGTAAATTTTTTCTTATAAAAAAACGCATTTTACGATTTTTTTCGATTTTTAAAAATTTCTTCGACTTATAACACCTACATGCTTTATCCGATTGTAATGATTTTTTCACAGAACCTTAATTTTATGAATTAAGATATTCTTGTGAAATTTGAGCGTAATCGAAAAATTATTTCTCATGAAAATCAAAATTTTACGGGTTTTTTCTTTCTAAAACAATTCTTAGACTTATAACACCTACATGCTTTATCTTATTGTAATGATTTTTTCACAGAACCTTAATTTCGTGAATTAATATATTCGTGTTAAATTTGAGCGCAATCGAATAATTATTTCTTATACAAATTGCAATTTTACGATTTTTTTCTTTAAAAAAAATTACGATTAATTAAAAAAATTAAGTTAATTTTTTATTTTATTTTATTTAATTATAAAATTAAGTTAATTTTTTATTTAATTTAATTTAATTTAAAAAAATCTTGGATTAAGTAATGATTTTTTCACAGAACAACAGAAAATCCGCGTACACATGGCATCTCAATGCACCATATACGCTCATCCAACAACGCGGCGGGACTTAAGCGTTTTCCTAGTAAGTACTTTAAATAATTTTTAACTATTTTCATTCAAAGTATACATTTAGTTTGTTTTGATAATAACAATAAATTAAAGTTCAACTATAACTTATCCTAGGCCTATATGAAATATTAATCTTCGCCTACTAAAGTTGTTAAAAATTAAAAATTATTTTTCAAGGTTTGATTTTAATGATTTGTTGGATGAGCGTAGCGAGCGAAGCGAAGATTCCATTTCACTACACTGGAGAAAAAAATCCGGAATGTTTTTGTTTTTTTCTTTCTTTTTTTTTGTATTTTTGTGTGTTTGTTAACACGATTCCGGCTAAACCGATACTCCGATTGCGATGAAATTTTATGGAGGCCTTTGAAATCTCTGAACTTAGAACTGCCACGTTTTTGAGCGCAATCGGGAAATTTTTTCTTATAAAAAACGCAATTTTACGATATTTTTCGATTTTTAAACAATTTCTTCGACTTATAACACTTACATGCTTTATCCGATTGTAATGATTTTTTAACAGAACCTTAATTTTATGAATTAAGATATTCGTGTGAAATTTGAGCGTAATCGAAAAATTATTTCTCATGAAAATAGAAATTTTACGGGTTTTTTCTTTTTTTAAAACAATTCTTTGACTTATAACACCTACATGCTTTATCCTATTGTAATGATTTTTTCATAGAACCTTAATTTTATAAATTAATATACTCGTGTTAAATTTGAGCGCAATCGAATAATTATTTCTTATGAAAATTGCAATTTTACGATTTTTTTCTTTTTTTAAAATTACGTAAAAATTACGATTTATTAAAAATTTAAGTTAATTTTTAATTTTATTTAATTTAATTTAAAAAAATCTTCGACTAAGTAATGATTTTTTCACAGAACAACAGAAAATACGCGTAACACAATGCAGCCTAATGCACCAACTACGCTCATCCAACAACGCGGCGGGACTTAAGCGTTTTCCTAGTTAATAATTTGGAAAGTAAAAAGATTGCCTATTTGTTTGCCCCAGAACCCCTTACTGACTTCGAAGATTTGGGTCTCCGCATAGGGTTGCCATACTTATTACCGCTTTCGGCGCGACAGTCCCGATATTCAAACTAAAGTCCCACGTTCCTCCACTGCTCCATCGTGTCGCATTTGGTAAAAAATATTCCGATGTCTAGTTTACAATATCATATAGTACCTGCAATCCAGATTCCAAATCGTGCTTGTAGTTTATTAACAACTAAGTACCAACAGCTTCCTTACTTAGCCCCAAAACTCAAAAATCAATACTTATCATTCTCGTCAATGTTCCATTTTTGTTTATGTTTTCTGTTTTTTGCACTACATAAACGAAATTATTTCACTTTTGCTTTCACTCCAGTAATTTATCTGAAACGCTCAGAAATCACTCTAAAAACCCAAATTTTCAAAAAATCCCCTGCGGCGCTGTAGTTGGGGGGCTCGCCCCCAAGCCCCCCTGCTACTTTCCTTGAAGTCCCTTCCTCTGCATCTTACCCGGGTAATATAAGTACCCTGGTTACGCCCCTGCTCACAACACATAACCAAACCTGTGGTAGGGCCACGAAAGAAGTAAATTCTGCAAGCATGTTGTCATCATCAGCAAGGTTACTTCAAGGCACCATTCATACTGGGGCACACAGTCAGCACAGACAGTAAGGGGGCTTCCCTCCAAACTCTGGTGCTCGGGAGACAAGAAATCCATGACTTACCCTGGATTCAAACCAGGACCCTTGGCAACAAGAGAAAAGCTGCCCCTCCTGATGTTGTTAAGTTTGGTTGCTAGGTTAAGGTTGACTAGATCTAGGACACACAACAAACAAAACAAAGAAACAACAAACCGCCATTAACCCATCGGCTTTCTTGCCGGTCGAATCGACGGGCTGTTTAAAATGCGCGCCGATTTACCTGGCCATCGGATCGACGGGCTGGAACAGCAAGGGAACAGCGCGCTACATTATCGGTCGTTGTATGAGAATGGTTCGTCCAATCACCAAGAGATCGCGCTCAATGTACTCTACGCACTTCGCTGCATCCAACGATGTGTTTGGCTCGTCACTCGTTCAAGTTTTAGCCTGTCTATGCTAGTTGGAAAGATTATGTTTGCATTCGTAGGTGGTATGGCGGCGCGCGCGCTATGGCAGCTACAGCTTATTGCAATATTTTGACGGATATGACGAAGATGAGGGGTGTGATATTTTGACACCAAGAAAAATTCGAAGGGAAGTTCATACACCTAGACATTTATTTAGGCTACATTTTAGTTTTTATTTCAAGTAAATCGGGTTATTTTTGTTGGAGCAGTGAATTTTTTGCTGAGGTGCGCTCCGCAGCCCCATTTCGTGACAAGTAGATGGATTTGAGGGGCCAGGCGCAGAGATTTTTAATGGTAAGCCGATGGGTTAATATTATTCGCCTTTGGTTTAATTCTTATTGGTTGAAATACTTTACGTGCTACGAGGGCTCAGTCGCTTTGAAGTTTAACCGAATCCCTGTGCTCGTGACAACTCAACTTCTCACTTGGCCTTCAGAATCGCTCTTTTCACGTGATATCTTTTCACGTGAAATGATAACTTATCACAGCGCCGTGAAGTGACAATTATTACTTAGTTACAGAATAAGGGTCCAGCACCTCAGGATCTGGCAGCCATAGCTGGACCCAAGCATTGCTGGCTGTGACATCTCATTAGAGTCATACTACATTCCTTATAAGTTTAATTAAACTAGGAACACGAAAAAACACGTTTTAGTGGGGGAAAGTACAGAAGGATGACAGCTTATCTTAAAAATATTAGGTTGGTCACTCACACTGACACAAACATGTTTCAACTTTCGACTAACTTGAGGTCTATACCACTCAGCATGTGTAGAGATACTAAAATAACTAAAGCTAGCGTGGTATGTACAATGAGGGCGCTGTCGCAGGTGGAACTAGGTCTAGAAGAAGCAGAGCACACGGTATTATGGTACGTTGACCGCCCTGTTCTCACCTGGTAGTCTTTGAACTGAAGTGCACAAGTTTCCAGCTGGGCGACGAAGGTGGCAGGAATCGAATCCCGTAGGAACATCGGACAAGGTGGACGCTCCGGACCTAACAAATGAAAATCCTGATTAAACAAAAGCATAAAATAAAATAATAAGCTTTCTTTAATAGTGAGATTGGCCTATGGCAGGAATACCTACTGTATGTAGGCCTCGAGTTAGGCCTATGTTATCAAATTTGACAATAGTGACTTTGCAGCTGACCTTACTTTAAGTGCTAGGCAATGAATAAATTGTGACACTCACTGAAAATCATTTCTGAACTGAGACGGAAGACAAAATATAGGCTAAGGCTATAGATTTATTTTAGTTTGTAGACTACATTTTCTACCAATACTAATGTATGCTAAAGCATTCAGACTGTTGCAAATGAAAGGAAGTTCTTAAGAAGTTTACTTTACTCATGGCCAGGGCTCGAAATTGACGGCAGCCCGAGCCTGCCCAAAACACTGTCGGGCTGCCTGTTCTGGGCTGCCTGGAATTTCACATACAAAAAACAATAAAAGGTTCATTTTCCTAAAATCGGAAATTACGTTAATAATAGGCATTAATCTACATTACAAACATCATTAACATTAATCATTAATGTCAATATATATTTACAAATAAACAAATATAAGTTATCTCATCTCATGAGAGTGATGAGACTAGCATATGAGGCATTTGAAGACGAATTTTTCGAGCGGCCAGTAGCCTAGGCTCGGTCGCGTGGGGATGTCCTAGGCCAAAGTCAGATGCATTTGCTGCCATGCTCGAGTCATTAGCAGGTGCTGCAGTGGCTACAGTAGGGGTACGTGGTATATTGACATGTCTAGGAGCTGTCAGAACTTGGCAGTTTATTGTCGGCGGTTGACTTAGTAAGATTTACGTGTGATCCGCAAAGTGCGTGTTGTTTGTGCAATGTACTGTTAGTTATAGCGGGTAAATGGCGGGTAAACGTAAATAATAATAAAACAAATTGGGCTATTCAATTCTTAACAGGGCTCCCAAAAACTTTAAGACAGCAGCCGGGCTGCTGTCTTAAATTCCTAATTTCAAGCACTGCTCATGGCTGACAAAGCAAGATTACTATTGGATCAAAAGAAGTGTAATTGGAATCGGGAAAATACTAGAAGTTGATAGCAAAGACCTACAGCATGAGATGGAGAGGGATTATATTATTTGGCTGGCCACCGGTAGGTAGCATGTACAAAGAAGACAATTATAACAACAAGACTATAAAAGTGAAGCAGTGGTTAATTTAGCCGACTCGGACTTCCTACTCTTTTTATGAGCTTAGTTTAGTTAGACAGTCTTTGAAATGTTGCTTAATCATTGAAAAGTCAATACAATGAACTGTACCTACTTTTTGCAACAATGTAATGTATGGAGATGGAAAAATTCCTTCCCAATCCTCTTGCATGGATAAAACAATTCCATCATTTTTACTTCCAAATATTAGAAATCATGTGCCCCCCCCCCCCCCCCCCGAAGATTGTAGAGCACTTTTTATTTTAGAAGTTAACCACTAAAGAGAAGGGCAAGTATACAGAAGAGAGAACATCAAGATACAAACTAGGCCTAGTTGGAAAAGAAAGATAAAAGACGAGTGTTGAGAAAACAGATGTGATATGGAAAGAAGTGAACAACCAAAGAGAATGTGAGAAATATGTCAAGAAATGCAAATAGCTGTATTCCTATTGAATAGTAATGTAAAATGTAGGCTTAATTAAATAAATAAATAATAAATAAATTTTATTTAGAGTCTACCCACTCAGTTATATAACTGATTTTCAGTGGGGGACTTTAAATCAAAGCGACCAAGTCAACCCTGCAGGCCCCGACGCAATCGACGATTGAGCGATAACCAACCAAAGATCGATATTTTAAATAGGAAATATAGCAATCAGTTGTATGGACAGTGCGAACACCCGTGAATCAACGCCAGAATCAACAAGGCCGATTCAGAACAACTCTGAAATTTATTATGTGCTTCGTTGCTAGGACGGCTCCAAAGTCACCGTTTACAAACTCCTAAGACAAGAACTGATGGACTTAAGTCCAAATCAGAAGTTAAAATACTTCTGACTTTAGCGGGAATCGAACCCTGGACCTTCTGCATTGGAAGCAGATACGCTAACCACGAGACCAACGAGCCACTACTACCTACTAGTACTACGTATAAATTTGATGATTGGTACCAAGTCTGTTAAATTCTAAGATAGAACCTTCAACCTACCATAGAAAATCCTTAATACGGCAAGCCATGGTTCCATATTCGCGCGTCCCCGATAGTCCATGCAAACGACGTAAACTTCCGAGTTGCCCTCTTTGCTCGTTGCCGGTTTATTGACTACAACGCTCTTAAAAGCACAGCACAGCAGGTACATGAGGCACACAGAGTCACATTCATAGAAGGTGAACATCTTCAGTAGGAGGTTACCACCTGGCCAGAAGAAAAACAAAACAAGACAACATAAATAAATATTCAATTGTGAAATAATGCACACCACTGTTTAACAATTAATGTGAAATTATATAGGTAATTATGAATATTTGTAACTCTATGCCTACATGTATTCACACTGTACGGTAATAGTGTGTTGATTATCAGCAGCGGTAGGTAGGTCATACTGGTTTGGAAAACAATAACAAATAAGCGAGTTTGTTAACTGATGTCTTAAATTAATTCAATAATTGTGCTATTCTAGTGGTAAAAGATGAGAATGGTAGACAATTTGACAAAAATCCATGTCGTAAATGTGAGATTCGAACCCATGTCCCTCGGAATAATTAATGTGATTTGTGAGGACCCGAGCCAATGAGCCACAACAGATGACTATCGCCTTGCTTATCATCACTGTAGTTAGGGTACCGGGTATATAGATAGAATAACCTTTAATCCAAGATACTCAATAAACTACTTGTGACTTTAAGTACTTTTTACTTTACTTTACTTTAAGTAGGGCCTACCGGTAAGTCTAAATTAAAAATAGTTCCTGTAAGTTCCTTTAAAATTTGTAGAGAATTACCTAGGCCTACCACCACCACCATAAAAATGAGATCTACAGCATTTTAAATTTTAATGACACTTTGAAAGGTATTTTAGGCTTTATAAATAATAAATAATAAATAAATTTTATTTAGAGTCTACCCACTCAGTTATAGAACTGATTTTCAGTGGGGGACTTTAAATCAAAGCGAACAATGCCAACCCTGCAGGCCCCGACGCAAATACATACATACATACAGTACCATACATAAAATGTAATTTTGTGCAGCAAAACTAAACGTAGATACCTAACCATCTTGTATTTATACGAGACTATACCGGTACTCACCCTCAGCAAGCATATGAAGTGCCGTAACCGCCTCGCAGTAATGCAAAGAAGCAACGATGATCTCCTGTTCTCCCAGGATCTTCCTGGCAATCGATGCTGCCGTCCGCAGTAACTAAACGAACGTCGCCCATGCTCTTCCCTTCGTCCACTAGATGGATCATATTATCCAGATTCATAAGGTTGCCAGTGAAATCCACTCCAAAATTCCAATGCGGCAGAGTCTGGAGAATGAAGCGATCGTCGTTTATCATCGACGAGAGAGGGTTCCCTTCGTAATATGGATTAAGAGTGGTGGCCATCCATCTCCAACTGACGTCAGGGTGATAGATCTTCAGATAATGGTTCAAGGCCGTTACGAACGCACCGGGAGCTTCGCAGAGGTGGGCCGAATTGAACATGTTAGTTTCCGCTATGGAGATAGACGGAACCAGTATAAAAGACATCAGATTCTCGTACAGTTTACACCAAGCTTGGGTCACAAATTCGGGAGAATACTCCTTCCGCAGCTTCCACTGTATTTCCCCAGCTTTGTTCATTGATCGCGTGTGTCTGTGCCAATCATCAAGATTATAGTTGTTTAGTTTATTTTTTATACAATTTAAGCTGTGTTTCATAAGTTGTAAGGCGTTTATCTGTAAAACAAAGGCCTATTAATTATTACGTAACAGTTGCAACTTGTCCCACAACACAATTTAAACATAAACTAGGCTATAGTAAGTAGGCCAAAGTATAATCCTAATGGTTTGATTAATTGATTGATTTTTGTTATGTAACAAGTTAACAACTAGCAATTGCAATTGAGCAACCGTCGACCAGAACTTTTTTGGCCAAATGGTTCAATACTTCTGTACAACACCTGTTATGCTGGAATCCAGATCAGAGTAGGCCTAACATGTTTTTGTGTTTATCTCAAAGAAAATATAGGCATTATGTGAAATAATTTGTGTCCGCACAAAACAGGCTGAAGTAGTGTAGGGGTATGTTTCTATTGGAAGTTGAACTAAAGTCGATAGTCGGGAATCAATAGATAGCGTTCTCATTCCTATTGGAATCGGTTTGACACGTATCAACCACCGATCTATGAATTTCCAATCCAAATCACTTTCCAAAGTGTATTGGAGCTGAAAGGTGTTTGACATCAAAACTGACAGGTAGCCTATATATAGGCCTATCATTTTTGAACTGTTTCAACCTAAAGAGATTTGTCTAAACTGATTCCGAACTCTGTGATATACGTTGTCAATGAAGAGGCCTCTATGTAGGCCTATACAGTGGTCTACTTCAATTAGGCTACCAAGTTATGTTACCGGTACAACTCTAATTAACAAAAATTAAGTAGGTAATTGAGGTGTGAAGCTAGGTAGGCCTAGGCCTATGCCAATGGATTATTGCCCAGCAGTCCAGAACACCAATATTTTTATTAAAAACAAGTTACCGATAGTAGAGTTTAAATTTTAAACTCACCTGCCATTTGGGAGAAGTAAACATGAGATTTGGCCGCGGTAGACTCCAGTCTTCCATTGGGGGCTTGAAATAGAATCTCTTGTCAAAATACTCATTGACTTTTGTTTCAAGGTCAACAACATTATTACGCGTCAACTCTGGCCCGTAACTATATCTGTTGTGGCTTGATTTGCTCTTGAATGAAGTCGGAAGATCTCCATACAAGGATAAATCTACAGGGCTTAAGGAATGACGAATGCAGGGATTTTTCGGTCTAAAAGTGGGCGAACTAAAACTCGGACGAGCCATATCGCTTCCACCATGGAACGGTGGGCGAGTGGAGATTTCCTTTGTTCTTTTGTCTCCAACATTGAACGGTGGATAAGTGAAGATATTGCTTGTTGTGTTGTCCATTTTGTCTCCTATGTTGAATGGTGGGCTAGCAGGGATTTCGGTTGCCCTGTTGTTCCTAATATTGAAAGGTGGGCTAGCGGGGATTTCGGTTGTCATATTGTCCAATATATTGAACGGTGGGCTAGCAGGGATTTTGGTTGCCCTGTTGCTTCTTATGTTGAATGGTGGGCTAGCGGGGATTTCAGTTGCCCTGTTGTCTATTTTGTCCATTATATTAAACGGTGGGTAAGCAAACAATTCGGTTGTTCTGTTGCCCATTTTGCAGCCACCTTTGAACGGTGGGCGAGCAAGAATTTTGTTTGTTTTGTTGTCCATTTTGTCTCCACCATTGAATGGTGGACAAATCAAATTTTTGTTTGTCCGGTAACCAATTTTTTCCCCTGCATGAACGGCGGGGAGCGGATATTTCGGTTGTTTTGTTGTCCCTTTGGCCTCCACCATTGAATGGTGGGCGAGCAAAAGTTTTGGCTGCCCTGTTGTCCATTTTGTTAAAACAGTTGCATTCTGTGTGTTGATGGCTTGGGTTACTCGGTGGAGAGTTCACATGCATTCATATCGCATGGTAGGTAGGCCTATGTTAAATATACGCCAATCATATTTATTATTAACGCTCGCAGGTTTGTTGCAAGACATCATGTAAGCTTATAGCCACAGGGGACAGGATAGGTTCACAACCAACTTGTAGGCAGATGTTTCTATGTTAAGGCATAACACAGTTCCTGTTAACAGAAAAACATGGATAATAATAACAAATGCACCAGTTGTTTACCTAAATAAATTAACAAATGGTGTAATTTTTATTTGCCATGGGATGGGTAGCCTGTAGCGTTGCAGCTCCCACCACGAGTCACCGCTCTGCTCTGAGCAAAAACGATTTCTGTAATTTGTTAAGGTTATCACCGCAATGTAAAAAACCAAACTAAATTTGGTGGAAGTGAAAACATTTTAGAAAACACCATTCAGCTAGCATCAGCTGGAATAAAGACATGGCGGCTTTCATTGGATCACATCTTTACCAGCAGAGAGTTAAACCGTAACTCAGGACTAGGCCCCAGTCCGGAACTTTTTTGGTTAGGGTGGGGGGTCCAAATGCAGAATTAACCAAAAGGAATGTGTAGGGCTATGGACTTTTAGGTGTTAAAGGAGCGGAGTCCCAGTTGTAGGCCTAACAACCTTCACAGACAATACTTGTAATGTAGGGCCTAGGCAATGTTAAGAATGGATAGGTCTGTGGTTGATTCTGAATGAAAAAATTACGGGGAAAATGGGACCTCCCCAACCGAAGAAGTTCTATGTGTCCATTCTATGTGTTGATGGCTTAGGTTACTCGGTAGAGAGTTCACATTTAGGCCTAACTTTTGGAATTGAACTAAAGTTAGATTATTTTTATGGTTAACGGTCAAACTAATATCTCACCTCACCAGAGCGCACAACGATCGAGGTTTGGTTACAGTTGTCTGGATGTTGATCAAATAGGAATTTAACAATTCATCTTGACGGCTTATTGTTGTTATGGGTGACCGATGTCTCACCAGAGTGCAGAACGATCGACGTTTGGTCACAACCATGTGTAATTTCCGTTGGAACCACAATAGGCCTAGCTATAAAAAGTCCTGTGACCAAACTTTGATCAAGCGAAACTGGTGGAGAATCTGGAATTGACCTATAGCGAGCGATAGGCCAATCATAGTATTTATCAACATCACCTCACTAATTCATATTAGTAGGGCTACCTAGCCTACCAGTAACCCCTAACATGGATAAGTTGACCTGGTTTAACTACTGTACGTGATAAACTAGTTCTAAAGCATAAGGCGCAAGGTCTAAGGTGTACTAGTATGTGTTTCAATTAGAACGTTTACAACACGTCGTACGTCGCGAGGCGTAAGGGTTAAGTCGTAGCTAACGAATTGCCCAAAATCCAATTCTTACAACAGGTTTATTACGACGAGCTAATCACGAACAAGGAAACTCCCCACTCTTACTTGAGGCAAAGGCGGAGCTTCGAAATACGAATGCGCAATGAAAATTGGCATGGTTGATGTTACGTTGTTGTAAACGCTTAGCATTTCTTACGACTTACACCCTGCGACTTAGACCTCGCGCCTTAGAACTAGTTGTGAATGATGCTTTACCGGTAGGGCCTATAGGCTACTGTAGTCTAGACTCACTTATTTATTTATTTTGGCAGCCTTGTGAATTACGGTAGGGCTAGGCCTATCCGCCTATAGGCTTAGAACATTAGCCTACTGGGAGCTCCTTCAATTGAGGGGGTCCAAAATAAAATAAAATTGTCAAGTTTTTCACTAAAATACAAAGCCTTTAATGTTTCTATTTTAAATACCAGAAAAGGACTTTCAATTCAACAGAAAAGGAGTTTTGACAAAAATAGAAAGTTAGGTAGCTAGGGGTAAAGGTTTTGTAGCCTAGGGCTAGCTAGCCTTAGGCTAGGGGCTAGGTAGGCCTAGGCCTAGTTTTTTTGTTAATAAAACAGGGAAAACATGACGATTTTATTTTGGACCCCTCCAACCATAGGCCTACTGGTTTGTTATTCAATGCTCCAACCGAAGGAGTTCCCATTAGCAAATGTACGTAAATAGGGGGGTCCAACTTTTCAACATTTGTTTTTTTCAATGAAAACATACGCACCCGAAATCTTTTCCGCTACAAAACTACTTACGTTAAGCGGCTGTCACACGATTGAGAAAATCGCGCGAGTTGGCTCGCGCGAGTAACTCTCTGGGAGTAGGCCTGCACTTATTTACATGGAACTCACCGCCTCCCCGTCAGACGGTGAGCCAGCGAGCGCGAGCTCGCGCTCGCCACGAAAAATGTCCAGCTTGTTCAACTTCCTAGCGAGTTGAGGTAGCGAGAGCCAATCAGAACTCACTACCGTAACACGTGACCAGTGAACACCAATAGGTGGCGTTATTGTTACCTTCATTGTCTGTCGTGTGACAAGGATGGTAATAAACTCGCGCGAGCCAACTTGCGCGATTTTCTCGATCGTGTGACAGCCGCTTTAGGTTAGTATTTTCCGCCTAGTTACCTGCCGCGCTAGTTCTAGGCCTAGGATATTTTTGATAAGAGCGCACCAGAAATCCTTTCAGTTACAGTGTATAAAAGTTGGACCCCCCTAATCGAAGAAGTACCGGAGACAGAGGTTCCACCAACGGGATACACATTGCCAAGTGTCCTTACAGAATGTTCTCTAGAGCTACCTAGGCTAGGGCTAGGGCCGTAACTCGGAAGATTCATTGAGGTTATAAGACCTACTAGGCCTAGGCCTACGGCCAGAGGAACGCAGTTCACGGTTACGGCCAGAGGAACGCATTCACGGTTTTCAAGATCTAGCCTACAGCCTAGGTAACAATATAATTCTTAAATGTTGTTAAACGCTCTTTCTAGACAACAAAAATGTATTTCTAACATTTTTTGCTTACCAGTAGACCTAATTGAGAGATAACCAAACAGCTTTTTCGTAAACACACAAAACTCGAAAACCATGCGGGAAGAAGAATACAAGCACCGCCCGCTTGCCGCCCGCGCTGCTTTCAACAAGCTGCCATTTTGTACACAAGGCTGTGGAAAACCGTGGGGTGGGATATTTTGAACATGATTTGAACAACTTTGAATGTAGTTTTCGAGAGTTCCATCCTATTCAGTTAAAGAACTAATTGGTAACAACTAAAACACCGAATAAATCGATTTTAATATAATTTTGATGCATTTATCAACTTCTTTTCAGATTGCTTCAAGCGAGCTAGTGCAGAATCAAAACCAAACTCACATAAGGTCGAGCTTCAGTGTTTTATTTTATCAATGCACATCGTATAGACCGGACCAAGACCGGACTGAGCTTGCTTGATACGCTTTCTACCGACTTCAAATGCAATGCAAATGCATGCAAATGCATACAGGATCTCGAGGAACCATGAGGGATGGGGAGAACTTAATAAGGGACTGACTAGGGCCACATACCTGGCTAGAGGGGATCATGATTGGAAGTATGAGAAGGGAATATATAAGACAGATGTGGGCAAATACTCCTTCATGGCAAGAACAGTGGTTGATTGGAATGGTCTCGGTGTGGGGATAGCAGGGGAAAAAACCCTCAGACAATTTCAAGCCAAGCTAAAGCCTAATCTACTCCCAACAGAGCCTAATCAGCTACCAATAGATCAAGGAATACATGAGGAGGATGATGAAGGTTAAGAAACAGCCTAAGGAGTTAGTGGAAGGGAAGAAAGAGAAGTAGTGTGAAGGGAACTAAACTACAAGGATAAAATTAAGGGAAATATACGTGAAAGGATTCCGAAAATTAAGGAGATGAAACCTGCCACCGGTCCTTGACCAACTGCAGCTAGACGACAACAACAACAACTAAGAAGGAAGTTTTGTACTGAATGCGTTGCGCTTTCTCGTACACACAACACACCTCCGGGAAGTAATAATACAATGTGTGTGCGCTGTTAAGCCATTTTGTTGAAAAAAAAAATGTTAAGCTACTTACCTATTAATCATTTTGGATGAGCGTAGCGAGCGTAGCGAGCGAAGCGAAAACTTCAATTTCACTGAACCCCCCAAAAAATTTAGCTCCAATGTTTTTTGTTTTGTTTTGTTTTTTTTGTTTGTATTTTGTCTGTTTGTTAGCAGGATTCCGGGCAAACGGCATTAGCGATCTTGATGAAATTTTGAGGAGACCTTCGTTTTCTCTGAACTTAGAGGTGTATTGCTTTTGGGTACAATCGAAGAAATATTTCTCATGAATATCGTACTTTACGATTTTTTCAATTTTTAGTGCGATATTTTCGTCACATTTGGGCTGATTCTGACCAACGGGTGGGGCTACAACGTTCAGATTTCACATGGACATTAAGGTTATGGTGATGTAGTACCTTTTGAAAGAAAAAGTTGAAAAAGTTTGTCAGAATCCACAGAAATAAAGGTTTTAATATGAGTTTTTGGGGTTTATAATACCTATTAACAAGTAACAATAGAAAACTTGACAAACAATCACCTACAATGCATTCAAAAAGCACTTGCAAAGGAAAAGTGCAAACAAACGCAAAAAACGCAAACAAAAAACTTACAAAAAAACGCTCATCCATCAACGCGGCGGGACTTTAGCGTTTTCCTAGTTTTAAATACACATTAATCCGCAGTTATTAAACAACTATCAGGTAAATGATCACAGTAAGAAAAGTAAGTAATATAAAACTTTCAGGTAATATTCTACAAATTACAATCCCCAGTTATTAAACTAGGAAAACGCTAAAGTCCCGCCGCGTTGATGGATGAGCGTTTTTTTTGTAAGTTTTTTGTTTGCGTTTGTTTGCACTTTTCCTTTGCAAGTGCTTTTTGAATGCATTGTAGGTGATTGTTGTCAAGTTTCTATTGTTATACTTGTTAATTGGTATTATAAACCTCAAAAAACTCATATTAAAACCTTTATTTCTGTGGATTCTGACTGAACTTTTTCAACTTTTTCTTTCAAAGGGTACTACATCACCATAACCTTAATGTCCATGTGAAATCTGAACGTTGTAGCCCCACCCGTTTGGTCAGAATCGGCCCAAATGTGACGAAAATATCGCACTAAAAATTGAAAAACTAATATTAAAACCTTTATTTCTATGGATTCTAGCTAACTTTTTCAACTTTTTCTTTCAAAAGGTACTTCATCACCATAATCTTAATGTCCATGGGAAATATGAACGTTGTAGCCCCACCCGTTTGGTCAGAATCGGTCCAAAATATGACGAAAATATCGCACTAAAAATCGAAAAAAAAATCGTAAAAGTACGATATTCATGAGAAATATTTCTTCGATTGTACCCAAAAACAATACACCTCTAAGTTCAGAGAAAACGAAGGTCCCCTCAAATTTTCATCAAGATCGCTTATGCCGTTTGCCCGGAATCCTGCTAACAAACAGACAAAAATACAAACAAACAAAAAAAAACATTGGAGCTAAATTTTTTGGGGGGTCAGTGAAATTGAAGTTTTCGCTTCGCTCGCTTCGCTCGCTACGCTCATCCAACAACAGCTATCAGGTAAATGATCACAGTAAGAAAAGAAAGTAATATCAAACTTTCAGGTAATATTCTACAAACTAGGTAAAACGCTAATCCGCCGGTGATGATGAGCTTTAAAGTTAAAGTATGTATATCTTTACTTTTGCAAGTGCTTTTCTGCTGACTACGCATTGTAGGTGAATGTGTCAAGTTCTTTTGTTTCTGTCAATTGGTATTATACGAAAAAACTTATATTAAAAGCTTTATTTCTATGGATTCTGCTAACTTTTTCAACTTTTTCTTTCAAGGTACTACATCACATAACCTTAATGCCAGTATAATATGAACGTTGTTGCCCCACCCGTTTGGTCAGAATTGCCAAATGGCACGAAAATATCGCACAAAAAATCAAAAAACTTATATTAAAAGCTTTATTTCTATGGATTCTGGCTAACTTTTTCATTTTTTTTTCAAAAGTACTACATCACCATAACCTTAATGTCCATGTATAATATGAACGTTGTAGCCCCACCGTTTGGTCAGAATTGGCCCAAATGGCACGAAAATATCGCACTAAAAATCGAAAAAAATCGTAAAAGTACGATATTCATGAGAAATATTTCTTCGATTGTACCCAAAAACAAAACACCTCTAAGTTTAGAGATTTCGAAGGTCCTGTCAAATTTTCATCAAGATCGGATAAGCCGTTTGTCTGTACGAGAGTTAACAAATAGACAAAAAAAAAACAAAAAAAAAACAAACAAAAACAAAAAAAAAAAAAACCCGAGCTAAATTTTTTGGGGGGTCGGTGAAATTGAAGTCTTCGCTCGCTTCCATTAATCCCCAAACAACTATCAGGTAAATGATCACAGTAAGAAAAGTAAGTAATATAAAACTTTTAGGTAATATTCTACAAAATACATTAAGCACTGTTATCTTATACTAGGAAAACGCTTAAGTCCCGCCGCGTTGATGGATGAGCTTTTTTTAAAGTTTTTAGTTTGCGTGGGATATCTTTACTTTTGTAAGTGTTTTGCTTTGCTGTCTATGCATTGTAGGTGATTGTTGTCAAGTTTCTATTGTTACTTGTCAAATGTTATTATTTACCGTAAAAAAACTTATAATAAAAGCTTTATTTCTATGGATTCTGGCTAACTTTTTCAACTTTTTCTTTCAAAGGGTACTACATCACCATAACCTTAATGTCCATGTATAATATGAACGTTGTAGCCCCACCCGTTTGGTCATAATCGGCCCAAATGGCACGAAAATATCGCACTAAAAATCGAAAAAAATCGTAAAAGTACGATATTCATGAGAAATATTTTTTCGATTGTACCCAAAAACAATACACCTCTAAGTTTAGAGATTTCGAAGGTCCCCTACAATTTTCTTTAAGATCGCTTATGCCGTTTGCCCGGAATCCTGCTAACAAACAGACAAAAATACAAAAAAAAACAAAAACAAAAACAAAACAAAAAAACATTGGAGCTAAATTTTTTGGGGGGTCAGTGAAATTGAAGTCTTCGCTTCGATCATCCAATTAAAAAAACTGTAGCATAAAATATATAATGTAACGAAATATTTAGACTATACACTGCACTTGTAAATAAAGAAAAACAACTTTGTAACAATATTTCGACGACTATTCAGTCACCTTCAACCGGTTTAATGACATTTAACTAGGAAAACGCTTAAGTCCCGCCGCGTTGATGGATGAGCGTAATTTTTTTAACGAAAAAAGCGTAAAATTGCGATTTTTTTAATAGTTAATTTTTTGATTACGCTCAAATTTCACACGAATGTATCAATTCATAAAATTAAGGTTCTGTGAAAAAATCATTAAAATCGGATAAAGCATGTAGATGTTATAAGTCGAAGAATTTTTTAAAAAATCTGTTCAAAAAAATCATGTTCACAGACACAAAAAAATACAAAAAAAAAAAAAAAAAAAAACATTCCGGATTTTTTTCTCCAGTGTAGTGAAATGGAATCTTCGCTTCGCTCGCTACGCTCATCCAACAAATTTGGAAGGGTAGATGAGCTTGCCCTTTTTTTGGATGAGCGTAGCGAGCGTAGCGAGCGAAGCGAAGATTCCATTTCACTACACTGGAGAAAAAAACCCGGAATGTTTTTTTTTTTTTTTTTTTTTTTTTTTCTTTCTTTCTGTATTTTTGTGTGTTTGTTAACACGATTCCGGCTAAACCGATACTCCGATTGCGATAAAATTTTATGGAGACCTTCGAAATCTCTGAACTTAGAACTGCCACGTTTTTGAGCGCAATCGGAAAATTTTTTCTCATAAAAAACGCAATTTTACGATTTTTTTCGATTTTAAAAAAATTTCTTCGACTTATAACACCTACATGCTTTATCCGATTGTAATGATTTTTTTACAGAACCTTAATTTTATGAATTAAGATATTTGTGTGAAATTTGAGCGTAATCGAAAAATTATTTCTCATGAAAATCAAAATTTTACGGGTTTTTTCTTTTCTAAAACAATTCTTTGACTTATAACACCTACATGCTTTATCTTATTGTAATGATTTTTTCACAGAACCTTAATTTCGTGAATTAATATATTCGTGTTAAATTTGAGCGCAATCGAATAATTATTTTTACTTTCAAAAAATTACGATTAATTAAAAAAAATTAAGTTAATTTTTTATTTTATTTTATTTAATTATAAAAATTAAGTTAATTTTTTATTTAATTTAATTTAATTTAAAAAAATCTTCGATTAAGTAATGATTTTTTTCACAGAACAACAGAAAATCCGCGTAACACATGGCATCTCAATGCACCATATACGCTCATCCAACAACGCGGCGGGACTTAAGCGTTTTCCTAGTAGATCTAATTTATTTTGAGTGTGTAAGGTTTGGCTGTATTTTTACAAGTTTCTGTTATGTGTGTGTCTAGGTTACTCAGAACTTTGTCAAGACTCAATTAGTATCTCACTTGTTAGAGTTATCCTGTAGTAGTCTTCATTGCATTGGGTAACATTTCCCATGCGAGGTTATACCCATACCGAGCGTTAGCTCATAAAGGGTGACTTTTGAGGGCACACGTTTTGGGGAACACTCGTATTGCCTATAGTTATAGGCTGGTTGATTGGATGAGCGAAGCGAAGACTTCAATTTCACTGACCCCCAAAAAATTTAGCTCGGTGTTTTTTTTTTTTGTTTTTTTTTTTTTTTTTACTGTCTGTTTGTTAACTCTCTACCAGGCAAACGGCATATCCGATCTTGATGAAAATTTGACAGGACCTTCGAAATCTCTGAACTTAGAGGTGTATTGTTTTTGGGTACAATCGAAGAAATATTTCTCATGAATATCGTACTTTTACGATTTTTTTTCGATTTTTAGTGCGATATTTTCGTGACATTTGGGCCAATTCTGACCAAACGGGTGGGGCTACAACGTTCATATTATACATGGACATTAAGGTTATGGTGATGTAGTACCTTTTAAAAGAAAAAGTTTAAATAGTTAGCCAGAATCCATAGAAATAAAGCTTTGAATATAAGTTTTTTACGGTAAATAATACCAATTGACAGGTAACAAAAGAAACTTGACAACAATCACCTACAATGCGTAGGCAGCAAAACAAAGAACTTGCAAAAGTAAAGATATTCCATGCAAACTAAAAATTTTAAAAAGCTCATCCATCAACGCGGCGGGACTTTAGCGTTTTCCTAGTTAGATAGGGGTTTAGTTAGGGAGCTGGTCTTTGTCGCCGGAAGTGTTTAGTATTTAGGGGTGGGAAAACACAAAAATTATATTTTATTCTGACACTGATGATTGAAATTGAAAGCCAAAGGGTGGGGTTGGAGCACTGCGCGAAGCATTTAATTGTCGGTCATTGCGAAAGACTGTGTGTGTAGCCTGGCACTAGCCACTTCTGCGAGGGAAACAGGTGATTCTATTTCTCTTTGACGAGTGCCACCGGTATGTCGTTGATTTTCATGAGGTGTATAAGTTCGATTGACTTCCTGTATATCGCTCCATTGGCATTCCAGAAGAGAGTAGGTAAAGTACGCCTAGGGTCCATAATGTAATGACTGTTCGGCTAAAGCCTTGAGAAGTCCTGCTAGAGCGATTATTTCTGGAGTAGGCCTGAGACGTGTGATGGCCTCGGCGATATTGACAATCAATTTCCAAGTCTCTTCATCCGAGGTGGAGGAGGGCGAGGAGTGCTGGTGAGGGGGTGGTGGAACGTATGATGAGTTTATCGGGTAATTGGGAGTGGGACTGTGGTTCGAAGGTGATGCTACATTAGCATAAGAAACTCCCGGTCTAGAGTAGGTTGAGGGGGGACCCACCTGTCTGGGCTGTGGTGTTATGGATTTCTTGTTTGAGTATGTACCAGGGTTTTGCTGACCTCTGAACTGTACTTGCCGGTCTCGTGCTTGGAGGAACGCGCTGCATCTGCGCGAAGAGGCCGGGTGATCCTCTCCACAGTTTGTGCACTTGGCTGGGGTGGTGCGTGGCTTGGGGCACTCGCTTGATTTGTGGGTAAGGGCGCATTTGAAGCAGGTAGGAGGAAGAGTGCAAAATAGGGAGCTGTGGCCAAAACGCTGGCAGTTATAGCACTGGCGTGGACCTTGAGGTCCTCTGTAACGCTCAATAGAAACTCGGTGATAACAAACCTTCTCGAGGAGGTGGAGAGGTTAACCTTTATCCACAACTGCAGAAGATACTACGAAGAGGGGCATTGGGTGTCTGATTCCCTCAACAGCGCGGTGGTGGAGCTGCTGGACGTCCGTTATGGCAAACCCTTGGTGACGGAGGTCTTCTTTGATGTCTTCGACGTCGACAGTGGCTGCATGAGAGGCCTCGCAGAACGATCTTCTTCAACCGCTGGTCGGCTGTCGGGAAAGTGTATAACTGCAGGTCTAACTCGCGGAAGGCTTTGACAAGGTCTGCATACGTAGACAGGTTTGCTGCCCGTACTTAAAATGAGTCTTTGGTGGATGAAAGGGTGAAATCACCATTGGTATTGTCTTTAACTAGTTCTAACATCTGACGATATGTTGGCACGCCGAACACTGTGATCGGAGGTACCCGTTCTGACTTATTAATAGTTGAGTTGGGTGTGATGATACTAGAATTTTGCTGGTTGATACTGGTATTCATGGGGTTAATGTCATCCTGGTCTTCATCCATGTCGGAATCTTCAGAGTTATCCTAGTCGGTGTTTTAATTATTTCCTTAAGATTGAAACTGTTTTAGAAGTCTTGCAATTTTGTTGTATTTACCTGTTCTGTAAGCGTGTGTTAAAATCTCCGCATATTATAGTTCGTCCGTTTACAGTTGACGAATTTGGAGTTCCTCAAAGGGACAAAAGACCTGATTTGTTCACACCTCTTGACAAGATCATCTTTCTCTAGTTCACCGGGAAATAGTCTCGGAGATCCCCAGTGATTGACAGATCTATTATAATGAATCGCAAACCCGTCGCCAAATCACTTTTCCATTATTGCGCTTCATTGGTTTGCCAAAGAGGTGCACAATGAAACTTTAGCCGGGCAACATTGATGACGGTCAGCGAAGACTGAATTTTAAATTACAACTTTCGTTATTGGTTATAACAAGTGGCTTACATGTTCCCGCTGTGTCGGCGAAAAAGCCGAAATTCGTCAAAATGTAAACGGACGAACTATAATACGTTATTATTGTGATTCTTTATTATTAGATTTATTATTGCTGTGAGGTTGTTGTTACCAAGTATTTATATTGCCAGACGGGGATCTGTATATAATACATATCCCCCCCAAATACAAAAATTTGTAAAAAACTGCAGCCAAGCTCTCCTTCAAAAGTGTTGTCGTGTTGACTGTTATTTACTCGGATGCCGTTGGTTAATATTATCATAATTGACTTTGCTTTGTCTTAATTGTATACTAGACCTAAGTAAATGAGTTTTAATTCAACTTAACGCTTTATAGTGTTTACTAATTATTATTGTGTACTGTTTGTCCTGAACCTGAATGGTCAAGTTAACATTGTTCAATGGTAATCTTATCTTATCTTATAACATAATCTTACACTATCTACATCTATTTGTAACCATGGTTAGGTGGAAGAATGATCTCTCAATGATTGAACCTCGCCATTTTTGTTTCCTACATTTTCCACGTGTAACATGTAATGTATTGTAAACAAAATAAAGCTACTTACTTACTTACTTACTTACTTACTTACTTTGGCTGTGAATGTTGTGAGATATAGAATTTGAGCCAATCTTTTCAATCTTCCTCCCTAGTTTCGCATTGAAAAGAAGTAAGATCATTTCGCCTGTTGACGAGCGCCAAGCCATCCATTTTCGTGGTAAAACTAGGAAACGCTTAAGTCCCGCCGCGTTGATGGATGAGCGTAATTTTTTTTTAAACGAAAAAAGCGTAAATTGTGATTTTTAATAGATCATTTTTCGATTACGCTCAAATTTTACACGAATAATAACCATAAATTAAAGTTCTGTGAAAAATCATTACAATCGGATAAGCTGTAGGTTTTATTTCGAAGAATGTTAAAAAGTTGAAAATCGTAAAATTGCGATATCATGAGAAATGATTTTCGATTGCGCTCAAATTCACACGAAATATAAATTCATAAAATTAAGGTTCTGTGAAAAATCATTACAATGGGATAAAGCATGTAGGTTGTTATACTGACGAAGAATGTTTTAAAAATTTAAAAAATCGTAAAATTGCGATTTTCATAAGAATAAATTTCGATTGCGCTCAAATTTTACACGAAATATTATATTCATAAAATTAAGGTTATGTGAAAAAATCATTACATCGGATAAGTGTAGATGTTATGATCGAAGAATTTTTTTAAAATCGAAAAAAATCGCTATTAAATTGCGATTTATGAGAATAATTTTTTGATCGATTTTTCCTCCGTGCATTTTCGTTCAAGATTTCACAGACCTCCATAAAATTCATCGCAATTGAGATTGGTTTAGCCGGAATCGTGTTCAAAACACACAAAAATAAAAAAAAATAGAAAAAGAATAAAAAAAAAAATAAAATCTTCCGGATTTTTTTCCGTAGAGGAAATGGAATCTTCGCTTCGCTCGCTACGCTCATCCAAAAAGTAAAGATGTTAAACTCAAAATCATAAAAAAATTACTTGGCCATTGAATTTGGTTCATTATGAGAAATTTAAAAAGTCAATGGCCAAGTAATTTTTTTATGATTTTGAGTTTAACATTTTTTTAACAGAACAACACCACCCACGCCACTCCCATTTAAACATACCGCCATGCCATACCGCATGCTTACCGCCATCGGCGGCCATTTCAGCAAGGCGGTGTGATATTAGAAGCCTAGAGAAGTGGAAGCGGCAACGGACACTCACAGAAAGGTTTAGATCGCTTACGTTAATATCTTGTTATATACTTTAATAATAAATAACTGAGAAATTGATTAGATATAACCACAATACGAACTAAAGGTAAAAGTTTCGAAAGTGTTGATATGGTAGGGGTAGGCTGGTAGGTCCTACGTGCTTTTAATTCGTGAGCGGGCTTAGGCAAGGGCTAGGCTGTTGCCGGGATTTTAGCATTTCACGTTCGTCTACACACCTCCAAGTAAATTACGGTAAAAAAATGATAATTTGCGGATAGATAAGCCTTTAATAATTAGATTTATTTAAATTATACACTTCAATTCTGAACAAAATAACGATTTGGTTATTGCTTGCAAGCATGCTAACTCCAATTCTGATTTTATTGGTAGTAGGCCCTAGTAATTGGCTACATTGGTTAGGCCCTGGCCTATAATATAGGCTTCTCCGAGTTTCAGAAAGGCTGTGGTAGGCCTAGGGTCTAGTACATTTATGACAACCACTGCGCTTTGAGCGATTCTAACCACCTACAAGCTGTAGGTTTTTTCAGCTTCCGTACGGAAGCTGAAAAAGTCTTGATGCGTCTTGGCAGTCTTTCCCGCTCCAGTCGTAACCTGAAAAAAGTGTGGCTATATGCTAGTTTCATCAAATACTGTAATAGATGCTTTGTATATTTGTATTATGTATTGTCAACTGGTGAATAAATCTTTTGTGAAGCATCTATTAGGCCTATACAGTATTTGCTTCAACATGTTTTACCCACCAAGGCGGCTATGACATAATCTGAAACTCTCCTATTGGGCCTATCGCTCGAACCAGTCGAGCGAGATTCTATGATGCTGCATGCTTAGGCTACCTACCAATTACTACATACACATGAAAGTTTGAAATCGATTTCAAAACGTTTTTGAGTTTTGAAAACAGCATGTCTACGCTTCGAAACGACGCTTGACTCGGTTCAAGTCATACCTATTTTTCTTGGGTTTGACTTCAAAACTTTTTTTAAAACTGTCATGTAGGCCTACACACACACTTTACTGTCACCCATAAAAGGTCTAAGTCCGTCTAACAACGAACAAAGTTTTGAAAACAGCACGTCTAGGCCCTACGCTTCGAAACTGGGCTTGACTCGGTGCAAGTCAAAACAATTTTTCTTGGGTTTGACTTCAAAACTAGGCCTATATTTAAAAAACTATCATTTACACAAACACTTCACTGTCACCCATAAAAGAAGGTCTAACAACTAAAAAAGTTTTGAAACCAGTTCATGCATACGGACGTCGAATTAGTTTTAATTCAAGTCAAAACTTTTTCAAAACTGCACGTAAACGTAGTAAATATCATGTCACCTGGCATTGTAGTTGAAATGGTGGTTTTAGAATTAGCAAATAAGCATAATTATATTTTATTTTCCCCAAGTGGTGAAGTGTGGAGCCTTTCAATAGGCCTCATGCTTCAAATCGATAATATTAATTGATACCCTCCAATTGATATCGATGTCTATCCCCATTAGGCTAAATGAGAATAGGCCTACTGGTCATTTGGTTAAAAGCACTTAAAACATATTTTAATTACGGATGCACATCAATACTTTTTTCAGTATCAATTATCAAAATGGTAATGTCATTATCGAATCGATATTATCGATATCTCCAACAAAGCCTGTTTCGACCTATAAGTGGAACCTCAAGTGTGGCAAGTGTAAGTCAAAACAATACAATCACGTTCCGTTTTCGATGTGCATGTGTTTGACTCCCATTATCGACTGATAGTTCATTTCCAAACATAAATCTCGAGTGAGTGCAGAACGTGAGATAATCTCCGTCTTTAAAGTTTTGGTTCGTGCCACTATTGACCAATTATTTGATTTTTCGATAATCGATAATGAATTTTGGTTATCGATTGTATTTATTATTGATTATCGATCGATAATATTGATTATCCTGTTCATTCCTAATTTTAAAATTTCAAGTCTAAATCAAACCTGAAACCAGTCCCAATGCTTTTTCTCCACATTTAAATCTAAACTTGTGCCAGAAATCCTAGCCCTGAGCTTGCTAGTAGTGGACATGGCAGGCTATGTTCATTATTACAATACCTACCTAGTGTGTCCCTTAGGTGCTAAACTGCAAAGATTCTTGACCCAAGTCAGGCCCACAAACCGATATGATCTAGGCATAAATCCATAATATGTGGTGTTGAAATTCAAAGCAAAAAGTTATTTGTTGGTTACCTACACTTAACACCTATTGCCACTGGTACATGGTTTTTAGTTTTTATAGGGCTAGCCACAAGCTCAGTGCGGTGTCAACCTGCAGATGTCGCATGATCGCCAACGGGTCAATATTCCGCCACTAGGAAGGGGGGTACGAAAATGTAGTGTAGGATCTGTCAACGCATGCTATTTCAATGCTAAACATGTCATTGTTTATTCATTTTGCGTTGCTATAATTATTGGATAATGTTGGATCTGAAATAATTATTGACTGATGAGTGATGATTGTGTGGCAGGTGTGAAAATAGTTTTAGTACTTCATCTTTTGTACTATACGATCTGCAAAGAGGATGCAACAAGTACCAATTTACTTAAGAGTCAAGCCCGTTTTAAACATTTTTAAAGTTTCCAACGAAGGCTGATTGTAATGATGAATATTTGTTCTGAATAATATACTAAACCGGCATCTTACAAATTTACAACTATAATAAATTAGTCAACAATTGCGCTTCCGTGAGGTCAGAACCAACAATAATAAACGCTCCAAAGCTTAGAAACTGATTCAAACTGTACATTTTCACAGCTTTCTTGGACACATGAATATTTTACTCCTGGGTAGGTCCAAAAGTAATCTTTAAATCTTCATTCAATTGAACATGTTTATCAAAGTTCCCCTCACTTTACGTTTGATTTTCATTATCATCGTTTAAATATCTTTTATTTTAATATACCGTAGCTGATATCATGTCATCATGTTTTTGTTTCATAATATATTTGTAGCTATTACTTGATATTGTTGTATTTGCATACCTATTTGTTAATTATTGTGGGCCTATAAACGTATTGTATATTACTTGTTGCAAATAGTAGGGATGATAGGAAGGTTTATCGTAGATTCGTTTAGTGGTCGGGTAGAGGTTATTAAATTTGTCTTGTGGTTAGTAAATTACTACAAATTTAATTTTAAAAGATCCCTTTTGACTGGTGCACAATTAATTATACAGTACTGTAATTCATTTCCAATACATAGTGATGGAATGTTTTGAAGTCCGATGCTTACAATTGGCATCAATTGTGCAAACTTCATAATTCCATACAAAGCGTAGGGCTTACTTGCTACTACTGACAAGGTGACAAGTCAAGTGACACTATAGACAAGCAGGCCAGTTGACGTTTATTGGTTTACCGTTTAAACGTGATAAGTTCAAGGGGTTAAACATTTAGGAAAGTACCCGTTTTCCCCCATCCCTATTGTATTGTTAATACGTATTTTTCAAATTTATAATCCTCATAGGGAAACATATTTTAATTCAACCTGGCTTTTGTTGACCCGGCTATATCCAACTTAACTGTTGATTAAATTTTTAGAAAGAATAGTAACATAAAATACTATGCTTCAAAGTGTTGTTTTGCTTTGAACATAACATGTTCATTATCATTGTTTTAGGCACCCAAAGGCTTAGGCTAACATTGTTCGTGGTGAAAACATAGCCTACAAGGAATTTATATCAATTTCCCACAGTCCATATGGAAGGCTTTGAAATGTGATTAATAATATACGTATTTCCCATATTCTTTGTCAGTGAACTTAGAATACGAGTGGCAAATAACAAAACGATGATGTTTTGTTGACATATTGATCTACAAAGCATTCAAACGAGTGTAAAACAGTGAGAAACTGGTGTAGCGCCCATTCTCAATGGTAAAATTTGTACCCCCCCTCTACGCCCACTCGGCTGACATTGGCGCGCGCTACTAGAGCGATCTAGCGGTTGCTAGTGAACTAACAGTCTGTGACGTAGATTCTGTCTAGCAAGAATATTTTTAGGCTAAGGTTAATGTAGGCCCTATGTAGGGCTACCACTACTTTTATTTAGTACTTAGGTATGACTGCTATTATTACGTCTGTATTTTCATTGTAATATTTGTCATCCCTATGCTACAGTCATCAAGTAAAAACTGCATTGAAAATGTGAAGGGTCTAACTTAGAAGTGCTCAGCCATACTTGGGGAAGACCTTTTTAAATGATCGAGTTCCATTTTCCTGGAACTTTTTCGGGAACTTGATCCCTTTTAGTGTTGAGGAACTTATTGTAAGTGATCAAGTTCATATTGTCTGGAAACTTTTTCAAAAAGTTCCTTAAAATGTTCCAGTTACAATCAAGTAGTCTATTTTGCACTTAGTACCACTATTCAGTATCCGATAGCAAATAACCTTGCCATGTAACATTTTATCATAATGATTCATGACCCTACCGCTCGCCGTGCTCTATGACAGCCGTATGCTTGCAAGTTGCACGTCAGTGACTACTGACTCTGCAGTCACTAAACATAATACACATTGCAAAATACAAAATAAAAGGGAACATTTAAAGGAACTTGAACTTATTAGAGGTAAAGGAGTAAAAAGAAACTTGAATTTTATAAAAGTTAATTTTCAAAAGGAACTTCCACAAGTATGCAATGCAGTACTAGTCTAGGATTCTTACTATTTGGTTGACTGTCATAAGTGGTACCTTTGTATTGTCACATAATTCAGTTACAGAATTGACTTTCTTTTCGACTTTACATAATTCATATCGTACGTTCTTCTTTCAGTGATCACCATGTCCCGATCAAAAGGAAGGGCTATGCAGCAAGTGAATAAATGTTCTCTTCCTAACTCTATCTCGTCGGTCATTCAAGAGGTGAACGCCACCAAGCGTAAGTTTATTGACTGTTAGTGTTTGGTAATCAATTAACATATGATTTTCCCTTCCCTGTGCAAGGAGCACTTGTGGGAGAACCAACTACAAGTGCCGTGTTAGTTTCACGTGCTTCAGCAAGGCTCTTCGCGACACGAGATTTCTACGTAGATTTTAAGTGTTTTAGCAAAATATTTGCTGCTAGCGGTGAATGTAACAACAAGGATAAACAATAATAATAATCATCATAACTCAGTTCCAACTATGTCGGGTTGAGTGGTGGTTTTCCACCATTATCAAGGGCATGAAACTGTAGATACTAAGCTTGCCAGACTCAGTGTTTCTTCCACATCATCTAACTCCTTCCTCTCCACCAATTTACTCCACTCTCTTCTGTCCTCCCACAGCTTTACTCTTGCCACATGCTCCCACACTTCATTCCGTTTTCCAACGTCTTCTTGAATTACCGGTAATCTTTCCCATTTTTCTCTTGGCCTTCCTACTCTTCTTTTCCCCTCCTCTGCCGCTTCAAATTCTCGTCTTGGAATCCTCTCCCTGCCCATCCTTTTCATATGTCCAAACCATCTTAGACGTTCTCTTCCTAGCTTAAACTTCAATCTCTCCAATCCCAGTTCTTTCCTTATTTCATTACTTCTTATCTTGTCCATCTTTGTAACTCCCTTTATACTTCTTAAAAACTTCATTTCTGCTGCTTCCAGCTGACTCTCTTCTTTTGTTCCTACTGCCCATGTTACTGCCCCATATGTTAGTATAGGTACAAAATATGCCTTATACAGCAAAATTTTACATTTTTGTGGGAACAACTCATTCCATAGTAACTTTCTCACCACTTGGTAAAACCCTTCTGCTTTTTGCACTCTAGATGACACTTCCCTACACACTTTTGCATCTTTTGTCAATATACTTCCCAAATATTTAAATTCTTCTTTTTCTTCTAAGACTTCTCCACGTAGTACAATATTTTCCATGTCTCTAGGCCTGCCCTTTGTCTTCTTTTGCATACGCAAACATTCACTCTTTTTCTGATTGATTTTTAGACCAAACTCTGTAGTAACTTCGTTCCATCTGTCCACCTTCTCCTGCACTTCTCTGGCACTCTCACCCCAAATCAACACATCGTCCGCAAACACTAATGTTCTTGTGTCCCTTCCATCTGTATTTGGTATTTGGTATTTGGTTAATAAATGAATAAATAAAAAATGGGAATAGGATAACGCATTTAGGCCCTATAGTTGCTTAGCCTAAATGTTTTAATTGTAAGGCCTAGATATTAAATGTGTTTAAACAACAATATGTTTTGTTTCTACTTTTTTCAATTTTCTTCAATTTTACGAAAAATGCACTTTGAACAAGTCATTGTTGGCTTGTCGATGGTATCCACGCTGGTTGGCTTGTGCACTTTGAACAAGTCATTGTTGGCTTGTCGATGGTATCCACGCTGGTTGGCTTGTGCACTTTGAACAAGTCATGTTGGCTTTCGATGGTATCAACTTGTACAATCAATCAATCATCAATCAATCAATCAGAAAAAATGTTTAATTCACAAGAAAATGCTTATTACATTGGTTACATGGCTTATTATAACACAAGTTAATCAGTACAATAAAGCTCATAGTTGAGGTAACAAATAATAACAATAATGAATGATGAAACAAAATAATCTATAGTGAAATGACAATAGTAATGAAATAAAATTCTATAAATGCATTATCATTGTCATCATGCATTATCATGCATTATTATCCACGCTGGTTGGCTTGTGCACTTTGAACAAGTCATTGTTGGCTTGTCGATGGTATCCCCGCTGGTTGGCTTGTGCACTTTGAACAAGTCATTGTTGGCTTGTCGATGGCATCCACGCTGGTTGGTTTGGTCAGCTCTAACTTTTTAAATTCTCCCAGCGGGAAGTAACGGTAGTAATGACTTTCTGGGTAGGTACTTTTATAACTTATTTTAGGTATGAATACAGTATGAATAGGCCTACAATGAAAAGATATGAGAATAACATATCGAAATATTTTTACAGTAGTTGGCCTACATTTATTTATATAATTGATAGGTGCATATTTACTAATTTAATTTATGGTAAGGAAAGATTGATACCTACTTGAAAGAATTTGGCAGCCAGTCTTGGGGAGGAACCATTATTAACCATTACTTCAATGTGAACACATTACTTTGCCAGCATAAAAGACTTATAGATAACTTAGAAAGTGACTTGTAGGGTAAGTCCCTAGTGATGCTTTGGGTAAATTTAGCTTTATGTGAAATTTCTTTTAATTCAAACTTGAATTAAGGGTCCCTCAGTAATAAAAAATATTAAATAACATATTTTCCCGTTATATTTACGACCGTCTTTCATTTGCTAACATTTCAGTATCTTCCTTCAACTCTTAAAATTTTAGTTAGAGGGCAATACAATAGCCTTAAGAGGATGCCGGCATGCTCATTTTACGTGGTTTCAAATGTCTCAACCAATTAAAGTTGCATCTCTTTATGATTTTATATAATTGTGTAAAAATTAATTATGAAGGCGTCTATTATATTACATTTCCAATAATTGATTATTATAGAAAATAAACAAAAAATAAATTCAATTTTCTTGAATTTAGAATCTGTGAAAATGGTCAAAAACACCCAAATGACTACGCATTTTCTGATTGTAAATATTGAAAATCTGATATGATAGGCACACACAGATGTCCTTCATTATCAACTAGCAAGTATGCCAAGTTGTATTGAGATGTAATGATTTATGGCTGCAGGACAAGGAACGCGCCGAACATCAAATCACGCCGGCTTCCTATTAACTGGTAAAGATTTAAAAAAATAACATGCCTTCAAAAGCGGGATTCGAACCCACGTCCTCATAGAGCAATATTTCGGACTAGTGATGACATCGAGTCCAAAAAGTCCAAACGTTCTTTAAAAAAAAAATGATTTTTAAAAATATTTTTTAAAGTATTTATTTTTTTAGTTACAATTTACAGTCAACAGGTCAAAAATGCCCTTTAATATCATTCTTCAAATTTCAAACAATGCGCGCGTCCTTGAACATTCGTAGTCTATTGTGCGATCTGGAGTGCGATGGTCCTAGCATAGCTGAATAACTTTACAATCTGTGGGAAAAGAAGGTGCTGTTACGTAGTTACGTAACAAAAAGAAAAGCGAATTTAAATTTAAATTATCAATTATTGGATGAGCGTAGCGAGCGAAGCGAAGATTCCATTTCACTACACTGGAGAAAAAAATCCGGAATGTTTTTTTTTTTTTTTTTTTTTTGTATTTTTGTGTGTTTGTTAACACGATTCCGGCTAACCGATACTCGATTGCGATGAAATTATGGAGGCCTCGAATCTCTGAACTTAGAACTGCACGTTTTTACGCAATCGGGAATTTTTCTTAAAAAACGCAAATTTTACGATTTTTTTGATTTTAAAATTTCTCGACTTATAACACCTACACGCTTTATCCGATTGTAATAATTTTCACAGAACTTAATTTTATGAATAAGATATTCGTGTGAAATTTGAGCGTAATCTAAAAATTATTTTCCATGAAATCTAAATTTTACGGTTTTCTTTTTAAAACATTCTTTGACATATAACACCTAATGCTTTTTCCTATTGTAATGATTTTTCACAGAACCTTAATTCATAATTTTATAAATCGTGTTAAATTTGAGCACATCGAATAATTATTTCTTATGAAATTGCAATTTTACGATTTTTATTTTTTTTAAATTACGATTTATTAAAAAATTAAGTTAATTTTTTATTTATTTTATTTAATTTAAAAATCTTCGGCTAAGCAATAATTTTTTCACAGAACAACAGAAAATCCGCGTAACACATGGCAGCTCAATGCACCAATTACGCTCATCCAACAACGCGGCGGGACTTAAGCGTTTTCCTAGTTTATTAAAAATTTTTAATATCACTTTGTAAAAAAAAATATATATATTTTTGTGGAACCGGTGTGAAAAGTTGGAACCGGTTTCCGGGTACCCGATGTCATCACTACTAAGGACAGTGTAATCCTTAAGAGGAAGGACTACCGCCAATATTAAAACCACGCGAAATAACCTTATTTTAGTAAAACTCACATAACGCTACACAAAAACAAAAAAGTGGATAATAAGTCCCATATGGTTTAGGCATAAAACCTTTTACAAGTATTGTAACCAGTGATGATTTTAATCAAGGTTTAAATTAAATTTATGTATACCGTAATTAAAAACGCTACTGATTACAATATTTGAATAATTTTTCAAGCATGGTGTAGTTCTAACGAAACTACGTGAGACCTATTACCGCTTTTTCGATTTTACGTAGGGTTTGAGAGATATTACTAAAATAAGGTTATTTTGCGTGGTTTTAATATTGGTAGTGATACTTGCCCTTAAATGAATTACTACTACACAATTACACTATAACAAATCAGTAGAACATTCTATAGGATTATTTATTTGTATTACGTTTATTTATGTAGGTAAAACGTAAACAATCAAATAAAATGGGGTACTTGGGAGCATACACTTGCTAGTGCTATACTGCGCTCCCGTGGCTGATTATGGCAAATTTCAAGGCAACAATTATGGATAGTCAAGAAAAAAGAGCTAGGTGGTTCTCTTTCCTGTTCTAGATGTTTTCCACTTTCCAAAATGTAATCAAAATATTTTTCTTTGGACTGGGAAGAGTTATCAGGCTGGAAAAGAAGAGAGAACAAGGCTGCGGGCAAAACACTTTTCACCTGCTGATGAGGCCTGTAACCAGGGACTCGAACCTAAACCCATATTCCTGAATAAAACCCGAACCAGAATACCTAGATTTCCAAAACCATAACCTGAACCGTAATAATTCTAGCTATTAACGGTTTAGGTTCGAAGAAGGAATAAGCTCACAATTCCATGAAAACCATTGAAGTTAATAATTTCTTCAAATCCCACAAATAAACTAATACTATTGGAAATGAAATATTCTCGAATTTTGGGTGTGGTCAGATATGAACGTGCTATGTTTTGTCCTGTCTGTGAGCCCTGTTAGCTACCTTTGTGTGACTTGCGGGGGGGGGGGGCAAGTCTGCGAGTTTCGAAGAAATTTTGAAATAGGTCACAATTTCACAAAGCTAGAGGGGTAAATACGATGCCAGTCCGATCACAGCAGACAGTAGCAGTTCATCGCTCGTTGGTGATTGTTTTTTAGTTGTAACAGTGACAGTTAATAGGCTGCTTGGTACAAAAAATGGATACAAATAAAATATATAACAAAATTCAGATTAGTTTCTCGAAAACCACTTCTCAAAATCAATTGAAAATGGAAGTGAACCTGAACCCGAACCTTTATAAATACAAAACCTGAACCCGAATTCTCAGTTCAATAAAACCTGAACCCGAAACTGAACCGATATTTTTACACCCGAAATTAATTTCGGTTTCCCTGCCTGTAACTAATTAAAAGTTGTTGCAACGCATTTGATTCAGGCTGTATTTTATGTTCTATAATCTTTCCAAACCTGCCAACTCTTTCCAATCCAAACTTACCTCAAGTGGTTTAATGATAATTATATTACTTAATATACAATAATATTCTAGTTCATTTCTTTATTAGGGCATTTTAAAAATATTTATAGGCTTACTTATATTGCAGCAGGACAGGGAAGGGTATAATGATATACTTAATGCAACTTCTTTACAGGGAAGATAACTGCCTCAAAATCAACAACTGTGGGGAAAAAATCTAAACAAGATTTAAACTATCCAAATCCTCAAGTTTCGCGTGTGGCCAATCGTGAGACGAGGGATGAAGTGACAACCATGAATACAGAGATGTCCGACGATGTTCCTCAAACATCTCCGACTATACAGAATTCATCTCAACAAAAGGATGAGCCATTGAAACCGGAGGAGTTGAAGAACATAAAGAAAACTATACGAAACTGGAAACCACCACTGTTACGTAACAAACTTGGAGCCAATCAGATGGAGAAAGACACGGAAAAACCAATAGACGCGATAAATAAACCTCACCAAGGAAATAAACTGGTTCAGAAAGAAAGGAAACTTGTGAAAAACTTGCTCTCAACAAGAGAAGATTGTCAACAAAGTGGCCAGATTGATTTAGTGGGTAAATACTCGACTTTACGAGAAGAAACTCTCCCCTCTGAACATGTTGCTAGAGAAGAATCTCTTCAGTCTAAACCTGTTGCCATCACCATGCTAGCCGGAGGTCCAGGCGAAGAGATGGCGCCATTCACCCTTCGTGAAGTTCCGATGCTGTTGAGCCCAGTCACTGAAGAGCAAAGTGATGACTCCACGGATGATGATATAATAATCTATGACTCACAATCGGAAATTAAGACAAGCACTAACTCGTCACTGAAAAGTAAAACATCTCTGAAGGACGCAGCCATTGACTTGACTTACACTAGTCAAATTAAAGGATACCATTCAGAAAATATAGACTTGTTTGAGGGAGAGTTGGAAATATACAACGAGACTCAAGACAATGGAGAGATTATTGATCTAACTGAAAGCCAAATACAAGGAATCGTTGCACATGACGTAAATATAATGGGGCAAGAGCAATCATACAGTCAACCCAGTAAGCCATTGACGTTACTAACATTGGCAAAGAAAAAAGGCAATTACACACAAATCAGTCACAAAGATAAAAACAATAAATCACAATTCCAATGGATTGATACACTAAAAGAGAAACAACTCCGTGATATTACTAATATAATGCTCACAACGCCAGAAAAGGTGGCTATTTGTACGCCTACAAGCAGTATCAAATTGCAAGATTCAACTCCTCTGACCGTTAAGAGAACACCTCGCAATAATCCCAGTTACTCCGACAATACAAGTGGACGAGAGGGATCATTGTTCGACTTGACCAGCAGCCAGTTTTGTACGCCAGTCCGAACAATGAAGAAGAATAACACGCTTTACGAGGAGTCGCCGACGCTCTTCCCCGATACAGACTCGGATCAAGACTCGGAGGAAATAACCCCGCGGAGAAACTCACCAGACGGAAACAAACCTCCATTGTCGGATGTTTGTGCAAACCGAGAGAATCAAGGTTTGGATTTCTATACTGGCCAAGTAAAATCCCAAATCCACTTTAAAATCGGAGATGAATTCCAAACGATAGATAAGCTGAATGCCGAGAATGGTAGCATAGAAACTGAATGTGATGGCAAAAGTAAACTGCTCTCGTCTAGTCCCGAAAATATGGTTGCTGTGAACAATGTAGGTCAAGTTTCACAATATGTTGAATCAGACAATGTCCACTCACAAAGTAAAAGTTGTACTTCCATCACAAATAGTGCCAGCCAGAAACCTCGAATTGGTGATGTTGATTCGCAAAGCAAAGACATGAATGTTGTGCCTCGTACTGATAATGTAAGCCATACACCAGATAAGGAGAGTGTTAATAAACAAAGCAAAGGTATAGATATTGCCGCTTTTCCATCCAAGGCCAGTCAGAAATCTCCAAGCAAGTCACAGGGCAAAAGTATATTGCATTGTGGTTCTCCTACAGATAATGTGCGCCAGATATCACAAAACTACAATGTAAGTGCACAGAGTGAAGGCATAGTCTGGGCTTCTCCTATGCATGAGACCAGTCAGAAATCTCAACGTGACAAGGTGCATTCAGGAAGCAAAGGTGTAAGTTGTGTGTCTCCTACAGATCGTGCGAGTCAGAAATCTCTAATGGACAGTGTATATCCACAAAATGAAGGTATAGACCGTGCTTCTGTGCCTTACGAGGCTAGTCAGAAATCTCAAATTGATTTGTTTGACATTTCAAAAGGGGGTTACATTTCAATTTCACCACTACAAGACTCCAGTCAAAAGTCTCAAAATAAGTCTCATGACATTCTTGTGCACAATGATGAAGCACACCGCCAGCTAACACCACATAACAAAACTAGCCAAAATTCTCAAAATGGATCTAAGAACACTGGCACTCCAAGCAAAGTAAACCAAAATCTGCATCTTGCAATTAACATTGTGCAATCATTAAAGAATAAGCCTGGTGATATTCTCACACAAGATTATAAAACGAGCCAAAACGATCAAAACAAATTTACGAAAACTAGCACACTTACCACAGAGGATCATCCACCTATAAACAGCACGAGGGCAATTCCGGAAACTGAACTCGTTAACATTCCTACAACCAGCAATGATCGTAAACACACAGATGTCGTCAAAGACAATAGTCAAATAGATAAAAGTGAACCGGAAAAGACGAGTGTGACAAACGACGACGTCGCAGGAAAGAAAGAGCCCTACTTTTATGAAATGGATGAGGACTTTGATCTACTCAGTTCCTCGCAGCTCTTGTCGATCGAGGCTGAAGTGAAACAAGAAATGTTACTCGAGTCTGTCTCCAAGACCGGGCATCATACGAGCAAAGTTCAGGCTGTTCCGATGACTTTCGGGGAGGCCCGCGTGCCGGTGTTTCGTGTTCCGACCACACCACCGCTGAAGCCATTCGACTGGGCCCAGAAGGTGCGAGACGACAGATTTAAGTTGCGCAGCGTCGTTCAAGAGATGATGAAGCTCAAGTAAGTGAACATTAGCTTTAGGGCGACGTAATAAATAAGTGTTAGGGCCTAAGTGTTAACTGTTAACGGATAATCATGTTACTTAGACTAAAAATTTGTCCCACGGATTGACGTTTCTTGAAAAGTGCTTGACAAAGTTGGTCAAATTTGTGCAGAATGTGTTTTATGTCTGTTGAAGTAAAAATTTACTAGGCCTATTTTAAATGATCATTAACACTTTCTTGCTGTAACTTTTTATTGGCTCAATGGCCAGATGTGACACAGGCCTAAATAAGCAAAAGATTAAATGATCAGAAACACTTAAGGGGAATCCCTAGAACTAAATATGATTTCCAAAGATGAAAGAATGCAGTAAAGACGCCTGAAATGTAAAAAAGAGGGACTTAGGCCTAATAAAAGAACAGATTATTTTTAGAAATAAATTTTTTGACAGGACATGGCCTCAGACTCAACAATTATATTCAATATTTAACACCATCCAGAAATTAAAAATCCATCCCAATCGGGGTTCGAACCCGAGTCTTCCACAAAATAAAAAAAAATGTGGGAGACTCGGGTTCGAACTCCGATCGGGATGAATTTTGTTATTTCTGGATTGTATTAAATATTAACAATTCCACGTGTTTCCCGACCATCCAAATCAAGAAATTATATTCAAATTGCCCGAATCAATCCAGCTAGTTCAAAATCAAATTTTGAGCAGTGGTTTTTTTGTATATTGTTTTACACTCCTTTATCTACAACCAAAATATAAGGATTGATGGCTTTCTGTAGTTTCTTGTGTTGCACGATTTTTTTTGCCTGCCGGTGCAATTTCAAATTTTGCACCGTTAAACGAAAAAAAATCAAGCAACGCCAGAAACTACAGGCAACCAGTTTGTTATCAAAGGTAAACAAATCATTCTAGGTATTTAGGTTGTAGATAAAGGAGTATAGAAACAATATACGAAAAACCGCTGCTCAAAATTCAATTTTAAACTAGCTGGATTGATTTGGGCAATTTGAATAGGGCCTATAATTGTTGATTCTGAGGGTATGTTGCGTAAAAAAAAAAAAAAAAATCTGCTCTTTTATTAAGTCCCTCCTTAAAGTTCTCAAAACTCAAAAGTATCAAATAAGCACCCAAACATTTTTACTTTTTAGCATTGTTAAAATTGAATTGAAGGGACCCTAGTTAAACTCTAGTCATAAAATAGAAACATACACAAATGAAAAGATTTGCAATTATAATAAAATAAATATTTAATGAGGTACTGTAAATGTAATTATTCCATGATGATTTCAGTGCGATGATAACGAAGGTGAGACGTGAGATGTGGCCGAGGAGACGCCCGGACGACAGCTCTGGTAGGACACCTGACGAGGGGATGTTCCCGCCCCCTCCCCCACCTCCTGGGGCCGGCATGTCTGGTGCGACCTGGCCACCCACCCCCTGGGGCCAGGGACACAGCAGATACTGAACCCGATCACATCATTTCAAAGTCGTCTCGCTGCAAACAAGAAACACTTTCATGCTTTATCCGTGTAGACAATGCTAATTTAGGCCTACTTAGGTATGTTAGGGCATACTACCACAATAATTAGACACTTATTTAGTTGTAGAATGATTGCAAAGAGAGCTAGCACCAGACGATCACAAAAAAATTGTTGGTACCACAGGTCTACTGGTGTAAATAATGGAAATGAATAACTCTGTATTTTCAATCGGTTGTGATAAGTAGGCAGCCATCTTGATACATACTGTAATTAATTTTAAAATGTGAAAAGGAAGTAGTAGGCCTATACATAATTCTAGAAGTACAATAGCTGGTAATGTAATGTGTATGGGGGATTGAATATGACATTTTTGGATCACTATCATTAAGTTTGCAGTTGTTATTTCCATACTGTGTAACTGTACAATACAATCCTTTCAAAGTTTCTCCACTTGTCGAGTTGTAATCCTACTGACCGCTTTATGGTAGCCTACAATTCGTTAATATGTCATGTGTTGTTAATACATAAGGGTAATTCCATGGCAAATCAACACACCAGTTTACCTCACCCCCTCCGATTTTGAAAAAAAATCGGCAATCTAATCAAAACCACAATTTTTTATTTTTTTAAATTTTCGTTGTATCTCTTACGGTTTGTGAATTGTGGGTGGCTCAAAAACTCAAATTTGGGCGCACCGACCAATTTCCCAAAAAATCCAAAATCTATACCGTTCAACAAAGAATGCTAATTTTGTTTTAAATTAAAGGTCTTTCAAAAGCCTTCTCAAAAATGTCTAGTTTCATACACTTGTAAACATGGGGTACCAAGATAAAAGCAAATCTATTTTTCAAATTTGAATTCCCCAAAAACCTTTTTTTTAATTAAAAAAAAAAAAAAGTATTGATGTTTTGTTCATGCACAAACAAAATTATAGTGGGCACTCTATAAGTTTAGGAGCTATCATTTTATTATTGTAGTAATGTGCATAGTATGTGAACGTAGGCTACAGTGTTTTTCTATCTCCAAGAAGGTAGAAAAACACTGTAGGCCTATGTTCACATATTATGCAAATTACTATGTACAATGATAAAATGATAGCTCTTAAACTTATAGAGTGCCCACTATTTTTATTTTTATTTTATTTATTTATTTAACGTCTATCCTATTCAGTTATAAAAACTGATTTACAAAGGAGGACAACTAAATAAATCTAATTACATAGATGCAGAAACAACAATAAACTACATTTTCATAAATATTTGAAATAGTAGCATTGTTTGTGCATGTACAAAACATCAATACCTTTTTGTTCATTTTTTTAAAACCCATTCCGCCATGAATACGGAGACTCGCTCAGAACTGTTCTGTATTCCGCGAGTCTGGCCCAAAAACCGACATACGGAACAGTTCCGTGTCCGTTGCGTTCGTCTTTGAATTCACGCCAAACCGCCGTAGTTCAGTCAATCTTACACAGATAGCAGCACTATATGGAGGCTGCAGGTGACTGCAGGGATCTCGTAGATATAAGAAAGAGACAAATAAATATACATATACGTATAAATCACTAAACCGTCAAAACTGTTTCGGAGGTTTAGTGTGTTACCTATGTAGGTATATATTTATTTCTCTTTCTTATCTACGAGATCCCTGCATTCACCGACCAGGTAAGCTCCTAAGGGTAAATATTAAATTTAGGGATGAATCCTTAAGAAAAGTTGGGAAAGGCGTATGCCTACTAATAGTACCTAGTACCTATACTGTGATTCAGATAAGGTGGCGGTCGCCGAGGGATCGCAGCACTGTCGTCCACGCACTATGGCCACAGGATCGGCAAAAAGCAAATAAAATAAAGGTCTCTAAAAACTGCTTTCGGAGAAAAACAGGACTATTTTAATGCCAAGCCTTGCCCAATATATCCTAAAAATAAAGTATTTATGAAGTGTATGAATAAAATCAAGACATTTTGATGCTACTAAACATTGACATCACATCTGGCGAGGTTGGCATTATAAACAGCTGGAACTTTGGACACAACATTACCAACAAGGCAAAAAAAAATCGTAATCGTGATTACTTAAAATCATTATTTCGCTAAAATACTGACTCTGTGGGACGAACTACTTTATTCACAGCTTATAAAATGTTGATTAATGTGATAAAATATCACGATCACATGACCAAATACGGTAGGCCCTACCCAAAAGAATAATGCCAGTTGTGTGTAAATTGTCAACGTTGGCGTCCGTGCTCTCGCTTGACCTTGACGGCCGCCACCTTATCTGAATCACAGTATGACGGAAAACTCGTTAACTGGCAGCGCTACATTGCAGCGCTATAGGTTTCACCGCCTGTGTACTTTGCCACAGGCCGTTGCAAATTCGATTAATCGATTTTTCTACAAAACGATTCGATAAATCTTTTCCGCAAATGAAACGCGGGAACCGGAAGAATCACAACTTTGTTTTATTATTCTACTGTATTCAGGGCTAGTTTCTGATAACATAATTATCAAGCAAATTTTTTTTAACAAATATTTGCAGCCATCAAAGTGAGCTTAAAGTTTAACACGTAATAATGGCGGGAAAAACAGGACAATTCAAATCATCTCTACAACCAATCACCGTGTGGCGTGTGGCCATTGAAAAAAATCATTTTTATAATAATAATAATAATAATAATAATAATAATAATAATAATAAATGGTTTATTGTCATAGTATCTACATTTTGTGAGAGGCATTTACAGATGTACAGAGAACAATAAAACCTATAGTTATAAATTATTATATAAATAGACAATTAATATGGTCTCATAATCTTGAGTCTAAACTAAACTAAATTATACTAGGTTATCAACTAAATGTGTGTGTGGCTCGTTGGTCTTGTGGTTAGCATATCTGCTTCCAATGCAGAATGTCCAGGGTTCAATTCCCGCCAAAGTCAGAAGATTTATAACTTCTGATTTGGACTTAAGTCCACCAGTTCTTGTCTTAGGAGTTTGTAAATGGTGACTTTGGAGCCATCCTAGCAACTAAGCACATAATAAATTCGGAGTTGTTCTGAATCGGCCTTGTTGATTCTGGCGCTGATCCGCGTGTGTTTGCACTGTCCATACCACTGATTGTTATATTTCCTATTAAAAATATTGATCTTTGGTTGGTTATTTCTCACACGTCGATTGCGTCGGGGCCTACAGGGTTGGCTTAGTCGCTTTGATTTACTGTCCCCACTGAAAATCAGTTATATAACTGAGTGGGTAGACTCTAAATACAATTTATTTTATTTATTTATTTTATAAAAGACTCGTTTATGGAGTAATATGCTTTTGCGATAAGGAACTTTTTTACAGAGTATTTAAAATGGTCAAAGAGCCTTTGTTTTTAGTTCAGTCAGTAGTTTTTAAACAATTTTATGTGTGTGTAATCAGAGTTTGTTTAGAGTTGAAAATTTTGAAAAATAATTTACATATATGATGTTTTTAGACATGTGTCGTGGGTGTGGATATTTTAATTTTTTGGAAGTGTTTTTTTTTTTTTTTACTTTTAGGATTGCCTGTAGAATGAACAGAATATAGAATGTTGATTGGATGAGCGTAGCGAAGATTTCATTTCACTACACTGGAGAAAAAAATCCGGAATGTTTTTTTTTTTTTTTTTTTTTCTGTATTATTGTGTGTTTGTCAGCACGATTCCGGCTAAACCGATACTCCAATTGCAATGAAATTTTCTGGAGACCTTCGAAATCTCTGAACTTAGAACTGCCACGTTTTTTAGCGCAATCAAAAAATTATTTCTCATGAAAATCGCAATTTTACGAATTTTTTCGATTTTTTAAAAATTTCTTCGACTTATAACACCTACATGCTTTATCCGATTTTAATGAGTTTTTCACAGAACCTTAATTTTATGAATAAATATATTTGTGAGAAATTTGAGCGCAATCGAATAATTATTTCTTATGAAAATCGCAATTTTACGATTTTTTACTTATTTAAAATTACGATTAATTAAAAAAATTAAAATTAAAGTTTATTTTTTATTTTATTTAAATTAATTTTTAAAAAATCTTCAACTTAGTAATGATTTTTTCACAGAACAACATAAAATCCGCATAACACAATGGCAGCTCAATGCAACAATTACGCTCATCCAACAACGCGGCGGGACTTAAGCGTTTTCCTAGTATATAGTACATAGTAGGCCCTACATATGGGTTTTGTCAGTTTAGTACATACTGTAATCTAACTAGGGAAACGCCAAAGTCGTTGATAGACGAGTGAGTGACCCATGTGTTGAGTACCCGGGAACATTCCCTTTCCTCCCCTATACCTATGTAATCCTGTCAAATAAGATCGTATATTGACGTTTGGAGGAAAAAATTCCGATGTCGCTGAATTTTTGCAGAGACTTTCCTTATATAATACTAATCAACATACTAAAACTCCCCTATAATCGGACTGGAGCTTCGGCCGCCATATTGGAAAATGGCAGCCAAAAGGTGTTTGTTATCGAATATCTCCAAATTGGTTTGAGATAGACAAAATATCTCAATGGCAAAAATATTCCTCATTTAATTCCCTACAAAACAGGTGTCTTCTATAGTTTTGACAGGGGCAACGGTTACGTCACAAATGCGTGGTTTATATGTTGCTCATTGGAGTACCAGCTTATTTCCAAATTTTCACGCCCAGCATCAAACAATGCCCGGTAAATCCGTAAGAAATCGATTTAAATACAAAAGGACTTTTGTACGGGGTTCATGAAAGCTTCCATTAGTATTTTAAAAAATCAGGTCTGCGAAATCGAATTTTGCATTTACCCGGAATTTGTTTTTTTCCATTGTTGGCATTTCCTCAAAAATGCCCTTTTTGACTGTCCATAAGCACTAAATAGCATTGGAGGAAAAATTCTTGGTACGCACATTGAAATGACTTAAATAATGATCCGATTACAGCCAAAGTTAAAATCCAATATGGCTGCTAATTCCTTATATCCACAACATCAAAGTGAATTATGTAACAAAAAGAGTGTAAAAACAGCACAAAAACAGTATTCATATTGTGAATATAAGGAATAAGCAGCCATATTGGATTTAAACTTTGGTTGTAATCGGATCATTATTTAAGTCGTTTCAATGTGCGTAGAAAGAATTTTTCCTCAAATGCTATTTAGTGCTTAATAATGGACAGTAAAATATGGCATTTTTTAGGAAATGCCAACATTGGAAAAATCCAAATTCCGGGTAAATGCAAAATCCGATTTTGCAGAACTGATTTTTTAAAATACTAATGGAAGCTTTAATGAACCCCGTACAAAAGTCCTTTTGTATTTAAATCGATTTCTTATGGATTTACCGGGCATTGTTTGATGCTGGGCGTGAAAATTTGGAAATAAGCTGGTACTCCAATAAGCAACAGATAAACCACGATTTTGTGACGTAACCGTTGCCCGTACCAAAACTATAGAAGACACCTGTTTTGTAGGGAATTGAATGGGGAATATTTTTGCCATTGAGATATTTTGTCTATCTCAAACCAATTTGGAGATATTCGATAACAAACACCTTTTGGCCGCCATTTTCCAATATGGCGGCCGAAGCTCCAGTCCGATTGTAGGGGAGTTTTAGTATGTTGATAAGTATCATTTAAGGAAGGTCTCTGCAAAAATTCAGCGACATCGCAATTTTTTCCTCCAAAAATTCTTATTTGACAGGATTAATGGCTGGATCTAGCCCAGTATGGGGAATGATACCGTGTATTCAACACACAACTCACTCACTCGTCTATCAACGACTTTGGCGTTTCCCTAGTCTAGTTGGCTAAGGCGCCCTTATACCCGGAATGTGCGAGACCTGGGTTAAATCCCCTGATCGGTTAAGATTTTATAGTTTATGGATTGTATTTAAAAAAATATTAAACATGTTTTGAAATGCATATAACGCAGTTTAGTGTTTAGTCTACATAAACTGTGACAATACTGTGACAATACTATGAAAAACATAGCCAGTACAAAATACGAGTAAAGATTGCAAGGTTTACTCACTCTCCCAGCGGAATTTGGGGGTACCTTGAACATGCAAGTTTTGATAGACCTAGTTTGTCACTGCATAACTGCATTACAAATATTTTTCCACTGCCTCCATTGCAACCGAGTAACATCTAAGAAGCAGTAATTTTTTCAAAAGAAAAACCATTGTCGTTAAAAGAATTCCTGCACGTGTTAGGCCTATTTTTCAGTTTATTATTTCTTGTAGGTTTAAATCGAAATGGATTGTGCTCATTTTGTTAGCAGTTCTCAGTTACCTGGTTACGGATGTCTGTTTAAAATTTCAGCTCAATCTGTTAGGCCGTTCGGCCGTATGGGACCGGACAGACAGACATTTAACATTTAACATACAGAATTAATCACGCCTAAGGCCCGATCGAGTTGCGTTGTAGACTTCGTTCGCTGCGCTCACTCGTCTTATAACTTAAGATAATGCAATAAAATAAAGCAGATACTTAGCTCATACAAAATGAAGCCAAGGATAATCAATAAATAAATCAAACATCACCAACGGGTTTACACTTAAATTAGACAAAATTATGCAGTAGAATAGACGTAGCACAAACAATATAAGTTAGGTTGATTACAAGAGATATGAATAAACTGAAAGTTATTTGGATCCAGGTTTGATAAGAATTCATACAGAGAGTAAAAGCTATTGCATAAAAGGTACTTTTTGAGTTGAGCTTTGGATGTGTCAAGAAGGGGGATTCTTTGAGGTGAGCAGGAAGTTTGTTGTATATGGTAAGGCATCGGTAGATGGGGCTCTTAGAGTAAAGCTGTGTATTATGTTGGGGAACGTGGATATTGGAAGCAGAACGGGTGGCATGAGAGTGTATAGTAGCGTTTACTGGGAAAAGACTAGGGTTCAAGTGCACAAAGATTGCAGCTTGCAGAATTAGTGAGCAAGATAATGCTAAGGCTAAGCGCTAGACTCTCAGTAAGGCCGTGGGGCGCCTGGAAGTTTGAAGCTATTGTGAAAAGGGAAAAACCACCATCTAAATGTATGTAAATTTGTAGATCTAGGTGCCCGTTAGGGCGCCGCAGCCAAGCCGCGGTCGCTACCACTCAAGCACCTTATACACCAAGCAGAGTTGGGGTGATTTCGAGGTGTTACCCCAGCCGTCATGTAACGTGATGTGAACTTGAAAACTATCACAATCGAGGGGATTTAGGTACCTGACAACACATGCCAAATTTTATTGGGGTACGATTATTCCTTCTTGGTGAAAAAAAAGGCTTGAAACATGCTCAAAATCACTTTAAGGATGTTAGCTACTGCCTACTACTGCCTACTACTGCCTACTACTGCCTACTACTGCTCACATCTAATACGTCGGCCCGCGATTCTGACCAGACGGGTGGGACTACAATGTTCATATTTTTTCATGGACATTAAGGTTATAGAATGATAGTCTCTTTTGAAAAAAAAGTTGAAAAGTTTGTTGGAAGGCTTCCAAATAAAGGTTTTAAAATAAGCCTTAAACACTTGGCATACAATCAACAAGTAACCATAGTTACTTGACACTTGTTGACGGTATAAGCAGAGTTAGGCGGGAAAGTGCGATACGTAAACAAATAGCGGACATTTAAAATTTTTCTTCTTTGTCCGGAACGAGAAAAGGTGTCATTATACTCTCATAAAACAAATCAGAAACCGTCCCTGGCCTAGGCCCAGATGTGGAAAATTATTTATAATGCAAAAGTGTAGGTCTAAAGTTCCATTTGGCTATAGGAAATAGTAAAATTCATACTTACATTACATGTTTGACAAGCCTAGCCAACCCTATGCCAGCACAACATTGTTTTGATATGAACTTGCTCAACTGTTTTTTTTACATAATTGCAACAATCAATCATTTCATACAACTTGTCTTTCGATTGGCCAGCGTTTATGAAGGCACTGCCATCTAGAATAAATATAGAACTTTTTCGAGCTCTTTGCTATACGCAAATCTTTTTAAAGTGTTTGGATTTCGTGATACTCTTTCAACCATAGACATCCTATATAATTGGCTAGACCAGCAGTCGGTGGTCCACTTCCGGTACAATTAGAAGCCATCTTAAAATGACAGTTTACATGTTAATCAAATGGGAGCGATTTGTGGCCAAATAGTTTCTCAAGATTGCCGCCAGGTTGACAGGTAAGCATACTAGCCTTTAACACCAAATGATTAGTAAATTCCCTTATGCAATCACTTCGTATTGTTTTCTTTTGTTTAATACCATGCTGCACAAGCTAAAACCATATCAAACAATCCAGTAAAATACTTTATTGCATTAAAAAGCATAAATTAAAACACCAAATCGCCATCTTGAAATGGGCCGGTTGAGTCTTCAATTTGCTACGCTCGCGCCTGTGCGGAGGTATAGGAGACTGCTAATCTAGCCTACTATAGGGGTTTAATTAATATCAATGCTTTCAACTCACAACCCATGACGTTTTCCACGATACCGTTCAAGAATACCAATTCCTTCGAAAACGAAAACGACTTCGTTTTCAAATTGCGTTTTCAACTCATCTCCCACGAACTCAAGAATTGGGGTCCAGTCCTTATACCGTCGTTATACCATGGTTATACCACCTATACCCAGGATGTACATGAATCCGGGTCTAGATATTTTACATCCTATATTGTTACTGCTAATACCATAGAATTTAAATCAACTTTGATAAAAATATTATATTTTAGCAAATAATTTTGTAATGGAACTTGAAAAAGTAATGAGATCACACACATAACAAAAACTTGTAGAAATACAGCCAAACCTTACACACTCAAAAGGAATGAGATCTAAAAAGGGCCAAGCTCATCTACCCTTCCACATAAACGTACAGTGTCCCATAACAGCATCCTCGAAAAGCTTGGCAAAATAGAATTTGCATGTTATTACGTTTAAATTAATTAGAAAAAAAGAACTTGGATAAACTATTACGTTAAATTAATAATCGCAAATATATTTTGCCAAGCTTTTCGAGGATGCTGTTATGGGACACTGTACGTTTATGTGGAAGGGTAGATGAGTTTGGCCCTTTTTTAGATCTCATTCCTTTTGAGTGTGTAAGGTTTGGCTGTATTTCTACAAGTTTTTGTTATGTGTGTGTATTACATACAGTCGGCGGTGCTCGCCCATCCACTCAACAACAAACAACTCCACAGCCACATAAAAGCATCAGTTTAGACAACTAGATGAAGTATCTATGTGGCAGTGAAATGATTTTTCACTTTTCACGAGGCTTCTAATGTCCACGCTAGCTCTCGGTGAAAAGGATAGGAGACTGAGAATCTAGCGCTTTGATACGCAAAGCTTATGTACGTCATTGGTAGAAACACACGTCACGAGTGATATACCACAAAAAGAACTTGAAGTAGAAGGGTATAAAATGGAAAACTGTCTGTCGACATACGGGAGGAATCTCCATCTACATACGGGAAGATATTAAATATAAGATTTGTGATAATTATATAGGTACAAATATATGGGTTATAAATAACTTATAGATAGAAGGATATCATCAGGTGCAAAGAACCACATTTTTGTCAATGTGCTATATCATTCACCAAGTGCATCACATAGTGACTTTCTGAAATATCTTGAAGAATGGATAGATGAACCTATGGCGGAAGCAGTTTTCATCCAGGAACTCGGCAAACTTGGTTATTCGACATTCTTTACATCATATTAATAAACATGAATTAATTTAAATTCTAAGATTATTTTTAAATAGACTCTGTGAAAGATATTTAAGAGATTCTAAAGGATTTGGTGTTGATAGAGGATTGGTGTTCTTTAAATAGGATGAAACAAACTGTGAGAAGTAGGCCTATCAATCAATATATGGTATAAACTTTTCACAATCTAGAAATCCCTTAAACAGCAATAGCCTACATCTACAAGGTTCCATAATCCCCATTCTAAATTCTATAAAACTATTTGGCATTACCATCACAAATGAGTTAAAATGGAATACGCCAACAGATTTTGTTCGTAACAGAGCTGCTTCTTTGCTTGGGTTCGTAAATAGGAATATATACCTATTGGTAGGAAGGAGTAGGCAACTTACAGTTCAAACTGATAACCTAATCTTTACTAGGCATGTTTTAACATATTATGGCATTCCTAGTGTGGCTTCCAACCCAACAACTCAGCAAAATGTGTGCAAATTTGAAGGCGCACATAATAGAGTCACTAAAATGATTTTAGGTAAGGCTATAGTTACTTTTAAGCTTTTAACCCACCTCAAGTGCTACAAGTGTGCCCCTCAATTATGTATAGTAGGTATTGTATTAGAGGGTGACAGGTACACACATACTATGATGGGGCAGATGCTCTTAAGATGCAGATGCACTAAATAAACACTATGTGTTGGTTCACATATTGCTTCTGATTATGTTTATGTAAACCAACAAAAAACCAAACAACAGTTAAGTAAACCCAGTTTTTTTTTTTTATATAAATTTGTTAGACAAAACTATGTAAAACCAAACAAGTATAGGCCTATAGGATGAAAGTTTGTACTTGAACACATAATGAAATGCAAAAACTCAATTATTGGGCAATAAAGTTAAACATAGATGGCAGTCGTGTCGTTTCAAAATCCTCACAAAAATAGTTCCAGCCTAAACCACCAGAGGGCATGTCGTCTCGTTTTCTTCCCGTATATATATGGCAATAAAGTTAACATAGATGGCAGTCGTGTCGTTTCAAAATCCCCACAAAAATAGTTCCAGCCTAAACCACCAGAGGGCATGTCGTCTCGTTTTCTTCCCGTATATATATGGCAATAAAGTTAACTAGATGGCAGTCGTGTCGTTTCAAAATCCTCACGAAAATAGTTCCAGCCTAAACCACCAGAGCGCATGTCGTCTTGTTTTGTTCCCCAATAGTAAACAGTGGTGTAGGAACCGCGGGGGGGGGGGGGGGGATGGTGGCAGGGGGTGCAAAACTAACGTGAGTTAAATATTCATCTCAGAATATCCGTAGTAAATATGCCAAACACTTATACAATTCGACAGTTGCCTTGGTAAAACGAATATGTTTGCCTATATGATTTGTCATAACATAAAAAAATTAGGTTGAAATTAACTAAAATGGCCCACTTCACGTTCATTTTTTTAGTTTTTAAATCGCTATAGTTGCTGTACACCATTGTTTACAGAGTCCGAGTGCAGTTAAAACATGACGAAATAACTGTTGTGTGGAGAATTTTTTTCTCTTCAGGGCGAAGGGCCTCCTGCATCTGGGGCGCGCCAGCTTCTGCTCTCAAAATCTGCTAATGGATTTCCCCCCCCCCCCTACTTTTTAACCTTTTCAATGCTGGGTTTTGAACGGAGCACCCAACACCCCAGTGCTGGGTTAGTTTGAGTAAAAAGTCAATTTCTCTCACTTGTATTTGATAGTAATATTTAACGTATCAAAATGTTTCCTCATCCTTGAAATGAAGTAGACATTACACTATACACCTTGTTTAGATTGTCTTGCTTTTATAATGTCAATTGCCCTAGCATAGGCCTACGTAAGTGTGAGCTGATTTTTGTCACCTAGGCCTAGGCCTACTGGCAATGTCCTATAATTCTCTATTATTTCAACCTTTACTTCAAAGTCTATGGTCGCTAAACAAGTCCGAATATGGATCATAAATTCATAATTCATAAACCTCTTCATTGCAACCCATTTTAACCAATAACTGTGTCATTTCATCATTTCTAACCTTTTCCAGATGCCATTATTATCTTTCCTTGTTGTTCTGTCAATTTTGCACTACTGAAATAACTGACAGAGCCATCTGTGGTCAAACTACCAAACTAGAAGATGGTTGAACAGCTTGCACATAGAGTGCAGCATAGTTGAAAAAATCGACTTGTTACAATCGATAATACCTATCAGCAGCAACAAGCGCGCACGTTTCGAAACAACATCAGCTCGAGTATACTCGACGGCCGCACTGGGGAAAAAGATGGCGGCATCGAGTCTACTCGACGGCCGCACAGAAAGGGTTAAACGTTTCTACGCGCCTGATAGTAAAGCCTGAGCATCACTGGAAAAAACAAGTAAGAAGAGAAAAGAAGTAAGTGTTTTTTTTAAATGGAAAAGCACGAAATAAAAATGTTTGAATTAATTTTATTTCACTTTTTGAAGTTTATTAGATTATATTTATTAAGTTCAGTTTTGAGTTCATCAACTTGGTTACCAAACATTTAAAACAATAATTACATATTCTGCACAAATGCAGGGCACTGACAAAAGTTTGAATTACAACCTTGGTATTTTCTTATATGCTCTATGAATTCAAAAACATTTCTAGGCAATGGGTATACAACTCTTTCATCCAAACCATTCCAACTCTTGGTCACAGAACCTAGAAAGGAGTGTTTACCTACATCCGTGTTACATTTTTGAACAAATATCTTTGTGCAATCCAGTTAAAACCACCAACATAATAGTTAGTTGGATGAGCGAAGCAAAGACTTCAATTTCACTGACCCCCCAAAAAATTTAGCTCCAATGTTTTTTTGTTTTTGTTTTTTGTTTTTTTTGTATTTTTGTCTGTTTGTTAGCAGGATTCCGGGCAAACGACACAAGCGATCTTGATGAAAATTTAAGGGGACCTTCGAAATCTCTGAACTTAGAGGTGTATTGTTTTTCGGTACAATTGAAGAAATATTTCTCATGAATATCGTACTTTTACGATTTTTTTCAATTTTTAGTGCGATATTTTCGTGACATTTGGGTCGATTCTGACCAAACGGGTGGGGCTACAATGTTCATATTATACATGGACATTAAGGTAATGGTGATGTTGTACCTTTTGAAAGAAAAAGTTGGAAAAGTTACCCAGAATCCATAAAATAAAGCTTTTAATATAAGTTTTTTACGGTTTAGTGCGATATTTTCGTGTCATTTGGGCCGATTATGACCAAATGGGTGGGGCTACAACGTTCATATTATACATGGACATTAAGGTTATGGTGATGTAGTACCTTTTGAAAGAAAAAGTTGGAAAAGTTAGCCAGAATCCATAGAAATAAAGATTTTAATGTAAGTTTTTTACGGTAAATAATAACATTTGACAAGTAGGCCTAGGGCCTAACAATAGAAACTTGGCAACAATCACCTACAAACAATGCATAGGCAGTAAAGCAAAACACTTGTAAAAGTAAAGATATCCCACGCAAACTTAAAACTTAAAAAAAGCTCATCCATCAACGCGGCGGGACTTTAGCGTTTTCCTAGTTTAAACCAAATTGTAATGTGCCAATATCAGTTAGTTAAAGTTTAAACCAAATTGTAATGTTGTGCCAATATCAGTTAGTTAAAGTTTAAACCAAATTGTAATGTTGTGCCAATAGCAGTTGAAAATCATACATTGGGTACGTTCCGTATGATGATAACTTGCATGCTTGGGCGTGCCCAAAGCATTCCGTATACACCGCCGCCATCACAACGCCCGTAACGTCCAATGTTAAACCTTGGGCATCTTGGGCATGTCTGGGTGTTGTGGGCGCGTTGGAGCATCATTCGGAACGTACCCATTGAAGGCAGGAATTACATAAAAAGAACTTTATCGACAGAGCATGGAGTTATAAATAGTACCGTTGGTACAGGAGGACTAGCTCTGTGGTCGGCGGTGAACAAGTTAGCACTTGAAATCGGCTGCTATTTTGATTGTTTTCTTTCAATTTCAACTGACGTATAAATGCTGTGGTAACGTAGGGCCTACCACAGTTCATGGTAGTGGCCTGGTCTTGTTCATAACAATCAAAATGGCCAAACAGGCACAAACCGGAAGTACACGCTCGTGGACGTGCTGTTCCATTTGAGCTAGACCTCCTCATCCAGTTCCATGCACAGAGGATCTAGTGGAAACGGGGTAGGGGACTCAACCAACCAGGGCATCAAGCATTTTACGTGTTAACTGTATAATTATTATTTATGGTTGTAATGCTTTATAGAAACCCATAAATAAAAAAATAATAATAAAAAAATCATTCAAACCACATACAGAATTTACCCGATTGCAAGCCTACTTTTTTGACACATTTTTGCAGGTCAAAATGGCATCCCGGCTTGGAATCGATGCAAGCTTAATGAGTATTTAAATGCTACACTTGTTTGTTAGATGAACATTTAATCAGGGGTCGTCTTGCATTCGGAGTCAGCTTGCAATCAAGCAAATACCTATATATGTAGTAATAATTATCTAGACAGATTATTTAAAACATTGCCTATAAGTTCCCGTAGCCATATTCAAATTTGCCTGTATGATTTACTAAAATATAAAAAAAGTTTGCCGTCAAAATAACCCTCTGTCCCATCCATGGACATCTTATTTAGACGAGTGAGCGCAGCCAGCATAAGTCTACAACGTAACTCAAACGGGCCTTTGTCGTGATTAATTTGTCTGTCTGTGGTTTGTAAAATGTTTGTTTGTTTGTCCGGTCCCATACGGCCGAACGACCAAACAGATTGAGCTGAAAATTTAACAGACATCCGTGACCAGGTAACTGAGAACTGCTAACAAAATGAGGAAAATCTGTAGCAATTTAAACCTACAAGAAATAAAAAATTGAAATATAGGAGTAAAAATGACTCATTCACCTAGTACTACTATTACATTTATGATAAACCCAAATTTGCTCCTATAAATATTCGAAATGTGTACCTAAATAAAGCAATGCTTAAAATCAATGAATAGTAAATTATTTTTCTTTCCCCTCTTTCATGTTCTATTAAAGTAACTTAATTCTTAAGCATTTGCAACATTTCATTGTTTAACAACTCAACATTACCATCTTCACCCAGCTTGTTCTCACATTGCAGACCTGCAGCAGCTTGAAGCTCAACCACAATCGTTTCTGTGGCTTTGAGAGTCTGAAACAGACGAGGCATTACTGCATTAGGGTTGTGTACCAATTTATAAACTCGGAAATTTATACAGAGTAGGTTGAAATGTGTCTGATAGAAAGAGTTAGCAATTTAACTTATTGATACATGTAATTTCTAATTTGTACCTAGGTAAGTAGGGGTGGTGTGGGTAATTGGAAACACTTTTAGTGTTTTTAAACTTTGACCTTATTTGTAGGCTAGGGTATTGATAGGAGTGAAAAAATGTAAGGAGCAAAATTGTACATTGGGATGTAAACTAAATCATAACACCAACGAGAATTTCATGGAAGAGTACTGTATGGTATTTTTAATGCTTTTTTTTAAACGCGAATTTGTTTCCAATTACCCCGGATATCGGGGTATATGGAAACAGCCATGGTACCACTCATAGACCCAGAAGGAAACTAAAGTAGGGTAATTGGAAACAAAGCATTTTAAGCTGTGATTCTAACACAAAAAGAATTAATACATTATGGTACAAACTGTAGATTCTGTGTTCATTTAAAGAAAACTTTCCATTGCAACACAGAATTGTACAGAAAATCTCAAAAGCATCACAAGCATGAAAATAGGTCTGTTGTGTTAAAATCTCTTCGAGGGTATCTTTCCTTCCAAACCATGATAATCTAAAGCTTAAGTAAGAGGCTGTGTAGTTGACACTATTGCCAACTTACCTTACTTTAAAACCAAACATTCAAATGTGTTTCCATTTACACCTGAAATTTGTCCATAGCTTAACATGGATCTTTTAGGCTTTGTTTCCAATTTCCCTGTGTGTTTCCAATTACACCAAATTCATGTTTCCAATTACCCCCAAGAATGAGATAACAGGGGAATTGGAAACATTGCTTATCAGGAGAAACTATAGTTATTATCTAAATTTCAACTGTACCATATTGTTGACTAATGTATCTTAACTAGGCCGCTTCGCGAGCGCTTTTTTTAGACGCGTTGATTAATGAGCTTTTTTTGTAAGTTTTTAGTTTGCGTGGAACTACTTTACCATTGCAAGTGCTTTTTTAATGCATTGTAGGTGATTGTTGTCAAGTTTCAATATTTTCTTAAGAAATATTTCTTCGATTGTACCCAAAAACGTGGCAGGTCTAAGTTCAGAGATTTCAAAGGTCCCCTCCAATTTTCATCAAGATCGCATATGCCGTTTGCCCGGTAGAGAGCAAACAAACGGACAAAAATACAAAAAAAAAAAAAAAAAAACATTGGAGCTAAATTTTTTGAAGGGTCAGTAAATTGAAGTCTGCTTCGCTCATCCAATTAATTTCCATCCAAGAACTAGGCCGCTTCGCGAACGCTTTTTTTAGTCGCGTTGATGGATGAGCTTTTTTGTAAGTTTTTAGTTTGCGTGGGACTACCTTACCGTTGCAAGTGCTTTTTTAATGCATTGTCGGTGATTGTTGTCAAGTCTCTATTCACTATTGTTACTTGTTAATTGTTATTATAAACCTAAAAAACCACATATTAAAAGTAAAACCTTTATTCTATGGATTCTGGCTAACTTTTCCAACTTTTTCTTTCAAGAAGCAATACGTCACCATAACCTTGATGTACATGTAACATATGAACATTGTAGTCAAACCTGTTTGGTCAGAATCGGCCCAAATGTCACGAAAATATCGCACTAAAAATCGGGAAAAAATTGTAAAAGTACGATATTCATGAGAATATTTTTTTGGTTGTACCCAAAAACGTGGCAGGTCTAAGTTCAGAGATTTCAAAGGTCCCCTCCAATTTTCATCAAGATCGCATAACCGTTTGCCCGGTAGAGCGCGAACAAACAAAGACAGAAAGAAAAAAACGAGCTAAATCTTTTGGAGGGTCAGTAAAATTGAAGTCTTTGCTTTGCTCATCCAATTAATTACAAAATAAAATACCTTAACTTTTACAATTTTGTTTGAATTTTTCATCTGTTAGAATTATCCTAAAAGTCTTGTTACACAATCAACTTGTTGACAAGACTACACTTTGTGCGTGTCACATCCATCAACACTGTTGGCGGACATTTGGAACATTCCGTCGAGAGAACTGCCACTTCAAAACTGTTTCATGCCAAAATAGATAGTAATTACGTACATATGCAGTATACAGCTGTAAATAGCATTAAATAAGTATTGTCAGATCGATATAAAAGAGTTAAAAGTGTCGTAATTGCCATCCCAAAACTTTTATGATCATCTTGAGTCAGCTTGCGAATCTGACGGGCTAATGAGTACCGCTCTAAGCGGCGTTGATTTTCAGTTTTTTCACATTTCACATTTTTCACAGTTCACATTTTTCAAAAGTTGAACTTGTTCAACTTCTTGTCAACATATTGCCGTGGTTGTCAATGTTGAGTCAACATATTTCAGTGTTTGACAGCAGCATCACATTTCCATGCTATCTACATCACTGGTCAACAAGTTGAGTCAACATGTTGCGTCAACAAGTTTATAGTGTAACAAGACTTTAATGTTGAATTTTATTATAAAAATTAAAAATTGCTATTAAGTCGCAGATTTTTGTATTATCACTAAAAACAACTCATTTCACATTAATTTGCAACAAGAAAATCACTAAGGTGAAACCTATCCAAATGTTGAAAAACACAGAATTGTTTCAAAAAAATAAAGATTTTATGATTTTCTTTCATCACTCACCTCCACTCCACAATAGTATTAGTATAGTATGTGGGAAGCTTTATAAAGATGCACTCAAGGGAGACTCTGTTTTGTGTTCTCAAATTGCAAAAGAGAAATAAGAAACTTGATGGGGGTTGTCCAAGGACCAGTTGCCGTCACTTATTTAAGGAGCCACGTATTTTAATTTTTAACGATATATATATAATATATACTATATATAGTATTTTTATTCTAGAATGTGTGATGCACATTTTTAAAAATAAACATAGGTAAACCAGTCACCACCAATCTAGAGGTTGAGAACCACGCTCATAAACAATCATTAAGGTCTCATAACAAGCTGGCAATTCCTGCTCACAATACGGCTTTGTTCGAAAAAGGTGTGCATTATTTGGGATTTTTTTTATCATCTCCCAAAATATGTAATGTTTTTTTAATTTTTTTTAATTTTTACACTAAAACATTTGTAAAATCTTTGTTAATAAGTGAATGTATATATGATTGTTAAGATTTTTTTAATCTGCATTTTACCTAGCTGTTGTGCTAGCAATGATCTTTGGATTTATATTTTTTATTGGTTCTTTAAATTTTCTATTTCATGTAGTTGTTATACCTAGTTCTTATAATATTGACCATGAAAAATATCACTTTGCGTAAAATTGTATGCAAATGTATGTGATCTATTTACAATAAATAAACTATAAAGTAGGTATAAGTATGAACTGTGAACTATTGTCTATTAGGATTTCAGTCTAATCAAGTGGTGGCTAATTCTATGATTGAAATGTCTCTATACCAACCTGGGACAGAGCATTCACTTGTCTGTAAACACTTGGAATAGAGTCTTCCAGAGGCGTTGCCTCCGTACTCTGTCCCTGGTGTCGTTGGGGTCGCGACTTCAGCAACTCGTCTCGACACACAAGCTCCAGCCGAGTGGCCATCTCGGTCGTGCTCGCTGCCAAGTCTTTCAGATCAGCCGCAGAAATGTTGTTGACGTCATCACACATACCCTAGAAGAAACAAGACGGTTAGTGTGCTGCTTGCTGTACGTCTTTATAAATGCAATAGCTATAAAGGACAAGTCACAAAACCTGAGGGTGTTTTCCCAGAGTTCGATTGCATATAGTAGGTTGGTTCAACATTCCAACCATAGAAATTTATATTTTGTAATGCATGTGCAAACGAGATTATCAAAATTCAAATGATCACAAACAAGGCTAAGAGATGCATATTTCAATGTAGGAAAATAAGTTAATAACGCCAATTCCAGATTTATGCTAAAAGATTTACTATGGTTAACAGTTCAAGAAAATATTAAATTACATAATAATATGTTAAATGCTAAATAATTAGATGTATGTAAGTGTATGCAATTCAAGAAAACATCAACAGTCAGTTTTTCACGCAGAAATCCGAGAGTAGCTATAGCAAATTGCTAGCAGATGTAAAGGGGTCAAGGTATAGGCCTAGGCCTACATAGTTTATGTTAAATTAAAATGTGGATAAAGTGGATAAATTTAAAAATGTTTGTCTATGTTAAGAGCGTTCGGAACATGCTGTTTTGCTACCCGCAACAGAGGTTCAAAGCTGCGCCAATTACGCACAAATGAATAATAGAATATTAATTACTAAATTTTACCCACTCTCAGATAAACGTTCAGCCTATTAGCGCTATTATTAATATTAACAATCAACATTACCAAAAATGAAAAAAAATGTTGAATTGAGCTTTTATATAACATTTGCACGAAATGGTGGTGCATATTTTGAGAGTTTGACATAAGCTAGCTGCTAGAACAATTATTCGAAGTAGCGCTAGTTGTGGATTTTGTTAACAACAATTACTGAAATCGTTGCCGAGATGGTAATTATTAAGCTTCCTAAAAACGGAACAGAAGCGCAATGTCTACACTCAATCAAATATTCCTTCAATAACGTTTTTTTCACCACCGAGTTCGTGGGTTTGCCACAGATCGCTCCACAGTAGTTCCGTGACTCAAACAAAAGAAGAGGCGCTTAGACCAAACTGGACGTAAAACCGCCCAAAGCATTTTAGCGGGCTACCTGTTTCGAGGAAGGGTTATAAATTAGAATTGCTCATCTATTGTACGCTTGACAATAAAATTCCTGTCATAATAAACATACATTTTTTATAATTACTACTATATGAAATTATATTTGATATCAGCAACTCCAATACATTGCAAAATGTTTTTAATCAAAGCTCTACGACAAAAATTAGCATTTCACAGCAAATAGGTTACACTATCAACTTCAGAGATGGTAAAGAATGTGAAATGTTAATTTTGGTCGTGGAGCTTCAATTAAAAACATTTTGCAATGTGGCAGGAGTTGTCGATCTCAAATATAATTTCATAAATTTGTGACGGAGCTGCTCTGCAGCTTCCTACCCTATCTAAATTTTGTGCATTTATTTGCATATCATTACAATTTAATTAATTCACCCAGGTGATAGATCATCAAATATGGTAATATATTTGTCGATCAAAAGTACTAAGTGATACCAGAGTAGCCTAGGGCTGGCTCAGGTGCCTAACCGGGGCAACAAGTGTATACATGCTAGAACATGCGTATTCGGGTGTCGAGCAGTGTTCAGATTTGGCGACAAGTTAGCAAGGAGGCTTCATCGGACAGTTCCTGGAATTCCACAAAAATCGATAGTTTCTGGTGGGCTGTTTGATTTAGACCAATGGCCAGGGCGCCTTGTCAGCACAAGGTTAACAGACGTTGCTAGATTGCAACCCTGCACAAGTTCAGTGAACTCTGCAAGGCTACGCTGTGATGGAAAGTTACCAGCACCACCGCCTTAGTGCAGGCTGACTGATGACTGCCACCCTATTGGTGCAGAAGGGTAAGATTCGCCTTAACTGGCCAATCAGGAGCGCTGTCGGACCACGTCTAGTCTTTTTTTTTTTTTTTTACTTTTATCATTGTAATTTGGCGTTAGTAACGCGTTACCTTTTCCGTGCGGTCCGCGCCTTTGAGTATCAAATATCAGTCACTGTGCCAGTGCACCTGCTGACTTTCTACATACACTAAATAGCATGAATGCATATTAAAAACGATAGAATTACATTTTTAATTAATCCTTGTAGTTAAATCAACTAACTTTCTTATCAGTGAGGTTGCCCATCGATATCGATGTATCGATATATATTGATACACACAATTCATTTCGATATCGATATTTGTTTTCTACATCGCAATATTTCAAAGTACCAAAATTGTGTTAAAAACGCGTAAAAAATGAAAAAATTTGGTTTCAGCATTGAGTAATTCTGCAGTATCCAGTCGACATTGCGTCGTCTGCTGCTGCCTAGAGTGCACTCGGCACGGCACGGTCGCGGCCCGGTCCGGTGTGGCTAAGCACGGCACGGTTCGAACTGGCGTCATACTGATAGTCATTTCGATATCGATAATGGATTCTCATATCGTTGGGCATCCCTACTTATCAGACCTTTTTTATGCTATTTACTAATTGTGTGTAATGAGATCATTTTGTGGTATGTAGAGCGGATTCACTTGTGAGGCTCAGTTGGCGTGGTCATGTAAATGCGAACAATTAAAGCAAAGGGATTGGTTAAGAAAGGGAAAGAGAACCCAAAGAGAGAGAACCCAAAGAACGCGATATAAAATTGATACCAGGAAACGGAAATCGTTGCGACAAAAGTGAACGTTGAAGAAGAAGGACTTCTGGTGTGGTGTAGTTGGTAGCTAGGCGTCTTTAGGAAGACTGCCCTAGCAAATTATTAATAAAAAGTGTTATTACAAGTGTGAATCGGGCAAATCAGTGATAATTAGATCGGTACAGTTACGAAGTGTAACTGCAATAATCAAAGTATCTACGAACGCGAGTGATAAATCGAAAATACGACGGATAAAAGAATTGGAAGATTCCGCGTTGGAAGCAGCGTTTTAGCACGACATAGTCGGAACAGCCACCACGAGGTGATCGAAACTAAGTTTGGTAGATGTTGTGATAATTACGAGTGATTACCGGTAATCGTAAAGCAGAGATTCGCGCATTGAGCTAAGAGAACAGTGTTATCAAAGTAAATTAGGAGGATCGCAACGAACAGTCGATAAGTTACGCGTGGAGCGTTTTGCAGGGATTAAAAGTACACGCCACCGGGAGGCCAAGTGTCCGGAACTTTTGAACTTCCGACCGAATCAAGAACGCATAGAATGCTGAGCTACAAATGTGCCACACACGTAGGCAGTAATGATTAGGACTGATTTTATTGGATAAATAATTGAACTTTCTGAGAATAGTTGAATCCGGGAGGTAGGAGAGGGAGAGACCTTGACGGCCGCCATTGCTGTTACGTCATGAATTGTAATAACCGACGCCATTGTTGTTACGTCATGACAGATAAAAGCCGACGCCATTTTGCACACGATAGTAGCAACGATATCACTCCGCGTGAGAGAGAGAATACTTTGTAATTGTGAACTTTCGACATAAATATTGCACAAAACTGTGTTTTTTCCCGTCTGAGATCGAAGTCATGACAGACTGACTGTTTCCTCTGAACTTTGGTGTAACCAATTGCGGCATGTCATATTTACGCGACAACGACCTTGAACTAACCGTTTGACAGCTGGACTATGATCGCAGTGAACCGAGAGCTCACGTGTTACTTGAGCGCATGGCGAGGGAGGCACGCATCTGCCTGGGTACCAAAGGCGTGCTACGTTCCGGTAACTTTACGTGAACCGAGCGATATTTCACTAACATCAACCAAGGACTTTTGGAGAACACAGCAAGGGTTCCGACCCATTTGAACTGCCCAGCAAACCGATGATACCAAATCACATGTTATCTAGTAGTCTTACAGTAAATCATTCAGGCATAGGAACCACAAGTCAACGCGGAACGAGCCCCAGTGCATTGGAGAAAATGTTCCAAGAATAGCTTGGTCAATTTTAAACGCTTGTATCTTGAACAGAATATTAAGAAATACATTCACATTACGTATCCGTTCTTTTCTTGCACATTTGATGCATTCAATTTACAAAAGCGACAGATTTGATAACTTTTAGAAACACATGTCATGTTCCGTTTTGAGCGATCAAAGAAGAACGCAACGTTAGAAGAGGAGAGACAGATGCGCACGGTCGACTAGCGAGAGCAGTCTTGCAGTCAGCATGCAAGTGCACGGCAACTCGACTGTCCGACATGTTGTTTCGATCACAGCATCACGGAGGATCGGCGCGATCGCAGATGAAAATGCAACTCATCTGTTAAACTCGAACTCATTTAAATTCTAACATGTATATATTCTACTAATGTGATGTTGAAGAAAAGAATGGTTTATGACGTAATGTGAAGATATTTCTTAATACTTCTCGTCAAAAGATACAGCGTTAAATTGCCTAATGCTATTCTATGGGACATTTCTTCTAATGCCTGACTCGCTCCGTTAGACTTGTGGTTCCCTATTAGCAATGAGCCTACTAATAACATGTATCTGTGCACAGAAATAGGGAACCACTGATCAGTGTCTACACAGGTTTATGCATACCATTAATTTGTAACTTATTTTGTCTGATTTTTAATATGTTTACTTACAAAGGTTTTACAAATCTTTTACTTTCCATTTTAGGTTGATCCAATCTGTTTCCTTTTGTTTACTTGTAATTTACCTAATATAGTTCTTTTGTATTGACAAGGGCCATTCTTCAAGTAGGTAACCTGGTATTATTCATCATCCAATTTTATTAAAGTAAATAAGTTTGATTTCAGTTGATAATGAACCCTGTTTAATCTAATTACTTTCTCATTTTAAAATTTTATTAACTTTACAGTAAAGTCTTCCTTTTTGGTATAATTTTTGTGTTTTATTGCTGAATTTTTTATAGTGTACCTTTTCTCTTTTTGGTGTTCTCCGACTGGAGCTGAGACCGTGGCAATTCAAGGATATTAATCATTTAACCCCAAGATAATTTAATTTTCACAGCTTGTTTTGATTTTTGTAGTTCAGTTTTGGCACGAATTTGAAATATTTTGATAAATTCCAAATAGTGAGCGAAGTAGTAAAGCTAAGAAAGCTTGTTTCTCTTCAACACATCTAAACATCGATATCTACAATACCCTATATTGACTCGTTTAATTATGACAGCCAGGGAAGCTTCACTGATCTGATCTCTGCGATCGGCCTCCGCTGGTTTTAAAGTGTGGGCGTGGATAACACCCTGTCTGAGACCCGCCATCGGCAGACAAAGCACTTGCGTAAAACTCGTCCTCCCGTCAGATAAATTTTAAATTCAAAAGTAATTTTTGAAAGTAATTTCACTATTTTTTTCATAAAAAGTAACGTAATTTCTTTACTTTTTTGAAAAAGTAACTAAATACTAGTAATTTAGTCACATTTTGGCTGAAGTAATGAGTAGCCCTAATGTAATTTCATTACTTTTCAAAAGTAACTTACCCAGGTCTGTTAATTTGGTTGTATTGCATTCAGCGCACTTATTATTTTCTAGGACGCACCAAACACACTCTAAAAACTCTAAAAACATGATTCCAAAAATTTTGTTTGCCCCCCCAAAGCCCCAGTGCTTGGTCCCTTTTTGGAAAAACCAGCAAAAGATTTTTTTTCCCCCCCCCCCCCCCCCACTCGAAAAAGAGTTCCTACGTGCACAGACATATGTAATTGAATAACCAAGGCCTACATACCAAACCACTCTCATCGCGGAGCGCATCTCGACTTTCTTCTTTCATCGCTTGTAATTGTTGCAGAAGAGAGTCCTTATCTTTTACAACAGATGCTAATGAGATGTGTTCCTGCTGAGCTCCGATCTTCCACTCGGTTGGAATCAAGTTCAGCTTGGTATTCAACGACTCCTTAAAGCAAAAGTAGGCCTAAAACAATCTTGATTATATTTACTACAATTCAGAAATTAAAAAAGTCCTCCCCAACCGGGATTCGAACCACGGGTCTCCCGCATTCCAGGCAGGCGTCTTAACCACTAGACCATCAGGACGGACACATTTTAATCTCTGAATTTGTACTTGCATTATACATCTGAATTTCTGAATTGTAGTAAATAATAACAATTACACCTACGGGAGTGTTTCCCGACTAACCAAATCGAGAAAAAAAACAATCTTAGCCCATATTTTGTTTAGATTGGAGAAGGGTTGACAGGTTGGGAAAGCATAAAGAACATAAAGGCCAGCCTGAAGGGCTGGCGGCGACAAAACTTTTCACCTGCTGATGATAACTGCAGCTAATTTAAAGTTGTTTGTTACCTTAATCCACAATGCGTAGAATATAACAAATAAAACATAATGCAGCTTACTTTATACATGGGGTTTTGAAGATGCTCACACCAAAAGCTAGAAGTGGTCGACGAATTTTTTAACTGTTCGTCTGTTGAGAGTTTATTTCCTGTTTTTGTGCATTTAACAACTTTGAGAAGTTTCAGCCAAAATTTTATTTGTTGCTCTTGATCTCCAGTTCCCTGTAAAAGTGAAGACAAAACAACAACAAAATATTAATATTTAATACAATCCAGAAATTAAAAAATCTATCCCGATCGGGGTACGAACCCGAGTCTCCCACTTTCCGGGTGGACGCCTTAGCCAACTAGACCACCGAGACGGTAACTATTTAACTTCTGTATTGTCGTTACATTATAGAACTTGAATGGATGGAACAATAAAGCATCGAAAAACTGTTGCTGTTGAATTGACCAAACAAACATATTTATAATGTCATTACCTTACGCAGGTATGAGCGAGGGTATATTTCTCGATTTGGATAGTCGGGAAACACTCCCTTAGGTGGAATTATTAATATTTAATCCAATCCATCGTGATGGATTTTTTAATTTCTGGATTGTATTAAATATTAATAATTCCACCTACGGGAGTGTTTCCAGACTATCCAAATCGAGAAATAACAACAAAATAGTTTTACTCTTGACTTCAGATGGAAGAGTTTACAGCTAGGCCTATCACTTCTGGACAATAAATTCATGACAATGAGTACATTTGATAAAAATTGAATAAAAATAGGCTTACTAACAATGAATTGACTAATGCTGAGTTCAACTTTTTATTTAGTCCCAAGAGCTTGTCCTAATTTTAATCAAATTTTAAAGAAACCAATAAATCACAATTAAGTAGAGCACTGGTAGGAGGCGGTCGGTCTGGCAGGACCCTAACCGCCTAAAATATACTAACAAATTTGACCATATTCTGAATTTCAATCTGAGTCTGAAATTCAATTTGTGTGTTCCAATCTTGAATTCAAGATGGAATTCAACTTCCTGAATTGAACTGTGTAGTTTAGGCAGCCATTAGGGATTCATCACAAGAGTGGGAGCCTAGTATTTAAACATTAGGGGCCTTATTGAGCGAGCGTAGCGAGCGTCTCCACTTGACTCTTATGGCTCGATTGTCTGTTTTTTTTTTTTTTTTCTGTTACTGCTTCGATACAGGTCGCACCGTTTCTCTGATCGACCTGAAATTTTGCACACATGTACATACCACCTAGGCAGGTTGCTGTATAGTTTTTGAACAAAATCCGATCGTTGGTTATAAAAAATAAAAAAATAAAAAAGTAAATAAAAAAATAAAAATGTACCGATCGTTATGAAATTTTGCAGGGTCAATAAGTACAACATTCTCTCCTATTATCCAAATTTTCAGCTAAATCGGTCAAGACCTTAAAGACTTATTAGTAATCATAATTCAAAAAATGATGTTAAAAAATGAAGGAGGCAGTAAAGATACAAAGATACACTTTAGAAGGCATAACGTGAATTAGTACAATGCAAAGATGTTGGAATAGTATATAGTGTACAATGTCAATATCCTGTTAGGCCTACACTGTGTGGTGGGCCTTATGGGAATGTCGTACTCGGGTCATGTTGCACGTACCGGTGCTCGCTCAACAACGCGTCCAACTGAGCGTTTTCCTAGTAACCTAGCTTAGTAGCCTATTATAACACATACCAAAACAGTATCTTGATCACTTTCTGACGACAGACCAAGTTTTCTTGTCAGTGTCAACAACTCTGTAACAGAAATACATGCTGCCTTAGATCAAGAATTCAAATATTTACTGTCAACGGTTAGCAAAATCCATTACACAAGTCATTGTGAATTTCAATACATTGGGAGCTTTGTGCCCGACTAATCAAGCGGAACTGAACCAAAACGTAAGCCGTTTCCGGCTACCAGTGATAAGTAAATAAATAATCACATTGCAAAATCTTGTTTCGTCCTTTTTCAAACTTTTTCTAGGTTATGTGACCAATAAATGTCACTAAACATATTTTTTACCTCAAAATGATACTCAGCAGCTCAATATACGTGTAGAAACCAAAATTCAATCAAATCCGTTAACAAAAGACAAACTGATTTTTGGCCGCCATCTTTATTTTTTAGAGGTTTCTGACTTAAAAAAGTTAATTTGAACCTCAAATTTATATTCAGTGCTTGAAAGTACGTGCATAAAGTGAAAATGAATAACATAGGACCATCATTTTTTTAAATTGGCCATGTTTGGACGCCATCTTTGATTTGAGGGGTTCCTGGGTAAATTTTCGATTGGCTTCATTTCCTTAAATCATCAGTAGGGTATGTCCGATCATCACGCCAAATGCTTTTATACTAAAACTGAAGTATTTTCCAGGTATGCCGCCTGACTATAGGTAGGTACTACATGCTTTGTTCGATTGTAATAATTTTTTCACAGAACCTTAATTTTATGAATCCTATTCGTGTGAAATTTCAGCGCAATCGAAAAATTATTTCTCGTGATAATCGCAATATTAGGATTTATTTCGATTTTTTAAATTTATTCGACTTATAGGCCTAACACCTACATGCTTTATCCGATTGTAATGATTTTTGCACAGAACCTTAATTTTATGAATAAATATATTCGTGTGAAATTTGAGCGTAATCGAAATATTATTTCTTATGAAAATACCTATTTTATGCATTTTTGTTTTTAAAAAATTACGCTCATCCAACAACGTGCCTGAAAAAGTGTTTGCGAAGCTTCCAAGTTATGTACCATAATGCCAAATTTCATGCTCATAACTCATTCGAAAGGTGCCTTCATGGTGAATGCTGGAAATCACGGTAAAAATAATTTAAACTATTAGGGATGGGGTTGAAAAAATGTAGTTTAGGAAATGACAATAGGCCGATTGGGTTACAACACATTAAAACATAATTTAGTAACTAATTTGAATAAAAAATCAATTTTAGGTTAGAGCTATGAATTATTCAAATTTTAGGGGATGATTGAGGGGGTGTTGGGGGTGGAATATCGCTTGCCTCTCGGCGGATTATTTTTCATATTCTTATTGGATGAGCGTAGCAAGCGTAGTGAGCGAAGCGAAGATTCCATTTCACTACACTGGAGAAAAAAATCCGAAATGTTTTTTTTTTTTGTGTGTCTGTTTTTCGGCTAAACCGATACTCCAATTTGCGATGAAATTTTCTGGAGGCCTTCGAAATCTCTGAACTTAGAACTGCCACGTTTTTTAGCGCAATCGGAAAATTATTTCTTATGAAAATCGCAATTTTACGATTTTTTTTTATTTTTAAAAAATTTCTTCGACTTATAACACCTAGAGCTATAGGCCTATGCTTTATCCGATTTCAATGATTTTTTCACAAAACCTCAATTTTATGAATAAAGATATTCCTGTGAAATTTGTGCGCCATGGAAAAATTATTTCTCATGAATATCGAAATTTTACTTTTTTTTCTTTTTTAAAACAGTTCTTTGACTCATAACACGAACATGCTTTATCCTATTGGAATAATTTTTTTACAGAACCTTAATTTTATGAATTAATATATTCGTGTCAAATTTGAGCGCAATCGAATAATTATTTCTTAGAAAATTAAAAATTTTCGATTTTTTTCTTTTTTTAAATTACAATTAGGCCTAATTAAAAATTTAAAAATTTAAGTTCATTTTTTATTTCGGTAATTATGCCGTTAACGGTTTTCCGAGAAAAATGCATAAAAAATGCATAACATGTTTCCAGCTTTTCACAGTATGTGTAATTGATAGTCCCTAATTCATTTTCAGCTACCGCATTACGATCTTTTCACTGTTACTAATGTTTTCGTCTTTTACCTGTGTAAATTGTGCTGTCACTGTACGTAGAACCGCCATGCTGGTTTGGAAAGCGCTATCTCCTCCCTACGTCTCCTCCGCTGCGTACGCAGCGTAAGCAAGTATTTTTGTTTAAAATAGCGACGATAAAGGTTAATAAAGGTATTTTTGTTAAAATAGCTACGTTAAGGTTAAAAAGGTATTTTGTTTAAAATAGCGACGTTAAAGGTTAAAAAGGTATTTTTGTTCAAATAGCGATGGAGTTTGGCAAAAACAAACCTTCAAACCTTTAACGTCGCTATTTTTAAACAAAAATACCTTTTTAACCTTTAACGTCGCTAATTTAAACAAAAATACCTTTTTAACCTTTAACGTCGCTATTTTAAACAAAAATACTCTCTTACGCTGTGTACGCAGCGGAAGAGACGTAGCGGAGGAGATAGCGCTTTCCAAACCAGTATGGCGGCCTACGTACAGTACGTACAGTGACAGCACAATTTACACAGGTAAAAGACGAAAAACATTAGTACAGTGAAAAATCGTAATGCGGTAGCTGAAAATGAATTAGGGACTATCAATTACACATACTGTGAAAAGCTGGAAACATTTTATGCATTTTTTATGCATTTTTTCTCGGAAAACCGTTAACGGCATAATTACCTTTATTTCATTTAATTTAATTTTAAAAAAAATCTGACTTAGTAGGCCGAATGATTTTTTCACAGAACAACAAAAAATCCGCATAACACATGGCAGCTCAATGCACCAATTACGCTCATCCAACAACGCGGCGGGACTTAAGCGTTTTCCTAGTGTACCATCATGCCAAATTTCATGATGATAACTTATTATTGAAAATAATTATTATAATAATTATAATAATTATTGAAAACAACTTATATTGTGGCTCGTTGGTCTTGTGGTTAACGTATCTGCTTCCAATGCAGAAGGTCTTGGGTTCGATTCCCGCTAAAGTCAGAAGTTTTTTAACTTCTGATTTGGACTTTAGTCCATTAATTCTTGTCTTAGGAGTTTGTAAACGGTGACTTTGGAGCCGTCCTAGCAACGAAGCACATAATAAATTCAGAGTTGTTCTGAATCGGCCTTGTTGATTCTGGCGTTGATTCGCGGGTGTTCGCACTGTCCATACCACTGATTGCTATATTTCCTATTAAAAATATCGATCTTTGGTTGGTTATCGCTCACTCGTCGATTGCGTCGGCGTCGGGGCCTGCAGGGTTGGCTTGGTCGCTTTGATTTAAAGTCCCCCACTGAAAATCAGTTAGGCCTATATAACTGAGTGGGTAGACTCTAAATAAAATTTATTTTTATTTATTTATTAGGTGCCTTCTTGGTAAATGCTGGAAACCAAGGTAAAAATAATATAAACTATTAGATTAGGGATGGGGGTTGACAAAATGTGGTTTATATATATATACCGGTAATGAGAATAGGCTGATTGGGTTAAAACAAATTAGAACATAATTTTAATAACAAATTTGAATAACTAGGAAGCTTCGCAAACGCTTTTTCAGGCGCGTTGTTGGATTAGCGTTAAAACAAAAAAAGGGTAATATAGAGATTTTCATAAGAAATAATTTTTTGATTACGCTCAAATTTCACACGAATATATAAATTCATAAAATTAAAGTTCTGTGAAAAAATCATAGCCAAGAAATTTAAAAAATCGTAAAATTGCGATTTTCATGAGAAATAATTTTTCCATAACGCTCAAATTGCACACGAATATATCAATTCATGAAAGTAAGGTTCTGTGAAAAAATCATTACAATCGGATAAAGCATGTAGGTGTTATATGTCGAAGAAATTTTTTAAAAATTAAAAAAAAAAAAAACGTAAAATTGTGATTTTCATGAGAAATAATTTTCCAATTGCGCTCAAAAACGTGGCAGTTCTTAGTTCAGAGATTCCGAAGGCCTCCATAAGCACGAGCGTAGCGAGCGAAGAGAAGATTCCATTTCACTACACTGGAGAAAAAAATCCGGAATGTTTTTTTTCTTTCTTCGTTTTTCTTTTTTTGTATTTTTGTCTATCTGTTAACACGATTCCGGCTAAACCGATAGGCCTACTCATCCAAAAATTCAATTTTGGGTTAGAGCTATGAATTATTCCAATTTTAGAGGATGATTTAGGGGGTGTTGGGGGTGGAATATTGCTTGCCTCTCGGCAGAAGTATATGAGTCTGAGGTAAGTCCTACATCTAAGTGTGGTCCAACTATCATAGTTCTACGATGTAGCCTACCGTTTGCTCTGTAGGCTCTTATTCCTCTCTGTCAGAATCGGCCACGTCTATACGTCCGACGGGATGTCGGGCGTACAGCTGAGTTTGTGCTACCAGTATACGTCCGACGGCGGACGGCCAAGGAGCGCATAACTTAAGGATTTCGGGTGCGCTCTTATCGATTATATCCTAGAACTAGCGCGGCGTACTACAACTAGGCGGAAAGTTCGACTAACCTAACGAAAGTACACAGAGAACTTAATTACGTCCACAAGCTCGACGGGCGTACAGCCTGTGGTTGCTTGCCCGTCCGACCCGTCGGACGTATAGACACTTCGGTCAGAATCCCCACCCAGCCAGCCGGAAGGTTTTCGTCGATTTTTACGCACTTTTTTAACACGTACGGGTTATCGGATCGGGCTGATTTTTTTTTTTTGTATGTCATGGACCACATGATCAAGTCATATACCGAGTTTCAAGATTGTAAATCTTTCGAGACGGCGTGTGCAGATAGCTGAAAACCCCCCAACTCGGGTAGGAGTAAACATGGTCAAGTTATCATCGCCTACTAGCAGTCGCGTGCGCTTGGCTGCGGGCGAACGACCGTCGCACTAGATAACCTGTGTTAATTACGTCCACAAGCTCGGAGGGCGTACAGCCTGTGGTTGCTTGCCCGTCCGACCCCGTCGGATGTATAGACACTTCGGTAAATTACTACCTAATTCAGCTAACATACTATATTGGGCACTCCTTCGGTTGGGGCGGTCCAACTATCCACACAACAACCAACAACAACAAAAATAGCCTTCAAAACCTTTAACGTTGCGATTTCGAACGAAAGTCCTTTTGCTTTGAAAGTACTTTACATTTAAAATAGCGACGGTATAGGTTTTGTAGGTAGGCTACAGATTTTAAGAAACGAGGAGTGGCGTGGCCTAAAGATAGTTGGACCGCCCCAACCGAAGAAGTACCCTATATTGTACATTTTCAGACCAGTAAATATCAATAAATCGATCATAATTACTGTTTTTAAAAAATTTCATATTTAGGCCCTACAGTGTTATTTTGTCATTTTTAATTGAAAAAAAAAAGTGTTAAAAAGTTGGCCAACACCAACCCAAAAAGTACCGGACTACTAGGGCTAGCCCATAGAGAAATAACCAGGGCTAGCCATAAGACATGTTGTCCAATACCTTGTTACCTTGTTTTAACTCGTCTCCTTGGAAATTCCCGAGTTTGGTTCCAAGATGTTCATGAACTTCTGACAAGCACCATTTAATAAGATCAATACGATCTTGACTTGGTTTAAGAAGAAGATTTTCTAATTCATTCTTGTCGAGCGAGTGTGGTTGAAGGAAGCCTGTATCACTTAGGTGCTCTGTTATGTCTTCCATAATTTTAGCGAAACGTCTAAAGCCGAGGATAACCTAAAAATAACATTTAGGTTAAACTCGCAGATTCGGTCAAGGAAAGTATTCAACATTAACCTATCATCGATATTAATTCGTTATCAATATAATATTTAACAGATAATGGGCACCGACAACTAAATATGAGTGAAATCTACAAAGAAAGAAAGAATCATGAAAGGAAAATATTCATAACAAACCTTAAGTGACAGAATGACTCGTAGCTCGAAGTGGGGTGTGAACTGTGAACTGTGAAGCGGTCCAGCGGCAGTGCATCAGCTGGTAATTTTCCCGCTAAAAACCACTAAAAACCCTTGATTGGCTGCTATTTGCCACAATCGACTATCGACTCAGTCGTTTCGACCTATCGATATGCAAATCACGTGACAATGACAATTTCAAGGTCGGAACTTTAAAAATACATTTTACACGCCTACATTCAACAAGAGTGGTCGTTGCACTCACAAACATCATCGCACCTCGGATTAGAGAGCGGCAAATAAGATACCGCACGTTCAGGCACGTGAAATCTAATCTGAATGGCACGAAAGCTGCTAGGCAAAACGTTTACCCTAAAAGCAGGTTAGGTAATTGTGTTATTTTTTATTAACAGGTGAAAGGAATGTAGGTACCTAATGTAAATGACCATAATTATTGATGAAAACAATATTTGTTTTGTTATGATTTTATTTATCAGCAATGTCATCTTCATCACAAAACCTCAACAACTTGACAAGCATCCATGCAGGATGTATCGACAAAATACACGACATTCCAATAAAGGTACTAACTCGACCCTTGGTACCACAAATTAGTGAGGAAAAAGTACAAAGCTTGATGAAAACACTACAGGTAAGCTAGGCTATCTATTATTATACAATAAAGGAGTAATAAATTGTACAAAATGTACATGTATAATATTATATTAAACTAGGTATGCCTGTGTTATAGGATCCGTCTACAAGCTCCAAAGTTCCTCCAATCGACGTACTGTGGATCAAAGGAAGAAACAATGGCGACTATTACTATTCCTTCGGAGGTTGTCATCGCTTCGAGGCCTACCGAAGACTCGGGAGATACACAATTCCTGCCAAGCTGGTATCTTCAACAATATCAGACCTCAAACATTACTTGGGATCTTCCACACCAGACTTAAAATAAACAATTATTGTGCTTTCTTAAACCTTATCTTAATATTATTTAAGTCATTTTATTCAAGTAATTAAAAACACCTAATCTAACATGATTATTCAATTACTACTTTCTAACTTTCACACGTTCATTCTAAAAATTATTCTTGTCTTTAGTGCTTTAATTGTTGTGGATGACATTGTCCACTCATGTACCTATATTAGACAAAAATTGCAATATCTCACATTGTGCAGCCAAAACAAAACAAAAGTGGGTGTAGCCAAAACAATGACAATTATTAAAAAAGACTTGAACTTAAATGTTCCAGAATTTACAAATTGTCACCTGCTTCATAATAAATCCAATACATAATTTAATATATTTTTGAACATTCTATTTTTGGAAGTCTAGTTTTTACATAAATTGGCAATTTGAAAAAGTATTATTATTGAGTAATGTATAGGAAGTTGGATAATCCTTTGTGTGATAACAGAGCCTCTACAAATTAAGTTCTATAGGCCTAAAAAGTTACTTTCAATTTAAGGAACTGCTTACAACTCAAACTTATTTATACTGAAATTCCATTTCTGTTTGGCTAAAGTGTACTATCCACAATATCAACTCCCAGTATTTGCTACATTGAACAAAATATAAAAGGTGGTCAAGTATTATTTGTTGTAGGTACAAAAGGTATGTTATATTTTTGTAACAAATAAAACAGCTTAATTTTAAGTAAATTGAATTGTGCAATATACACTAGGTACCCTGAATTATGTCTCATTTAGTTTCAACTTCCAAGGTAGGATGTATGTCAAGACTTAATAAAAAAGGATTGGGAGATCAGCTTGCCACTTTTATGACATATCAGTCAGTCACACATTACTGCACTATTATAGGCCTGCAAGTGTTCTCCCCATGCATTTATTTTAGGGATAATCTAAACCAGCTATAGCAACAGATACCAATTTTTTTCACTTTTGAATGGGGGCATTAAACTACACTACCTTATGATTGGGGTATAAATTGCCTTGAAAAGTTTAATTTTGTTCTAGTAGTACAACTTTATTTATTAAACAAAGCTCTGCCTTTACATTAAGGTTGCCTTAAGACACAGAATAACAAAAAGAAATTAATTTACATTTATACAAATTACGTTTAACAATAAGTAAAATAAGTAACAGATTATGAAAAAATAGAATGAAATGAAAAATGAAGTGAGAAGTATGATTTGTGAAGTATAAAAATAACAAATACTGATTTATACTTGTTACTTCTTGCTTTGGCCATATAGATGATTTCTAAAAATCAAAATCGATCCCTTTAAAGCAAGGAGCACCAAGTCATTAATAAAACTCGCATTAAGTCTAAAACGTTTGCAAAATAAAAATAAGTCTTTATTTAGCGTCAGTGCGCTATTGGTACAAACACATTACATATTATAATTTTACACACTACAAGTAGGTAGGTAGGCCCTACTACATAATAGTATAAGTATATTGTTGTTGTTGTTTTTTTTTTAAGTATATTGTCTTGTTGGTATTGTTCAATTCAAATTTCCTGCACTATTGTTGCCAATTTCAATGCCAGTTTTTGAGTAATCATAACATTTTCATAATGTGTTGCACTTTTTGCAAGGCTTTTAAAATCTTCCAGTAAGTCAAAAAGTTAAAATAAGCCGATTTTATATTTGGCTGCAGGTTTAACTTTTAATGCCACATATCGTTGGTTCTAGAGAGCCGTCATTAGTATTATTTATCCCTAACCGGTAGCCACAGCTGCGAACCCTTGGCCGTGACATAACAGTGAAACCAACTACAACTACCGACCACAGAATTCTTCCTCTCAAATGCCCATATTTGGCTTATTATGCCATCATGCTAGATCTATTAATCCACTCAACACAAGTGTCCCTTCCTCCTTCATGCCGTTGGGCATTCTCTTGCCAGACCTTTACAGAACTGCAACACACTGAATAGACTTGCTGACCCAAAGGAATGTTTTGTAGGTAAAGAGATTTGCCATACAATGGTTCAGTTCACCAGTGTCAATAATGTATCAGAAATATATTTTTGGGGAGTGCTTTCTATTGGCCGGAGAAAAATAGTTGCCAAGCTGACTACACACATCATGCTATGGTGGGGTACGAGAGGGGGAGGGAGTGTTTCCAATTCAGCCAGAGAGAGGCGATAGCCCCCAGACATTTCTCTGGATATTGTCAAAATCCAACATGCATCATTCAGGTGGTTTAACCTGTCGGTAGGGGTTTCGTTTAATCCTGCCCCCCCCCCCCCCCCCAAGGATGAGCGAACTTGTGGAGTGCAATAAATGATGTTACTAAACCTAAATACAACATTTTGTCACATTCCTATTTAGTTTCACACATTGTATCCAAGGTCTCAAGATGTGTCCAACCATTTGGTAGAAATTGAAATTGGCCTTGACCTTGAGGAATAAAGTCAACATGTACTTATACTAGTTCCAACAAAAGAATGTAGATGCTTTTAGTGGTGGGGGTGGTATGAATGTGTGGTAAAAGGAACGTCATCTTTCTGTATGAAATATCTTTTACCAACACAAGCAAAAACTATATGTGCTAGCTAGATCACAGAGTTCCTCCGTGTGCTAGATCCACACTGAGCTAGCATGAACAGATTTGACAGAAAGCAATTTCAAGCTACCTGCATTCTTTCGTTGAAACCACTGTACTACACGGTAGAAACCGTTAGTGTTAATAATATATAATATAGATAATAAGATACGTATTGTCATTGTGGCAGTGTCATTAATATATTGTCCTAAATAAATTAAATGGAATAAACCGTTGACCTACGATTGTGGCATCGTCTATCTGTATGCATGACCGTATTTATAAATCCAAGTATTAGCTTAAAGCAACTAAGTACTAATCAAATCCAAGGCTTGAGCACACACACAACATGAACAATCAGGTATTGAGAAATAGACCGCCATGGAGTTCTGTTGACAAAGTGCGCATAAACCCACAGCGCATTCCTAAATTCCACCAGCAGCCTCTCCCCTTCAAAAACATCAAAACTAAGATCAAGTCAACCACGAAAAAGATCTTCAGGAACACCTCAGAAAAGACTGCACAACTAAAAAGCTGGTGGACCGTTATCAAGAAAGGGTCAGACAAAGACTGGTCGAGGAAGACGGCCACCGCACAGTTCCGTCATGCAACTCCACCTGCACCGCTTCAACATTACCAACCAACCGGTCACCTGCAAACCACCTCTTCAGATGCGCCGCCCTCAAGAGTGACATCGACTCCCTGCCCGACGAACTGAGCAGAAAAAGAGGCAGTCTTATATTGAATAGCAAGACCATGGCTAAGGCCAACTTTGCACAAAAAAAAAATAATAATTAGGGATTACTTGTTATTTTACATTTCTTTAAACTTACAAATCTAGGTAAATTCCTAAATGATTATGGTGCGACAATGTTCAAAAGAGAAAGGTAGAAATAATAACTATACATAAATACTAGGAAACGCTCAGTTTGACGCGTTGATAAGCAAATAGCTAGACCCACATTGCACATTTTTTTAAATTTTAAAATTTGCCACGTTCGCTGTCCACGGGGCCATGTTTCAAATATTATTTATTATTGCCAAGGTATTTGGGTAGTGGATAAAATCCACCGCCACCTAGAAGATCTCAACATCATTTCCTTGGGAAAACTATTTTAACTCTTAGGACCTTGACATCATTTCCTTGGGAAAACTATTTTAACTCTTTGGTAACAAATAATACACTGCTTCCTCGATAGTATTTTGAATACTTCTAGGTGGCAGTGCATAGTGGCCAGAACCAATGACATAATATAAGCTAAGCGCTCGACACACAGTAAAGCGCCTGTCAGACGATTGAGAAAATAACTAACTAAAGTAACTCTCTGGGAGTAGGCCTACACTTGTTTACATGGAACTCACTGCCTCCCGTCAGACGGTGAGCCAGCGAGCTCGCGCTCGCCACGAAAAATATCCAGCTTGTTCAACTTCCTAGCGAGTCGAGATAGCGAGAGCCAATCAGAACCCACTACCGTAACACGTGACCATTGAACACCAATAGGTGGCGTTATTGTATTCTTCATTGTCTGTCGTATGACAAGGATGGTAATAAACTCGCGCGAGCCAACTCGCGCGATTTTCTCAATTGTGTGACAGCCGCTTAAGGCCGTGGGGAGCATGACAATTTGAAGATATCTTGAATAGGGAAAAACCCACCGCCGTCTAAATGTATCGTACCTTAAATTTAACAGCCTTTGTGTTAACAAGCGGTGTAAAATCAAAACCGCAAGATGGCGATTTCTCGATATTATTGAAGAAAAACAGTCTTTCTTCCGCAAATCTCTCAGTTACTCCGATTTCCGAACAAAGCAATTCAAGTTGGTGGACTATCATACTATTGTATATCTGCATTAGGCTTTTAGTAATCAAAACTAGTTGCGCGGGATGTGTGTCTGAACAAGGTCGTGCAGGTCTAGGATTGCCTAGGAGAGGCCTAGGGTTTGTCAAAAGTGTAATGTTAGCATTAATTGAATGTAGTCCTATAGCCTAATGGAACTAAAGGCTTACACTGTTGTATTATAAATAATTTTCTTTATCTGGGCCTAGGCCAGGGACGGTTTCTGATTTGTTTTATGAAAGTAATGACAATTTTTCTCGTTTCACACATGGAAGCAAAATTAAAAATATCCGCCATTTGTTTACGTATTTGTTTATCCCCGCGACGTTCAAATAATCCACTGCATCTTAGTTCATTCAACTAGATGAAGTATCTATGTTGCAGTGAATTGATTTTTCCCTACTCAAGAGGCTTCAAATTGTTACACTAGCGCTCGGTTGGAAGGATAGGAGACTGAGCGTCTAGCGCTTTGCTACGCAAAGCTTATGTACGTCATTGGCCAGAACTTGACTTTTCGTTGCCATGGTAACGTTACTTTTGTTAAAATGTAATTTCCATCTACACTACTTATCGGATCAAAATTAAATTAACATATTCGTGACCGGATGGACAATCTAAAATGATATGGCCACCTCAGATTTTGTTGCCGTTTAGTTTGAAAAAAAACTTTCAATTAACTTTAATGTAACTTTGTAACTTTTTGAATGATTTTGCCACATAACTAATGGCATTCAATCCAGATTGAAGCTTGTGGATGGTCCAAATTTCATCTCGATCAGAACCTCCGTTCGAACGTTATGGCAAGACAAAACCCTCTAAAGTCTAAACCATCCCCTAAAATTAGAATAATTCATAGCTCTAACCTAAATTTGATTTTTTATTCAAATTAGTTATTAAAATTATGTTTTAATGTGTTTTAACCCAATCAGACTATTCTCATTTCCTAAACCACATTTTTTCAACCCCCATCCCTTTTAGTTTATATTACCTTTATCTTGATATCTTGATTTCTAGCATTCACCATGAAAGCACCTAATGAGTTATCATCATGAAATTGCGCATGATGGTACATAATAATATGAAAAATAATCCGCCGAGAGGCAAGCGATATTCCACCCCCAACACCCCATAAAATTGGAATAATTCAAAGCTCTAACCCAAAATTGAATTTTTATTCAAATAAGTTATTAGAATTATGTTTTAATGTGTTTTAACCCAATCGGCCTATTCTCGTTTCCTAAACTACATTTTCTCAACCCCCATCCCTAATAGTTTATATTATTTTTACCATGATTTCCAGCATTCACCATGACGGCACCAAATGAGTTATTAGCATGAAATTTGGCATGATAGTACATAATAATATGAAAACTATTAATCCGCCAGGAGGCAAGCAATATTTCACCCCCACTGTACCCTACCACCCTTAACTTTGGAAAAAACGGTAAGTCGTATTTAATACAATTTGAATATTTGAATTGCTGATTAAAATTATGGGTCAATGTGTTATAGTCTGGTCAACAAATCATTCACACAAAAACCCAAGACAACATTAACCATAGGAAATTTAATAAAAACATTGTATGTTGCCAACTACAGATTGTAAACAAAAACAAAAGATGGTAGCTTTTGTTTCTAGACAATCTGTTTTAAATGCACTGTATCCACATTTTCATGTAGTATATGCCTTGATATGAAACAAACAACATAAAGATGTGATATCCCATCCACATACAAAAATTTGTAAAAAAAAAAAAAATGGCAGCCAAGCTCTCCTTCAAAAGTCTTCAGCTGTGAATGCTGTGAGATATAGAAGTCTAGCCAAGCATTTCATTCTTTCTCACTAGTTTCACATTATTTCTCGATTTGTTTAGTCGGGAAACTCTTTATATATATATATTAAACAATTATTGTTGAATGGGGCTTTTCTCCGCGAAGAATAACAAGGAGGTTCACACTTACCCCTCCCTGCCCGACGTTTCGGAGAAGTCACATTCTCCATCTTCAGGGGTGACGTGTCGACAGAGACTTGTTGCCTTGGGCCTGCCCACTCGCAGACTGATCAATCCTCACGACGTCGTTAGATCTCGATTGGTTTACGTGTACCTCACTCGTCGATTTATCTAATTTCGATCTACTCCTCGTCACAGGTCCGGTTTTGGTTGTAGTGACGTCAGCAACAAGACGGCTCTGTTTACGTGTTGACGTCACTACATTACAGGTGCTGTCAGGAAGTGGCACATGTGGTGGCGGACGTGGTTTTTGTTGGTGAAGCTGTAAAACGGGCTTCCAGGACGGAGGCAGTCTTTGTCCATCATCTCGTTTATTGAGACTCGTCGGTCGCTTCTCAATCTCGATAGCTTCACGGATAATTCGTACTGGGAGCTCTTTGATAGATGCTAACATACTGGTATTTTCAAAGTTAATAAGATGGCCGGTCTTCTTGGCGTGTTGGGCTAAACCAGACGTCTCTTTGCCACTGTTGACAGCAGTACGGTGTTCCTCCCGTCTTACACCGTGCTGCTATAAATTAAATTTTTGTCTAAAGTACTAACACATCAACGTCATAGTCGCCAAGCATAGCATAGCAGCCAAGGTAAAACATATATATGTATATATATATATATTATTGTTCAACTTTGGTTTTATAGTAGGCGACTATGACGTTGATATGTTAGTACTTTAGACAGAAATTAAAAAACACCGGGGTACCCGCTGTAGTCACTTTTTTAATTTCTGTCTAAAGTAGTAATTGGATGAGCGTAGCAAGCAACCCTCGAAAAATTGCGAGGTAATGGACTCGCCGGGTCTCAAATCCCCTCGCCACGAGGTTGGCTATAAATTAATTCTTACTTAATTGGTGGCCACATAGCTCAATTGGTAAGAGCATAGCCCGGTAAGCTAAGATCCCGGGTTCGATCCCCGGTGTAGTCACTTTTTTAATTTCTATCTAAAGTACTAACATATCAATGTCATAGTCCCCTACTATAAAACCAAAGTTTAACACATATATTATATCCTCCCAACTCGGGTTAAAAGAGATGGTTTGTAATTCTCCAGATAATTTTGTATGTAGTTTAAAAGGCAGTCTAATCTGCCCTACACACGTTATTAACAGACCAAAAATTAGACAGTTTTAAATTGGTGGCCGCATAGCTCAGTTGGTAAGACATAGCCCGGTAAACCAAGGTCCCGGGTTCGATTCACGGTGTAGTCACTTTTGTAATTGAATCAGTTGTTCAAGAAAGGGCACGAATCCTCAGAGAATAGTTTTGATTAAACAACAAAAAACTGTCTCCATTGTTATATACTAGGAAAACGCTTAAGTCCCGCCGCGTTGATGGATGAGCGTAATTTTTTTTAAACGAAAAAAGCGTAAAATTGCGATTTTTAAATAGATAATTTTTCGATTACGCTCAAATTTCCCACGAATATATTAATTCATAAAATTATGGTTCTGTGAAAAAATCATTACAATCGGATAAAGCATGTAGACGTTATAAGCCGAAGAATTTTTTTAAAAATCGAAAAAAATCGTAAAATTGCGATTTTCATGAGAAATAATTTTTTGATCGATTTTTCCCTCCGTGCAGTTCTTCGTTCAGAGATTTCATAGACCTCCATAAAATTTCATCGCAATTGGAGTATTGGATTAGCCGGAATCGTGTTCACAGACACACAAAAATACAAAAAAAAAAACATTCCGGATTTTTTTCTCCAGTGTAGTGAAATGGAATCTTCGCTACGCTCATCCAATTAATATAAAATACAATTTAAGCATGTCAATAATAAATTTGAGTGCTTGAAATTATATAATGGGAAAAAAAGAATGAAAACGAAATGTTTTGGGTTTTCATATGAGGGCATAAACCTTGTGGACTTATGCCCTTTCTTGAACAAATGTGAATGTTGCGTACTTTTTTGATATAAAAATTGATAAAATACTGTAATTTTTATAAAAGAATAGTGTTACAACACATTTGAGTACTAGATAGTTTAGATTCCGGAGAAGGGTTGACAGGTTGGGAAAGCATAGAGAACATAAAGCTCAGCCTGAAGGGCTGGGGGCGACAAAACTTTTCACCTGCTGATGACAACTGTAGCTAATTTAAAGTTGTTACCTTAATCCACGACGCGTTTCGTCCTTCTGGGACTCTTCAGGCGGATGGTGGCCACTAAAAATCAGCTAACTACATGCAACCAAAACTCACAACACATAACCAAACCTGTGGTAGGGCCACGCAAGAAGTAAATTCTGCAAGCATGTTGTCATCATCAGCAAGGTTACTTCACACACCATTCATACTGGGGCACACAGTCAGCACAGACAGTAAGGGGGCTTCCCTCCCAACTCTGGTGCTCGGGAGACAAGAAATCCATGACTTACCCTGGATTCGAACCAGGACCCTTGGCAACAAGAGAAAAGCTGCCCCTCCTGCTGTTGCTGGGCAAGGGTGCCTCTTCATTCATACAAAGAGAAAAGGTTAGAGATAGGAAGGGTGGAAAGTCACAACACAGCACAACCAGTGAGGGGGCTTCCCTCCTAGACTCTGGTGCTTGGGCGACAAAAGAACCATGTCTTACCCTGGATTTGAACCAAGACCCGTGGCAACGAGAGAGGCTGCCCTACTAATTGTGACTGGGATTCGAAAACGAAAGGAAACAAGACTACAAATTGCAAGCTCTTGGCTATAGCACAGGTACACATGCTATATTAGCTCTTGGCTGCAGAAGAAGAGGTTGAAGGAAACGACGAGTAGGGTCTAACAGGTTCATCACTGCTAGGCCCCCCAGCAGGACAAGGAGTCACACTTGTTATGAACAAGGAAACACGGACCCACCAGAGGGTGTAGAGTAGGCTCGCCCATCGTCTAAAAGTAATTGGTGACGTAGCAAGCACCCTCGAAAATTGCGAGTAATGGACTCGCCGGGTCTCAAATCCCCTCCCACGGGTTGGCTATAAATTAATTTTTACTTAATTGTGCCACGCTCATTGTAAGAGCATAGCCGTAGCTAAGACCGGTTCGATCCCGGTGTAGTCACTTTTTAATTTTTCTAAGTACTACATTCAATGTCATAGCCCCCCTACTATAAAACCAAATTTTTTAACACATATATTATATCCTCCCAACTCGGGTTAAAAGAGATGGTTTGTAATTCTCCAGATAATTTTGTATGAAATTTAAAAGGCGTCTAATCTGCCCTACACACGTTTTTAACAGACCAAAAATTAGACAGTTTTAAATTGGTGGCCGCATAGCTCGGGTTGGTAAGACATAGACCGGTAAACCAAGGTCCCGGGTTCGATCACGGTGTAGTCACTTTTGTAATTGAATCAGTTGTTCAAGAAAGGGCACGATTCCTCAGAGAATATTTTTGATTAAACAACAAAAAACTGTCTCCATTTGTTATACTAGGAAAACGCTTAAGTCCCGCCGCTTTGATGGATGAGCGTAATTTTGTTTAAACGAAAAAAGCGTAAAATTGCGTTTTTTAAATAGTTTAATTTTTCGATTACGCTAAAATTTCACACGAATATATTAATTCATAAAATTAAAGTTCTGTGAAAAAATCATTACAACGGATAAAGCATGTGGGTTTTTACTCGTCGAAGAAATGTTAAAAATTAAAAAAAATCGTAAAATTGCGATTATCATGAGAAAAATTTTTTCGATTGCGCTCAAATTTCCCACGATATATTAATTCATAAAATTAGGTTCTGTAAAAAAATCATTACATTCGGAAAAAGCTGTAGACGTTATAAGCCGAAGAATTTTTTTAAAAAATCAAAAAAAATCTTTAAAATTGCGATTTTCATGAGAAATATTTTTCGATCGTTTTTCCCTCCGTGCATTCTTCGTTCAGAGATTTCATAGACCTCCATAAAATTTCATCGCAATTGGAGTATTGGATTAGCCGGAATCGTGTTCACAGACACACAAAAATACAAAAAAAAAAACATTCCGGATTTTTTTCTCCAGTGTAGTGAAATGGAATCTTCGCTACGCTCATCCAATTAATATAAAATACAATTTAAGCATGTCAATAACTAGGAAAACGCTTAAGTCCCGCCGCGTTGATGGATGAGCGTATTTTTTTTAAACGAAAAAAGCGTAAAATTGCGATTTTTTTAATAGATAATTTTTCGATTACGCTCAAATTTCACACGAATATATTAATTCATAAAATTAAAGTTTTGTGAAAAAATCATTACAATCGGATAAAGCATGTAGGTTTTATTCGTCGAAGAACAGTTATAAATTGAAAAAAATCGTAAAATTGCGATTATCACGAGAAATGATTTTTCGATTGCGCTCAAATTTCACACGAATATATTAATTCATAAAATTAAGGTTCTGTGAAAAAATCATTACAATGGAATAAAGCATGTAGGTGTTATAAGTCGAAGAATGTTTTAAAAATTTAAAAAATCGTAAAATTGCGATTTTCATGAGAAATAATTTTTCGATCGATTTTTCCCTCCGTGCAGTTCTTCGTTCAGAGATTTCATAGACCTCTATAAAATTTCATCGCAATTGGAGTATTGGTTTAGCCGGAATCGTGTTCACAGACACACAAAAAAAAAAAAAAAAAAGAAAGAAAGAAAAAAAAAAACATTCCGGATTTTTTTCTCCAGTGTAGTGAAATGGAATCTTCGCTTCGCTCGCTACGCTCATCCAATAAATTTGAGTGCTTGAAATTATATAATGGAAAAAAAAGAATGAAAACAAAATGTTTTGGGTTTTCATATGAGGGCATAAACCTTGTGGACTTATGCCCTTTCTTGAACAAATGTGAATGTTGCGTACTTTTTTTATATAAAAATTGATAAAATATTGTAATTTTTATAATAGAATAGTGTTACAACACATTTGAGTACTAGATAGTATTTAATAGTAGATAAATAGAAAATCCTTTAAGAACATAAGCTTTTGACTAATGCTTGAAAAATTTTCATCTTATGATACACTTTTAATGTTTTAAATCGATTATACAGGGTTTTTGACTATGCCCTTTTACCACTAAAAATCTAGCAAGCACATGCAACCAAATAACCCCGTGGTAGGGCCACGCAAGAAGTAAATTCTGCAAGCATGTTGTCATCATCAGCAAGGTTACTTCACACACCATTCATACTGGGGCACACAGTCAGCACAGACAGTAAGGGGCTTCCCTCCCAACTCTGGTGCTCGGGAGACAAGAAATCCATGACTTACCCTGGATTCGAACCAGGACCCTTGGCAACAAGAGAAAAGCTGCCCCTCCTGCTGTTGCTGGGCAAGGGTGCCTCTTCATTCATACAAAGAGAAAAGGTTAGAGATTGATTGTTATGATTGACAGAGTCTAGGAGGGAAGCCCCTCACTGGTTGTGCTGTGTTGTGACTTTCACCCTTCCTATCTCTAACCTTTTCTCTTTGTATGAATGAAGAGGCTACCCTTGCCCACAACAGCAGGAGGGCAGCTTTTCTCTTGTTGCAAGGGTCCTGGTTCGAATCTAGGTTTAGTCATGGATTTCTTGTCTCCCGAGCACCAGAGTTGGGAGGAAGCCCCCTTACTGTCTGTGCTGACTGTGTGCCCAGTATGACATGGTGTGTGAAGTAACCTTGCTGATGATGACACATGCTTTGCAGATTTACTTCTTGCGTGGCCCTACCACAGGTTTGGTTATGTGTTGTGAGTTTTGGTTGCATGTAGTTAGCTGATTTTAGTGGCCACCATCCGCCTGAAGAGTCACCAGAAGGACGAAACGCGTCGTGGATTAAGGTAACAACTTTAAATTAGCTACAGTTGTCATCAGCAGGTGAAAAGTTTTGTCGCCCCCAGCCCTTCAGGCTGAGCTTTATGTTCTCTATGCTTTCCCAACCTGTCAACCCTTCTCCGATCTAAACTGAGTACTAGATAGTATTTAAATAGTAAGATAAAATAGAAAAATCCTTTTTAATGAGATCATAAGCTTTTTGGACTAATGCCCTTTTTGAAAATATGGAAATGTTGCATACTATTATAGATACCACTTTTAATGGTTTTAAATACTGTTAAGTTTGTGTCTTGGACGTTACTGTCTGTTGTGTGGACATGTTGGTATTCTTGAAGGTCTAAGCCTCGATTGTCACTGCCTTCTGTACAATCTATTTTATTGTTACAACTCATTTGTTCAAGAAAGGGCACAAGTCCATCGACTAATGCCCTTTCTTGAACAAACGAAATAGGTCGACTCATTTCTGCAGCACATGCACTATAGAGACTAATGCCGTTTCTTGTCAAAACGTGTGTCTATCATATGTATGAAGAGTTGATTTTCATACCTAACTAATTTTCGTCCCAAAGTGGACAACTGCCCTTTCTTGAACAACTATATAACTATAATATATATATATATATATAATAACTATATACAGTAACAATCAGTTATGTTTATGTTTTAAATTTCCTTGAAGATGGGCAGGGAGAACTGCCCGAAACGTTGGAACTAATAACAAAACCACACGGACTACCCGAAAATACAATGTCTGCATATATATATATATATATTTTAGTACTTTAGACAGAAATTGAATCAGTTGTTCAAGAAAGGGCAGTTGTCCACTTGTCCATATATGTCCACATATATATTTGTCTTAAGCTTTTGTGATCCATGGGTAATGTTTTAATTATCTTTACGGTAAATATCACGCACAGTATTATAAGACGAGTGAGCGCAGCGAACGTAGTCTACAACGCTACTCGATCGGTCCTTGGTCGTGATTAATTCTGTATGTTAAATGTTAAATGTTAAATGTCTGTCTGTCCGGGCTCATACGGCCGAACGGCCAAATAGACTGAGCTGAAATTTTAAACAGACATCCGTGACCAGGTAACTGAGAACTGCTAACAAAATGAGCACAATCTGTTGCGAATTAAACCTGAAAGAAATAAAAAACTGAAAAATACGTTGAAATGTATAGGAATTATTTTAACGACAATGGTTTTCATTTTGAAATAATATTTTTTGTTTGTTATTTACCTGGCTGTGAAATGCCGTGTCCAAGGTTAATCGAATGTTGGACGTCAAGGTACCCCCGAATTTCGCTCGTAGATTGAGTAAACCTTGCAATATTTTCACGTATTTCGTACCGGCTATGTTTTCCATAGTATTGTCACAGATGATGTACTACACTGCGTTATATACATTTAAAACATGTTAAATAATTTAAAAAATACAATCCAGAAATTACAAAATCTTTCCCGACTATTGAACCCACGTCTCCCACATTTCGGCTATAAGGGCGCTTTAGCCAAATCGACTAGGGAAACGCCAAAGTCGTTGTTAGACGAGTGAGAGAGTCATGTGTTGAGTACGCGGAAACATTTGCATTTAAGTTTGATTATAATATTCGTATAAATAATGGGGTATTTAAGTTTATGTCATAGTTTAGGAGGCCATAATGCTCCACTGTAGCCTATGATAGGCTAGGGAGACCTAAGGTAGGGAGAAGAAAAGGAATGTTACCGGGTCGTTGTTAGACGAGTGAGAGAGTCATGTGTTGAGTACGCAAGAACATTTGCATTTAAGTTTGATTATAATATTCGTATAAATAATAATAGGTTATTTAAGTTTAGGTCATAGTTAAGGCCATAATGCTCCACTGTAGCCTATGATAGGCTAAGGAGCCTAAGGAAGGGGGAAGAAAAGGAATGTTACTGGGTCGTTGTTAGACGAGTGAGAGTCATGTGTTGAGTACGCGGGAACATTTGCATTTAAGTTTGATTATAATATTCGTATAAATAATAGGGTATTTAAGTTTAGGTCATAGTTTAGGCCATAATGCTCCACTGTAGCCTATGATAGGCTAGGGAGGCCTAAGGTAGGGGGAAGAAAAGGAATGTTACCGGGTACTCAACACATGGCTCACTCACTCGTCTAACAACGACTTTGGCGTTTCCCTAGTAGAAAATAACTTTGAATCCCGACGTTTTGGAAAACTAGGTTTCCATTTTCAAGGGAAGGGTAAAACAAAATTCAATAAAACAACAACAGCATTATAAAAACAAATAAATAGAAGAAACAAAAAACATACTACCTTGCAAACATAGAAAACAACATCTGCTTTGTTGGCACAATATGTCAAGAAGGAGGGTCATTCCATTGATTTTGACGGAATGAGGCCTCTTGCCATGGTAAGCCATCTATCTAACCAAGTCGAATTGTCAGGGCCCCGATTCATGTACATTTATCCCGGGTATAGGTGGTATAAGGACGGTATAATGCAGGACATGGCAGGATAAGGCCTGGTTAAGTCTGGGCAACTCTCATCCAATCAAAAATTTCCAATGCACCAACAAACACAACAAATGTTATTTTTCTCTGCATTCCACAGCCATGTAAATCAGCAGATTAGCAAAAGAACACTGAAAATTTGCACCATCTTTTGTTTTACATTTTCATTTAGTGACAGGAGATTGCGTGAGTTCATTAAAAGATAAGAAAAGGCTTATTATTGACGTAAATTTTGGAATAGCCTAGGACTATCATCCCATTGTTTATCTGCATTAGGCTTTTAGTAATCAAAACTAGTTATTTGTGCGGGATGTATGTCAGAACAAGGTCGTGCAGGCCTAGGGTTGGCTAGAAGAGGCCTAGGGCTTGTCAAACGTGTAATGTTAGTACTATTAATTTTATCTAGTCCTATATAGCCTAATGGAACTTTAAGCCTACACTGTTGTATTATGAATAATTTTCTACATCTGGGCCTAGGCCCGGGACGGTTTCTGATTTGTTTTATGAGAGTAATGACAACTTTTCTTGTTTTACACATAGATGCAAAATTTAAAATGTCCGCCATCTGTTTACGTATTTTCTTATCCCCGGTCGAGGCGAGATAAGTCTTCATGAATTGGATTCGGAGTTATACCGCACTTATACCACCTAACTCGGCTTATACCGGGATAAAAATGTACATGAATCGGGGCCCAGAGAGGCAGTAGAAATTGAGAAGCGCCCACTCAATCTAAACAAACAAGACGATGGCAAGCGTTTGGCTCAATTGTGGAAGCCTGTTTTGGTTGGGAGGCTGGTCAAAGAGGTACAACAACTGATAGAGTGTCTGCAGTTCTAGACGGACGTGGGACTGTCCGGACGGACCAACCATCTTGTCTAGAAATGAGGAATCCAGCAGAATGATGACTAGAAGTCATACTGCAGCTCTTGAAAAGTATGAGACTGAGCCGCCTGTGGTACCAAGACATGAAGACAGCGATAGGCCTACTAGAATAGTCACAAGAAGTCACACTCACAACGCAACCATGATGTGATTTGGTTTTAAAGTCACTGCAATTGGTTTTTAATTTTCTATGTTTGCAAGGTAGCGTGTTTTTTGATTCTTCTATTTGTTTATTTTTATACTGCTGTTGTTGTTTTATTGAATTTTGTTTTACCCTTCCCTTCTTGAAAATGGAAACCTGGTTTTCCAAAACGTCGGGATTAAAAGTTATTTTCTATAATACTGTGCGTGATATTTACCGTAAAGATAATTAAAACATATATTATATATATACACACAAAGGAATTAGTATGTAATAATTTGAAACAATATACTGTAATGTACAAATAATACACTCATCGCTACATATAACGTAACGGAAGTACAAGTTTACCAATCTAAGTAGGCTAACTAACTGAATAAGTAAAAAATTGTACGTATTGAATTTGCATTTTAAGTGCTGCATTACTCCTACAACTTAAATATTATTACTATAACCTTACAAGTTACAATAAATCATCTGTTATAGTTTTATGTATTTTTATCATGTACTTACTTACTGTATGTAGGCCTACACACACACACACACACACACATAAGCGATTGCTATTGGATTGCTACTGAAATATAATTTTTAACACACAATATTTATTTTATACAATAGAATTACAGTCATAAGATTAAATGCACTCAATTTGAGCAATCATTTTTACAAACTTATTTTAAAATGAGACCTTCAAGCTTTAAATACTTTTCCAGTTTTCTGTTTGCAAATAATCTACCACTATAAAACAATAGGTACAAGGTATATTTTTAACACCACTTTCTACACGTATACACTAGTAGGCCTATATATTGAGGCAAGAATCTTAGTCCAACTACTTCTTGTATTGATGAACAACAGCATCCGACCTTTGCAATCTACAAACTGTACACTTACATACTCTTCACGGGAATCCGCCAGCGTTCTTTCTCCTCGCATTATTCCCCGTTTGTGTAAGATTCTTGCTGATGAAATCCTTCAGCTTGAAAGATTCGACCTTGGGCACGTCGTTGAATTCCCCGTCGAGCTTCGCCTCGTTGACAAACTCGAAGTTTGCTGGACTGGGCTTGACGAAGTACGGTCTGTACGGCCTCTGCTGCGAGTGAAAGCGGTGCTGCTGTGTCTTGGGTCCGGGTTTCTCCGGAGCGTCGGTGGCGTTGGGGTAGCCGGTGCGACGCAGGTGGGCGGGGATGTCAACCTCCTTCACATGGACCAGCTGCGTGTTGATCACCTCGCAGTCGATCTGCATCATGGTCACGTGGTGGGGAGGCGCCGACACGGACCCTACACAAGCACGGTTCACGTAATCTCTATGACCAGATGCTTTTAAAAATATGAAATGAGTATTTTCATAATAAAGGTTTTAAACTGTAAGTGTAAGGCTTACAATTCCAGTAACATCACAAATAAAAACAGAAGTTCCCTTCCCCTTCCCCCCCTCCCATTCCATTACCCTACCCTACGTCTTCATGAAGGCCTAGACCAGGACTAAACAAGAGCCTGCCAAAGCCAGGATCGATTTAAAAGTTAAGTTGAAACATGGGTCTATGAAATATTGTCATGTTGTTTAAAAGTTGGCTATTAATTAATGTCAGATATGAATAAATTCATCGATAACAAATCAAAAAGCAATTTTTTCTTCAACATCTATGTTAAGTCCAAACCCTAATGTTTTGTATTATATTACTATTAAGAGTGTAAGAATGTGAAATATTATGCAAAATGCATATTTCAATACTTGTAGGCCTATGTATATAATTCTAAAATTTTAATAATACAAATTACAAAATAGGCCTAAAAAATTGGAAGACCAACAAAATGTAAATGAGCATTTGCACTGCTAAAAAGTAAAACATTTGATGATGATTATGTCGTAATGCCTAGAAGGTAGTGTGTATGAATGAGCAGATATGGAAATGAAAGTGAATAATGAAAGAGTCTAAAATGGAAGTTGGCCACCACATTAGTAAATCCACAATCATGCAACAAACCTGATTATTCATCCAAAAGATCCAAAAGACTACAGTATTTACTCGGTTGAAAGCAGACACCGAATGTAAGCCAATCCCCGATTAAAGTTCATCCACCAGAAAAGTGAAGCATGTAAATCGTAAATGCCTAAAGTTTCACATCGATTCCAAGGCGAGGTAACTTTTTTAACTGCAAAAATATGTCAAAAAGTGGTAGGCTTGCAATCAGGTAAATATGGTCAACAGATATTGTATTAATAATACAATATAGAATAATAATACAGTATTATTGTGCACCAACCGTTAATGGGCAGCGCGGGCAACATGAGTGACATCTTGGGCCGGAGAGTCTTGTTGTGGGCGAGCGCCGGGAGCAGGAGGTGATTCCCGGAGAACGAGACGACGTAGAATGTGTCGTCGCGCCGGTGGATGGCGTCGAAGAAGGCCGAGTACTCGAAGTCGTGCGGCCTCGAGCCGTAGAGTTCCACTTCGCTGCTCGGGACCGGCGGCCTGTACACACACGGACAGTAAACACTATTAATGTTCTGTGAGTGTTCAACTTCAATTAACATTTAATTTCATAATTTAAAGAAAATAACAAAGGTTTTGTTGTTGCTATACATGTAAGTCTCTATGACATTCATGTAATTACCAACAGGCCTGACCGCCTGACTACCTAGTAGGCCAACCAATAGTTTTTTAAATTTGATAAATTGAGTTATTGAAAGTAAAGGTTGAAGGGTTTGATACCCCGCTGAGATGGATTTTTTATTCTGGAATCTGGATAGATTTCAATTTTCAATATAATAATTTATTCCACCTATGGGAGATAATGTAGGGTGTGTTACTTAAGCAGTGCAAGTCGAGTTGTATAATCATTTACCTCCGGACGTTGCGCTGTTTCCTCTTGGGTTTATGCACGGGAGATTTGGCGACCGGGAGGTGGAAGGAAATCTCTCCCGTCGCTACGTCGTGCTTTGTAACGTTGTCGGTATCTCGCTCTACTCCGATCCACCTAGAAGAAAAAGAACCATCTGAAATAACAACTACATAATACAACATCAACAGAAACACAACCTCATGTTCTTGCTGTCGCCTTACACCTAAAATGTCTCCTACCTTATCTACGGTTTTCAAACGTGCTATCTTTACATACCTGCCAAGTTTTGAATTCCCAAATTCGTAATAAAAGTCCCCAAACAGACTTTTAAGGGGCAAACGAGGCGGCGCGGGCAACCGGGGGGTCTGGGGGGGGCAAACGAGGCGGCGCGGGCAACCGGGGGGCTTGCCCCCCGGATTTTTTTTTTACAATCTTGGTGCAATTTGGTGCGTTTTAGTGAGTTTTGGGGACACTTTAATCATTCTTTTTTTTCTCGGCATGTTCGATGGAGGGGGTAGGGCGGGCGGGCCGTGAGGGGGAGGGGGTTGCACATACCAAGGAAGGCAAGAAACGTGAAATTCACACGGCGCGCCAGTTTTTAATATAAAATAACGATTTTTGTTTAAAAAAAAAAAAAAAAAAAAAAAAAAAATGAAAATTTTTGAAAATTGAAAAATTCGTAAAATTGACAGGGCAATCGTAAAATCGTAAATGACTACCGTTTTTCGTAAATTTTACGAATAATTCGTAAAACTTGGCAGGTATGTCTTTATCTCGGGGGTTTTGCATGCGTTCGTACCTATTTCTAACCGACTAGGTGACTTCAAATTTAACACAAATTCAACACGCTCTAATTGAGAGGTGGAAAAAGCTATGCCTAGCAAAACAAAACACACAAACATGTACAGTGACGGAGCAAAGACCAACAAAATACAACTTCTGCCCTCGCGGGTCGAGAAGAGGTACCTGCACCTGGCACGCTAGTGCTGAGCCGCTCCACACTCCAGGGGCTGCGCACGTCCGGTGGTTGCTCGACGTTCCTGCTTGCTGTCCTGTACTAATTGCTAGATAATATGTAGATAATTGAGATTGCTGAAGGCTTAGAAATGACTTTAGAGGAGGATATCAGGATGTGCATGCTAAACTCAGTGAGTAAAAGAATTTAAATAATTGGCATTATATTGTTGCGATTGCGAAATGCTAACTACTGACAACAGGTTTAGGTAATTTAGGTTGGATCCAACTCATGCAATACAAGAAAACATAATAAATTATACCCTGGTTACATAATCCTTATAACATAGGTCTTATTGTAATACGTAGATTCGTAGCCTATTGTTGTTCGAAGAGGGGGAGGGGGAGGACGTCGCCATCTTGGAAGTGCATCGCACAGGAGCGGCCGGGGAGAGGGGTGGCCGACGGTAGAGCTCTGCTACGGAAGTACCCTGGCCCGCGCTTGCCGTGATATCGGGGTCACGTGATCGTGAGCTAGCCGATTTCCAGCCGTCCTAAGAGACCGCCTAGGCCCCCAGATGAACTCGAAGTTCTCTGGTTCTCGAACAATTTGGAGGGATTGTAACTTATGGGATTATGTATCTTACTTGCGTAGATTGTTGAAGGTCCAACGGTGATGCAGATGTGACCCTGGTTGTCCCACGTGGCTGACAAAATACCAAGTGAAACTTACGTAGAATTGACCGAAAAACGTTGAATTACTTTTACTGCACTCGCATGTCACTCCGTATGGTGTTGATTTAAGAATTTACCATATTATTGCGGTGTCGTTGTTATTCGCGCATGGCTTTTGAAAACTGGCCATGTGGCTAGCACGATACTCGGCTATCACGAAGATTTCGATGATTAAAACTTGGAAAAACATAATTTAAACACTCGATATGATGCTAGACCTCAACAGGAGGTACAAGCCCGCCTTGGGATTCATCCCTACTTTTGGATAGATCCCCATGCTAACGAAAAACACTCGTAAGAAATGCACTGAATTTACAGTCGACTGCCGTCTTCTGGGGTGCTGTTCGTAGTGAGCGATTGGTTTTCAAGAACACACATTTCTGGCTTGCTCACTTCCGGCAAGACCTACATTCTGACCTCTGATTGGTTTTCACACACCGCACACTTTGAAATTGGGGGTTGTTTTTGGTCTAGGGGTAGTTGACGTATTTCCGTTGTCTGCCTAGAACTCGACTTCGTAGCAGTTTGACTGACCGGATAGCCTGCGCACCATCCTCGTTTGCCATTGGCTTAGGCCAAAGCGACCACAGGCGGACAGCATCGTGTGCTGGCTCTACTGCACATTCCAGAGCTAAGAATGTCACAAAACTTGCACTTCTAGCCAACATTCAGCCCTTTGCGATGGCAGGGTGCAGGGAAATACCGTTAACTCTACTACTGAACCTAATAACATCAGTGAAATTAAACAAAAACATTGACTCTCAGCTGTACTTGCACAACTAGAGTGACCACTGAAATAATACTTGTGATAGATGACATCACGTTAATTTGCACGTAGTATGCAAATTAACCTAACCAATTAATGCCATTATCGTTACAATTAAACATTATCATATGCAAATATATTAAAATAAAAATGAAAAATTCTCCGGCTGAGGGCCTAAATGAGACTGGCACAGGCCGTGCGGTTACATTGTTAACATTAGTATAGAGATAATATTAATATCTTCTTTTCATATAGTACCCACAATTGACATTATCACTAAAAACTAGATACTCTGTTAACATACGACCTTGGGGGGAACGAGGTTTTCCACAAAACGAGTTTTTTTCCACACCACGAGGGGGTGTGTGATACGGAATTTGGGTGGCCCTAGACCGGGAAGGATCGAGGATTTCGATAAAAAATACCCCTGGTCGCGCGGACCCCGTCTTCCCCCCCGTTTTCTCGAAAATGTCCAAAATTTTTCGCGCGCGCGGCGGGTTTTCTGCACTTTAAGGCCGGGGAAAATTTTTCTAATTTTTGCGTCACCCGTCATCTCTGGAGGTGGGCAATACGCATGGGGAATAAGCGTAACCGTTTAAAAAAACGTCCCTTTTTCAAACGCCGGCCCTTCACAGTATCGAAATTTTTTAAAAATTTTGGGTAAACTCTAGAGCTTTGTTCTTTGGTGATTTTGAAAGCTTTAAAGAGGATGCAGAAGAGGGTGAAAAAAATTGTCCCGGAAATTTCGTTAAAACCGAGAAAAAAAAATTCCAAAAGTTTTCGTTTTTTCAGTGCAATTTTGAAATGTTCAAAAGTCGAATTTTAGCGGTCCCATAAAAAACTTTTCGTGTTTCAACACCTTCGTTAGGGATGTATGTATCAGAAAAACAATAGTTTGTGTACCGAAAATCGAACCCGTCGTAAAGGTACAATGTTGAATGACGTCAGGGACGTCCGATTTTAGAGGGATGTCCAACTTTAATGGGCCGAAATAGACGGTAAATATTTTATCTCGAGCACAAGATTGATTCACAACAATGTATCGATTCGTCACGAAATGATTTGGTACCAAACTTTTTTATTATTGAACATAGTTCGATACGATATGGAAATTACAAATTTGCCACGTATAAAAATTTATCTTCTGAAAATATTTGCACCAACATTTAAATGGGGTGGGCGGGGGTGTAATAACCAAGATTTAGTTGTAATGTTGTGCTATTAAAATAAAAAATGATTCAGGGAATCCGGTAATGAACGTTTAAACTCTTCGTTTTCACCCTCTGTGGGCGAAAATTACCTTTACCTGTTATTTTACAGTTTTGTGGGCATCTTTTCTGGATAAATAGACCACCTTGGCGGTCGTAACTCAAAGGAGACTTATTTTTTGAAAACGAAAAATATCACTTTGCACGCACGGGACATTTATCTACAGTTTCATAACAAACACTTTGTGTTTTGTTACATTCGGCCGTGTTTTTTCCTTCCGACAAGCAATCCATGTGTAATTATTTAAAGAATGTAATAGCATTTTCTATCCAACATGATTTTTGGATGCCCCGAAACGGGCCCTATTTCGACTTTAGGTCCCTACCATGTTGGGCTAATTAATTAATATGAACATCAATCTTAATAACAAAATTTACTCCGTCTCACTTTTCAAAGGTCCTGAGCGCCGAAATTGCACTTGAAAATTAATTTGTAATTCAAAAACGTTAAATAAATTATTATCATTTTACATTTTGCATGCTTACTGTGTTCGGATAATACTGAGACGCTATTTGTAGCAAAATCTATTTATATCTCAAGTGTTGTAAGAAGATGTGCAATGCTCTGCATAAAATGAGGCCCTGAAAGGGTTCCAATTCAAGAAATCAATTCAACACAATATTCACCTGAACAAGGTTCATGTGGAAGATAATGACATTCAAAATCCAAAATGACACACATAGGTACTTAGAACTTGACAAGATCTACAAAAGCGTATGCGTGCTAGACATTCACCAGGTCAAAGGGTTTTAAAGGGCAATTTTGAGTAGTTAAAATATAAATAAATGTAAATAAAAATTAAATTTTGAAATGATTTAATTTTATATAAATCAATGAACCACTACAGGGGTCGGGTTATGATAAAGGGGCAATCGAGGACATGAACCACTGTTGAGGGCAATCCCAGACTATTTTTGTGTGAGGGGGGGGGGGGGGGAAATGTAAAGTCGAGTTTTCAATACTTAAACATTTAATAGTTGGTGAAATGTATTAACTTTTTTCGGTTTTTACGTCACAGGGCCGCGTCCAAGGCATCCGAATTTCGAGGACTGTTTTGACTTAACGCCGCAATGACACAGTTTGGGGGGGGGGGGGGCGACGGGGGATTTTGGAAATGGGATTTAATACATTTGATCAATATTTTCAAGCCTTTTGACGAAATTATGTTCAATACCAGTATTTCCGTCGTGATGGGCCAAGATGAGGGGTTATGAACGAAGTGGGTGGTGGAAGGGGGAGTGAAGTCGACTTTTCCATACAAAAACCTTAAATATTTAGTGAAATTTAGGAACTTTTTTCGGTTTTGCTCTTTCAAATTATGTCACAGGGCTGCGTGCAAGGCATCCGATTTTCGAGGACTGTTTTGACTAGACGCCGCAATTACACAGTTTAGTGGGGGGGGAGGGGAGGGGGGGGGATTTTGGAAATGGAAATTAATACATTTGATCACTATCTTCAAGCCTTTTGCAGAAATTATGTTTAATACCAGTATTTCCGTCGTGATGGGCCATGATGAGGGGATATGAAGGTGGATGAGGGGAAGGGGGGGGGGGAAAGTCGAGTTTTCAGTACATAACAAACACGACAGGGACTGCAGGACGGCTAAAAACGTTACGATCATAATTTTTGCATTTGGGGAAAATTTACGTTTTTGACCCAGGACTACCGTCACCCTTTTTGGGGTGCCAAAGGGGAATTTGGGATTTGAATTTTTTTCATTTTGAGTTTTTCGCCGAACCGAACACGTCAGCGGGCCGGGTCCAAAAACATAGTCAGGATCTGTCAAATTTTAGACGTGTGTAAAAAATTTCTTTGAATTTCTCAAAAAAGTGGTTGGTCATTTTGGTGATAAAAAAAACATTTCTTTTCGTCATAACTCGGGCAGTTCTTCTCCGTTCCGGGCCATCTTGGGCTTTACGGAACCGGACTGACGAGGCTAATTTTTGTATCCCGGAAAAGCGTCCCGGAAAATTCGGCGTCACGGAAAAACCCGGAAAAAGTACAAAAGTTGTCAGATTTGCCAAAAAAATTTTTCCACAATGTTTCGGAGGTCGAAGCGAGTCCGTAAGTGTTTCGAAAAATCGTTGGTCATTTTTGGGAAATCCAGAAAACATTACTTTTGTTAATAACTTTTGCAATTGTTGTCCAATCTCCGCCATCTCGGACACTACGGAACCGGACGTCAGACGCCGACATTTTTACTCGGGCAATTGTGGGGGGGGGGGGGCGATTTTGGAAATGGAAATTAATACATTTTATCAACATCTTCCAGCTTTTTGCGGAAACTAGGTTTAATACCAGCATTTCCATTGTGGTGGACCATGATGTGGGTATATGATGGAGGGGGAGGGGGAAAGAGGGTGTAAAGTAGAGTTTTCACTACATAAACCTTGACTATTTAGTGAAATTTAGTAACTTTTTTCGGTTTTGCTCTTTCCAATTACGTCACAAGGCCGCGTCCAAGACATCCGATTTTCGAGAGTTTGATTGGAGGGGGTGGGTGGGAGATTTTAGAAATGGAAATTAATACATTTGATCAATATCTTCATGCCATTTCATTTTTGGGGCGATACCAATGGCGTCAGAGGGATTTACGGCCCTTATACTAAATTATTTTATTTTAAATTGTTGGTTTATTTGGAAAAATAAAAAAACACTGTTTCTTTTAATAGCTCTGGCAATTTTTGTGCGATAGGGTCCATCTGAGGTCTTTGGAACCGTATTGGTCGAACGCAACAGGGGTTATTTTAATTGTTAAATAATGTAATAACATTTTTTTACTACATCCTCTTCTACCCGCAGCTTCGGGGCCGGCGGGTAGGATCCGGCGTCGTCCCGAAAAAAGTGTCGGAAAACAAGGAAGCGTCAGCAATTGAACTTTTTGATTATTCTTTGCCATGCATTTGTCGCCTCAGATTTATACTGTTTAATTACCATAGCCGAGAATGAAAGAAAAACTGGAAAACTGTCTCGGTTTGCGATTTTTCCTCATCAGAAGGAAATGTAAAACCTAACATGGTAATACAACCGAAACCTTTAATTTTCAAATAATCAGGCAACGGCTAGGAGATTCACGACCTTCGGACGGGCGAGACACACCAGATGTTTACTGGGATCGTTTCATAGCTTGGGCCTGTCTGACGGCTTTATCTGGAGCATCACATTCTGTCAAGGTCAGGACCGTTCCCGAGGATTGACGTAATGTGGCTCATGACGTAGCGCAGGGAATGTATCGATAGCAGCATTGCATACAAGTGAGTATGAAGTGGCGTCTTTCACATCAGAGTCCCGAACAATTGTCCCAGGAAAACATTTCTCACACATTTTACACAAAAGACGTAAAAATGTTCCGATTTCGAAAATCATTTTTCACCGTACTTAGAGGCGGCGGACAGCCTCCGGCGGCGTACCGAAAGTGTCCCGTAAAACAAATTTGTCCCAGGACTTCGGATAAACGACAAACGTTACCCGCAAACTACCGAATCGCGGCCGTACACGGACCGATTCGCGATTTTGTCCGCGTCAACGAGGTTTCCTACTACGAGGTATTCCGAGTACGAGGTTTTCCACGCCCTCCGCGTAGCGGCTTCAAGCCGCGCTTGCGCGACTTGTCCATGTAATCATGTGTTTTCTAGTTAGCTAGTAGAGACAGAACTCCTGTTCACTGCGGTCCATGCCATTTGGCATTTTGATCCGTTCAACCTTGAGGGAATTACGTACATTCAAAAAATGGTGATGTTGCCCTGAGGACACATTTTCTCTTTTCACCCGTTACAAGAATCCGAGAGGGGCTGGAAACAAATCCAAATTTATTATTTTGTCATCCATAAAAACTAAAAAGTACTGGCAAACGTCACAAGAGCCCTTACCAACAGGTAAAAAATTGTATAATAATTTTCCTGAAATAATATAAATAAAATACAAGCAAACTTTTAATGCAGCTACCATATCATTCTAAATAGGCCTATAGTGCAAATAGTGCTTTTTAGAACAGAAAATGAAGAAAAAGAAAAAAATGAAAAAATCATAAAAATTGATCAATTAAAAGTAAATTTTTTTAAAAGGCAAAAGGGCCTATATCTTGATTTTTACCTTAATCTGGCAAGAATTTTTCTTATTTTATTGATAATTAGACCGAGTCTCTACTTGGGCTAGGGCTAGGTCTAGGACTGCCTATAGGACTTTGCCTAGGCCTAGCGTAAGTGTTGGCTAGGCCTAGGCCCGAGCGTCAATCATTGATGACCTATGCAGATGCTAGCCTAGAGGCCAACCTAGGCCTAGGCACTAGTCTGCGTGTGAATTCAATTCCGAATCTTCCTATGTTGTCAACTGGGTGTAAAAGCTTTCAAAATTATAATAAGAGACTTGGATGCAAGAACCAGGGAGCGTGAATACACGGCGTCGAAAATAAACATACTTTATTGGTTTTGTTGCGTCTATATCTATCACTAGTATTTCCGATAAACGATCGTGAAGAATAGGGATGAGACGTGTACACGTCCGTCTACGTGTACATAATTTTAAAAAAAAATACACGTCGACTTTCAATCAACATAGTTCAGTCGTCGAGATTTCAGATTTCAATAATTCTATTTTGAAATACGAGCTCTTTCTGTCAGCCGCCGCCGCCGCCTTCCCGCAAAACGGTAAGTTGGTTGCGATCCCTTGCCACGGTGGCCTTGCCTTCCCCCTCCCCCCCACCTCCTGACCGGCCCACACGTTCCAGATGGTTCCAGACCGCTCGCAGTCGCTCGCCGCCCGCTTAGTTGTTTATGCGTGTTGAGATTTGAGTCAGTGATGCATGACTGTTTATTGTTTAGAATATCTCTTGAGTGAAAGTTCTTTGATAAGATAGACGCGGGAAAGAAGGTTAAATGCCGACTGTGCGCGAAGGAGTTGCTGCACAATTCAAGTATCACGGGAACTATGGTAAATCACAAGCCTTATCTCTCCCCCCCCCGCCCTCTTCATCACGCAAGCCTCAACCATACCATCACCCTTTTAACTTTCTAGGTCAATGAAACATCAGCCACGTCATTTACTGACTGATAAACTGAACTGAACGCCGTCGCCGTGTTTATACTGTTCAGAATGCAATAAAAATATATAGTAATAAATAAACATGTACAACTTTTTTTCAGATATCTTAAAATATACATAGTACACGCGTGTACACGTGTACACGAACAGACAGCCAGCATGTACACGTATAGTAAGATACACACTTTTGCCCATCCCTAGTGAAGAAAGAATGCCGGAGAATATTCCACTTAACCACTTGCCATACTACCACGTCTGTCAGATGGGCGTCAGGGGGTGTTTCTTTGTCAATAGTGGATAGCATGTGAAACAATGACTTTTGAGGAGAATCAAATTTTTAATATATTGTGTTTTTTAGAATAATAAAAATTGTGGTGATTTTTTACTTTTATTTTGGGGGGAAATTATCCTGGGGAATAGTGGCCAGGGGTGGGAGAGGGAGAGGGGGGAGCAAAATGTCAAGATCGGATGAGAACCAATCAAATTACCTAAAAGGCTTGACTAAATACCTAAAATAGTTATTTTTAAATTTGTTTAGAATTTTTTTTTGGGAGGGGGGTAAAATGAGGGGGGGGGTCAGCAGAAGGGGAGTAGTCTGAAAGGGGTTGGATGTCATGGCTGGAAAGGATTACCAGATGGGGAAATAATTTTTCATTTTCAATTGTTTTCTTTTTTGGAATGATAAAACTATGCGAGGTGGGAGTCCCAACGTATGTTACTTGGGAGGGGGGGGGGGGGGGGGGAATGGGTTAAGGAGACTTATGTCAATATCAGATGAAATCTGCCAAAAATTTCCATTTAGGGAAATAAAATACTGAACTTGGGCCTAATTTTAAGTTCCAAAAATTTTACGAAACACTATGGCCCATAGTCTATGGGGGATGGGGGTAGGGAGAGAGAAAGAAGGAGGGAAAAAAATTTGGGGAGTTCTAAAATGTCAATGTGGGATAAGATTTAAAAAAATCCAAAGAGGGGATTTAGAATTTATTTTTTTCCCCATAATTTTGATTTTAAATAGAATTTCATGGCAAAACAAGTGTGTATTAATGATATGCTAAGGGAAGGATTGGATCGGATTGGATATTGCTTAACGTCTCATATTTATGCACTTTGACTAATCGAGACGATGAGTGGTGATAGATGAGGATGAAGTATAAACAGAAGGGAGGAGGGGAAACCCGGTACCGGCTCGTAGCCTACTCCTTTCGAAAAGCACCAAGGGGACCAACGGCTTAACGTCCCATCCGAAAGGACGGTGTAACTTTGACAGTCATGTAGGTTCCTCCACTAACCCGGACTGCCGAGCAGACGTCGAGGAAACGAAGCCGTTACACTAGCTTTCGAACCCACCATCTGCTCTAACCAGCGGTATACGTGAGTTTCAGGGTAGAGCGGTCACCCACTCTACCCATGACCACGCCCGATTCTGCTTAACTTAGGGAAGGGGTTAAGCACTTTTTACGTATTTTAAAATCGTAGTTCGCGTAGCTTGACATTTTCCATCTTCCATCTTTGTATTTGCTTCATTTCACCAACTATTGAAGGTCAAACTTACCGAGCGTTGCTATTGGATGGAAACAAGACGACCCTAGCCAATAACAGAGCTAGAAACCAGTACTACAAACCCTACAAACGCACTCGTGGCGCCGTTGCGTGGCACGCACTAGAGTAGGATTCAGCCAAGATTGAACGACCTTCAAAGTTGCATTTGTTTAAATCGGCATAACCAACACAGGAGAAATAAAATTGCTAGCATCATTTTTCTACTCCGTGCGCTGCGTGCGTGTGGCGAGGTGACGAACTAGGTGTATGTCAACAGACCATTCCAAACGTTGGAGGTTATGTTTCATTAGGATACTGTCATTGCGTGTTATGTTTTGTCACTGAATTGTTTTGGATATTAAAATTCTTTGTCTTATATTATTATTTTATTTTAATCAACACAATTCTATTTGCATAAAAATTGAACTAGGCCCTAGGGCAAGGATACTATTATACACTTCGTTCTAGCCTAGCCTAGGGCCAGGCCTAGTCTATGCAATTTCTCTTTGGGGGTTGGGGGGGGGGGGGCAAAACCAGGCCTTGCTTTAATATGCAGCCTATCTATGATGCAGCCTAGGCTAGCTAGATCTAGTCCTACATTGATAAAACAGGGAAATTCTTGTGATATGTGTTCAATTTGGGGAAACTAGGCCTAGCCTAAGGCTACGCGTAGCCTAGCATCGGCCCAACTCAGGTAGTGTAGCCTAGGCCTAGGCCTAGTATTTATAGCCCTACCCCCCAAAAGGAATATTAAAAGTATTTTTTTCTAAAAGCCTTATGTCTATAACCGTTGTCTTGTACGTATTTAGGTCCTACTGTTTAGGTACCTAGGCCCTACCTAATTGGTTGGCTTACTAGACTGTGTTTTTCCCGCGGGCCCTATTAGTGCATGGCTTAGTGACAAAGACCTACTTTACTTCAACATCAGACAATTGATAGACCTACTCAATTAATCAATACTTAGGCTATGCCTACATAACATTAAAATATTATTAATTAATAAATAGTCAAGCCCATAACTCAGAAGAGCAACCAAGTAAAGAAATTAGTCAGAAACAAGATTAAAGCAGACGACGTAGGCTAGGGCCTATCCAGGGCCTATCTGTTCTGTGCAGACGACAGGCCTTTGGTAATATTTTAGCTGATTGTATGAAAGTGGTATTGGGAAGATCGCTCATTGGTCAATAAAATAAAACCATTGTTGTCAACTGTGAAAACGAATAACGACTTGACATTGTTTGATATTTATTACTTTCAATGAATTTGATCGTCCAGATTACATTAAATTAAGCTTTTAAACAATAATTTAGTATTTTTATTTAATAATGCACGGTGTATAATTCATTAATTTTTTTTAAAGTACATGTTCAATTAGACCTCCAATTTTGTTCAAGTGGTTCACATGAAAAATGGCCGCCGAACAGTGTCAAAAGGTCATTCAAAGTTGTGTGATTCCTACTCTATCAACCATCGCTGGAACTCGTAGCGCGCTCGCAATCCGTCGGTCATTGCTGGAACTCGTTGCGCGGAATATTCAAACGTGCTCAGACTAGGCGGCGAATATAGCGCGAGTGCGAATTTGGAGGAAATTTAATACAATTCTACCTAGGGGAGTGTTTCCCAACTAGTATAACCAAATCGAGAAATAAGATCCAGAGTTGGATAAATCAAAATGTGTAAAGTTACTTAAGTTAGAAGTATCCTCTTGTGATTGTATGTCATCATAGTAATGTGCCACACACACAGTAGGCCTATGTCATAACATTTTATTTATAGTTGAGTTTGTCTGTAGAAAGGAACAAACCTGCGCAGTTCGCTGTCGAGCCTGAGCGACTCGGTCTGGTTGATCGACAGCGGACAGGTGGGGTGAACCACGGACTTGTTGCTCATCCGATGCAGGTCCCGGTAGTTGGGCGGACTGGGCTCGGACCACAGCAACGACCGTCCGTGCCTGAAGCTCGGCTCCTTCTGAGACGGAGCGCTCGGAAACGCTATCACCGGATCCATAGAGTCTTGGTTGAAGATCCCACTGAAACAAACCAAGCGCACACATTTAAAATACATCGTTATGTTAGGCCTGCATCACTTGTACTACCAAAAAATGTTAAATAACACAGTTAATGGTGGCAAAACATTGCTTTAAACTTTTAAGCCAACCAAATTAACACAATATTATACAATAAATAAATATAATATAAACTCTGAAACGGTACAGCCTCTGCCCTTCCTATTAAGGCCCTCAGCCAGAGATTTTTTAGTTTTTATTTTAATTAATATGCATATTGTCAAGATATCATGTTGCATAATTTTTTATTAAGTTAGGGTTACAAGGTACATATAAGTAATCAGGGTTAACTAGCTGGTTATCCAAGAGAATTGGGAACCAGGCTTGGAGAGGTGTTTTTACCCTGGTTAATAGGGGTAACAAAGGGTAATGTCGCTTGCTAGCTTGCGAGCCGAGTTGAGGTGAAAAACCAGCAGGAATGTGGTCGGGTAGGCCTACAGTGCTGTTTTCGCCGAGAATTCGTCGTTGATTTGGGTAAATGGCAACATCGGATGTGCTAGGTTTTGAACTCGCGGGCGCAATAACCCAATCAGAGGGAGGATCTAGTCCTCGGAGCGGAAGGGTTGGAAGCAAGCAAGGACCACCGGACGTTACCTCTTCCACTTTCGCAAGATTCCCAGAAGAGACGAGTCGAACTTGTTAGCAGTGCAAAGCGAGTAGTAGCAAGCATGGGAAATATCCCTCGGGAAAGTGAGGCAAGTTGGCCAGTCAGGGCTTGACAAATTAAAAAAAATCTACTTGCCCAGCCGAGCAAGTGGCCCAAAATTTTAGTTTCCCAGACTCAATTCAAGGTTGACACAATAATGTTCTTTATTTTAATATATATACTACAATTTTCTTCATTTTAACAATAGCCACGAGTCATTAACTTTACGCACCCGCTTTTTATCATACTTTCGGTCATATTTTATCTTTTTGACAGGTTCATTAGCAAGGCCTAGGCCTAGGCCTATCTCATCTTCGTTAATTGTGAGTGGCTTAAAGTAGGCGTAGTCAGAGACGTTGAAGCTACTCCACTAGGCCTACAGTTAAAAAAGTTCCGTATATCCATTAAAGAATGGTTCAATATTATGCAATAGTTTAAAAGTGTTAAAAATGGTTGGAATTTTATGAAACGGAGAAGGTAAACAAGTCTCGGATCTCCATTTTCTCGACAGCAGTGAATTATGGGTAAAGTCGAAAGGTCGATATCGATTGTAATGTGATTGTAGTGGTGTGTGGTGCAGCCTGTGGCAAGTGCTTGGAACTACGTCGAGCGTCTGTCGCCTGTCGATAAAGTAGGTTTCTACTTAGTGAAATCTTACGCGATTCGAGTTTTTAACCGAATTTGTTGGTTGCCCGTACGGGCAACTAACTATTAATTATAGTTGCCCGTGCCTGGAGTGTTAGTTGCCCCGGGCAACTCGGGCATAGGAATTTTCGAGCCCTGCCAGTGTACCCCGATAATAGGGCAGATCTAGTGCCGAGTTGCTAGATATGTTTCTACCGCTTAATTTTACCGTTTTTATCGTTATAGCCAAGTGCAGGCTAGCCACATGGTTTAGACCGACGACCATGCGCGAGTGATTTATAACAACCGCTCTGAATATGGTAAATTCTCACTCTACACCATACGGGAGTGGCATGAAAATGCAAAATAAAGTATCTAAATCTTTTTAATAATCGTTAGTCGCGCGTTCGGCAACGTAGTTGGGGGAGGGCAATATCCGGTCCACCACTGGGGCCTGACCCAGATATTGCACCGGCTACCGGCAAGCAGACGCATGGTGCATTCCAGCCAACAATAGCCAACCCCACCCCCGGCTACCCATTGTGCATCGCAGAGCAACGCTCTCAACCCCCCCCCCCTCTTACCCGCTTCAAGAAGCCAGCATGTTCAGGGAAATCGACGGTTTTACATATTATAATAAGATATAATACTACATTTTTTTAATAGGATCTTACATGCATATTTTTCTTTCTTATTGGATCCAACCTAAATTCAGTACCCTTGCTGTCCGTAGTTAGTATTTCTCAAATGTTCAATAATAATGCAACTTATTTTATTCAAATCTTTTATTGAGTTGGCATGCGTATCCTAGTATACTCCTCATCTTTCTCTGATACTCCGCAAGCCTTCAGCAAATATAATAACACTTTTGTGGGTATCTTGACAGCTCATAGTAGTAATAGTAGGTGAACGAGCAGAACCTGCAAGCAGCCAAGGACGCCTGCTGCTCTCTGGAGGGGACGCGGCTCAGCGCTAGCGAGCCAGGACAGGTACCTCTTCTCCCCTCACCGGGAGAAGTTGTATTGAGTTGTACTCCCCCTTGTCACTACATGTTCATAACTGTCTGTGTTATTTATTAGGGTAGGTCATTTTCACTCAGGTGGCATCGTAGGCAAGTTTGATTTGAGACGGTCCGAGTACCATCAGGAAAACCATAGTGTATAAAACCCAGAGAATAAATAATTACACGAGCCCGAGCTATCTAGGTAGGGTTTTGATTAAGTCTGGATCGTGCTTTATGCCACAACTCGGATATGCATTCTTTGCTTAATGGTCAACTCCCAACTGTCTGATTGAGTCAAAACAAAATGTATTTTTCTATTTTACTATTTTTAAGGGCTCTTTACTGCTACAGACAATCAAATACAGTCAAACTTCGTTAGGACGCTTTTGAAGGGACAAAGAAAAGTGGACGTCGTAAACGTGAAAACGCGGAAACGAAATTCCATTCAAAAAATTAGAAATTAGCATTCTTTAATATCTTGTATGTATACTTATAGTGAGATAATCAAATCCACTCAAATAGTATGGTTATTAATATGTAGTTTAAATGTGTGTAATTAAATGCATAACAGGTAAGTATGCAAGCACAAATCACGCGCTGCAAATACTTGACAGTGCGCGTTGCAGCGTTGACATCAAACACTTGCCCGCTCCTTCCCATTCCACTGCTGCACAGCTGAAACTACTGTCACTCGATTCCCCGCCGTGAGTTGCCTAGTCTCGTCTCTCTCGCACTCGCTAATGCTATCTTACTTCCCTCCCCTGCTGCTGTAAACGAGGTCGGCTCGCTTCGCTGAAACCCGAGCGGAACCCGAACAAACAACAAGCAGGTTACGAGAGTCGAGTGTTTTCTCTAGCGCGTGCGAGATAAAATTAGGACGAGAAGATTATATTTCACTACAGATCACACTTGTTGTCGACAAAGTCGAAAATTTTAAAAAAAATCTAGTATATAATTGTATCAATCTTACGTACACATTTGCGAGCAAGAGTCAAAAAAACTTATTTTAACGGTAAGTAATTCATTAAATAAGTCTTGTTCAACGTGTGAAACGTCCGCGGAAGTGAAGATGTCCACCCGCCGCCCATAGAATTCTCCGTCTCGCGGCAATGACTGCCTCGTCAGCCGGTCACGCATCCACCCGACGCCCGGCGCAAGGTCGCAGTTTCCTGATGGAAGATCGTAGGCTATGCCATGGCTATCCAAGCTGGTTTCAGGCGCGCTTTTCTTTTTTTAATTGGACCGAAATGTTATGTTCTTTACATCTTAATGTCATGCTACTTCAATGACGTAAGAATTGCACAGCGCGGTCGTCTTTGTGAGTGCTCGCCGCCGCCGCCGCGACCTTGCTCGAAGACGGCAGACGAGAGAGAGAAAAAGATTAAATATGGCCTTAAAGTGTTGAAGACGACATGATAGAGGCTGGCTATGATTATGAAGAAATGTACATTGCATTGGCCATTGGTTGACAATGACGGTGACTATGAAAATGCAATCCAATAGCCAACACGGAAGCATTTCTGAATGTGTTACGTCGGCTACCACGCTGTGATGCTCTTGATGACAAAGAAGTGGATGAATGGGCGAATGGAACTTGCAATGCGACATCAGTCAAGAGCCGACAGACGCGAAGATAACCGCCTCCCCCCACCCCCCTCCCAAGCCACTAAATACGTATTGCCTAGCTCACTGTCTCTTGGCTTCGGGCCAAGCCTCTCGCTGCGTTGTTTTGTTTACGTTATGAATGAGATAAGATAAACTAGACCAGACCAGATACTCATTCAGTTTTATTCACACTTCACTCCAAGCAATGTCAGCTGTGTTAGTGTCTGACGTGATTGTGCGACCTTGCACATGGAAAGTCAACACTCTACAATAACATTGCTTTAAAATAGAATGGTTTATTTATTTACATGCTTGTTTGGGATACATGTTCATTGCCTGTTTTGCAATGAGTTGTTTCATTCCTGAAGGATTTTTGTAGCCCACTTGTAAGAATGTGTGGGTGGCCCAGGCCTACGCTACCGTTCTGACGGAGGGCTAGGAGGGAGGGGGTCTGATTTCGAGCTCGCAGACTTTGTACTGTCGGCGCCTCAAAAACGTGGTAAACAAACACACAGGTGGCACGGGACCACGAATTGTATGCGTCGTAAGCCTGAAAGCGTGCTATCAGTAAGCGTCGTAACGAATTAGAAATTACATTGTTAGTATGGAACTTGAGTGGGGCCACTCAAATTTCGGCGGGTAAACCGTGAAAATGTCGTAATGAAGAGCGTCGTAAGGAAGTTTGACTGTAAGTCAAGACCAACATTGACACCGTATGTTAAATGTTTGTGGAACTGTTGAACAAGAGATGAAGTGCATAGGTAACAAAGTGCACAAGCTGCAACTTGTTACTTATGAGAATCACTCACCCCAGGGAGCCCAAGTTGAGAGACACCATGAAGAGGACGGCCAGGAACGCCGTGGTCTTCTTGGGATTGCCGGACAACACTCCGACGTTCCTCCGGTTGGGAACGTTCTCCTCGAACTTGCTCAGTCTTTCCTTTAATACGTGGTTCTCCATCTTCAAGTGCGAGTTCTCCTGCTGCAGGTCCATGATCTGGCCCTCCAGAGACGTTACGTACTCCTTCTTCTTCTTACGCGACAAACACGCAGACTCGCGGTTCTTTATCATCCGCTGCTGGCGCTTGATGGCCTTCATTTCAAACTCCTGTGTATAGAAAAGAAAGTTACACCTATCGTTAATTTATTTATCTCGTAAATTTGCTCAAACATCGAATTTTGATTTTGTTGCTAGTATTGTCTATGCAACCTTATAGTATTTCCAAATAAAACAAACTAATCTCAACAGACACACAATAGGCTTAAATATATAGCACATATGACTTCTTATAAATTAGGACAATATAATAATATGTATATAACTGGGGAATTTCTGACCAATCTTCATTCATAAAGATACCTACAGCAGAATTGATACTAAATGTGCGGAAACAACATTGCGTAAGTACTTTGCTACTACTAGTACTGACAATGTTCCATTTCGTATGTAGGCCTACTATAGGCTGTACTGGCAAAACTGCACAATACATGATAGACTAATTGACAACAAATTGCAATGAAATGCGCACAATCTACTATACATTGGTGTGATAGTTTAAAACTGGTTCTCAGTGTTTGAGATGCCAGACCAACCACGCTACAAAAGACTCTATATGAAAGAGAACGTAATATAGGCTACCTGTCGCACAGGAGCGACGCACTTGATGGGCGCTGATCCGTTTGTGACTGGAATTGTTGCGGCGACTGAAGATGAGTCGAGTAAAGGAACGTGGTTGCCGTTGGTTGCGGGTTCTTGCTTAATACTGGGCTGTAATGGGCCGACCGTTCGTATCCGGCCGTTGCACTGGCCCTTCACTTGTTGCGTCAACGCTGCAAAGTCTTGTGCTGTCAGTACGATGGTTCTAGATTCTGAACAAATAAGTTTATGTGTTAATAGATAGGAGGTATCACAACCAGTTAAACTGTTAATTTTGGGAACAAAAAGAAACCAAAAGTAATGGCAGCCAAGCCAACATTGCACAACACACAGACACAATCAATGCTAAGCCCGGATACCTTTCATCTTCTTTCAAGCATTACAAAAAAAAAAATAGAAGCACAATAAGTAAAAACTACATAGTACTAATAAGTAATGGGGATTGTTACAAAAGTTAGGAAAAGGCCAACTGGCTAGTTTAGTTTAGATTGGAGAAGGGTTGACAGGTTGGGAAAGCATAGAGAACATAAAGCCCAGCCTGAAGGGCTGGGGGCGACAAAACTTTTCACCTGCTGATGACAACTGCAGCTAATTTAAATTTGTTTGTTACCACAATCCACAACGCGTTTCGTTCTTCTGGGGCTCCAGAGAGTCTAGAAGAGTCCCAGAAGGATGAAATGCGTTGTGGATTAAGGTAACAAACAACTTTAAATTAGCTGCAGTTGTCATCAGCAGGTGAAAAGTTTTGTCGCCCCCAGCCCTTCAGGCTGGGCTTTATGTTCTCTATGCTTTCCCAACCTGTCAACCCTTCTCCAATCTAATTAATGGGGATATTGGTTTATTTTGCAGTTATGAAAGGAAATTGGAAAGATATAGATAGTAGGTACAAGGTACATTAAAAAATGTTTTACAAAGTAACATCTATTCCCATGGTGCAATACAATCATAGTTCAAGAAGCAATTAGGAATGGTCAAGAATGCTGTGTTTCAGTGTGTTAACCTTTGTTGTAATTTGTAAAGGCAAGTGTAAACTAATGCCCATAGTTCCAGACTGAGGTAATTGTTATTCAAAATTAATTTATACCGTCAATATCTTCCGTTGATGGATTATGATCATTCATTGGATGTTCTTATTGGGGTTTCTGCATAAGACAAGAGCATACAAATAGTGATGAGAGTTTGACAGTGAATGTTAAGGAAGACGTCAGTGACATTTGGGCACACTTTGAACATTGACGCTCACAGGACAAAGTTAGTGTGTACAGTGCAAGCTTCATCTGGGTGTTTACGCTACCTACCATCTTTTCTCTTTGGCAATGTTATAGTTGGTACAGCTGTCGAGATCCCCGGCTCCGGTTTCGGCTGTATTTTGATGCGCTTGGCAGCCTGCAAGCTCTGCGGTGCGATGACTATCTTTGAGTTGGTGCCCAGGTTAATGCCCGGCAGAATCTTGATGGGTGAAACCATCACAGTCGAGTTCAACGGGTGGGGAGAGGTGGGGGGGCTGCCTTCCTGTGTCTGAGGGGGGGATATTGGTGGGGTCTCCAGCACAAACTAAAACAATAAAGTTCAACAGGCTTGAATGCAAATACTGTACAACCAGATCAAATTATGTAGGGTCTAATTTGACGAGTGAGCGCAGTGAACATAGTCTACAACGCAAGTCGAACGGGCTTTGGTCGTGATTAATTTGTCTGTTAAATGTTGAATGTATGTTTGTCTGTCCGGTCCCATATGGCCGAACGGCCAAATAGATTGAGCTGAAATTTTATACAGACATCCGTGACCAGGTAACAGAGAGCTGCTAACAAAATGAGCATAATCTGTTTCGATTTGAACCTACAAGTATTAATAAATTGAAAAATAGGCTTAAGAAGTGTAGGTTTTATTTTAACGACAATGGTTTTGTTTTTGAACAAGTCATTTTTATCGAATCATTTTTTGTCAGGCTGTGATTGTATGCAGTGACCAAGGTGTATCGAATCTTGCATGCTCAAGGTTCCCCTAAATTCCGCTGGGAGATTGAATAAACCTTGCAATCTTTACGCTTATTTTGTACTTGCAATGTTTTCCATAGTATTGTATGCATTTCAAAACATGTTTTATAATTTTTTAAATACAATCCAGAAATTAAAAAATCTTTCCCGACCGGGGGTTTGAACCTAGGTCTTCCACATTTCGGGTATAAGGGCGCCTTAGCCAACTAGACTAGGAAAATGCCAAAGTCGTTAAGACGAGTGAGCGAGTCATATGTTGAGTACCCGGGAACATTTGCATTTTTGTTTGCTAATAATTATATAGGTCCGTATAATTAACAGGGTTTTGAGTTAAGTTAGTATAAGGGCGTGTGAACTGTAAGGCCATAATGCGCCTCTCTAGTCTATGATATAAGCTATAGAAGCCTTAGGTAGGGGGAAGAAAGGGAATGTTACCGGGTAATCAACACATGGCTCACTCACTCGTTTAACAACGACTTTGGCGTTTTTCTAGTCTAGTTAGCTTCAGAACACTTCAGTGGCAAAGAATAGCATAGCAAAAGAAGCAACGTAGGCCCTGCAATGGGGCACCCCCTCCACACGTATAGGCCTACCTTCCCTCTAGCGGCAGGGTTGTTATGATTTTCCCCAGACCAGTTAAACCAGGTGGGTTTAACACAATAAAACCCACTTGAAAAACCCATCAAAAACCCCAGGGCTGTGTTTTTTCAGGAATACTCTCAAATTCTCAAAATGAGAGATGGCGGTACAAATAAATTAACAATTATGTTAACATTTCACATAGGCCTACTTTTTGATGAAACTTTATAATTAGGCCTACTTGACCAAACTTGGAATTTTTTGTTTATTTTGATATCTACCTACGGCCATCAAATTCCAACTCGCAACCTTCTCGTGGTTTGGCCCGTGATTAGGGGAGTTTTTCTCCCTGAAACTAATGGCGAGCTCTGGGTCGTCGTCGGGGAACTTTCCCCTTCCCTTTCACTATCTCCCCGACGGCAACGACAATGACAACACAGACGGATGATGACACAGACGAAGACGACCACAACGTGAAGGAACCCCTGCCCTCCCCATTCGCTTGTGGCTGGTTCTGACCAGCACAGGCTTGTCCACCTCTTGTCCCCCCTTACATCCCTTCCTTCGTCTCGATAAGCCAAGTTGCATAAATATGAGACGTTAGGCAATATCCAATCATAAAATCAATACTGTACTTAGTCTTGGACTTTCTTGGCTTGGAGTAAGTTCACTTCCTGTTTGAGCTATGAAAAGAACGGGAATTTTTAAATAATGTCAAAAAATAAAACCCCTGTTTGAGCTATAATAAGCCAGCATGAATTTAAAAAAAATAAAAATTAAAACCCACTAAAACCCGCTTTTTTATTAAACCCGCCTGGGCTGAGCTTTTTCTATAAAACCTGGTTTTTCTACAACCCTGTCTAGAGGGGTAGGTGGGCGGCGGGTTGTGTCGAGTGTGGGAGATGAGGCGCTGCCACGTACATTCTTGTATGCTAGTGTTTTCTACAAGAAAAGAGCTTCTATGGTACCCAGGATCGTTTGTGTAATGCTTAGTACCCTGGTTATTATGATATCAAACATCAGGTTCCGACACGAGTATGGTCGGGGGTTGAGGAATCCCCATTTCTCAGGATATGGACTTTTCTTTTAGTAGTGCATGCTAGCCAGGCTGAGAAGTAGCAATAAGGGCAAGACTCAATGTGGAAGCTACATAGGAATACAGTGGTAGGCTCTAATATACACACCATAGGGAGGTAGGAAACATTGTTAAGTTAAGGTAGGTAAGTTAAGGTAAGGGGGCAGGAAGTTCTTTTATCGACTGCGGTCTCGACCAAATTCTGTGGACCCGTAACAAGCAGTCTATTTGCAATTTAACAACTCCACAGCTTGCAATTAGCACTTTCCAACAAACAATGGAGCATAAAATCTAATGTCAACAAAAAATCGGCATGTAAATGGTGACATTATAGACATCATAAGTTTATGCGATGTTAGGTCTATCGTCTACCTGCCTATTCATACGAACAATGGGAACCAAGATTATTTTAAACTACAATTTGTTTCTTACAGTATCATAGCATAGGCCCTATGGCTTCATCAGTACAAAATTACATCCAATTGAAGGTTAATGTTTAACATAATACGTATTTGTTGAATAAATTCATTGCTTGTGCAATTTATAATGCTGAATAGCAACCTAGTTTTTATACCGGTACTTCGGTATGAGTAAGCCTTTGCTACAGTAGACATCCATAATTTCACCAATGACATGACTCTGATAGCTCGATTACGGTAACTTAATCGCTTCTCTTTAAATACTCTACATGAAACGAAGGTCACCACCAATATGTAGGTCTATACTCAGAGAAGTCCTTACTTTTGTTTACGCAGTAAAATATGTCTGCAGAGCGCTCACCTCTCACGCTGCTCACTGCTCGGCCGTTTCATTGAGAAGGACAACATTTACAATCCTTATTTTATTTGTTAACATGATCAATGTTTTAGCTTTTACAACCCTCTAAAAAGAGATTGGGAAACTGGTCTCTCATTGTGAGAGGTGAGGGCTATGCAGAGGATACTAGGAAACGCTCAGTTGGACGCGTTGATAAGCGAGCACGTGCTATAGCTAGACCCACATTGCACATTTTTTTAAATTTTAAAATTTACGACGTTCGCGTTTCCAGTATTATTTATTATTGCCAAGGTATTTGGGTAAACCCGTGTAAATCTTTACTTTAAAATCCACCGCCATCTAGAGGACCTTGACTCCTTGGGAAAACTTTTTAAACTCTTTGTTGACAATTAATAGACTGCTTCCTCGAAAGTATTTTGATTACTTGTAGGTGGCAGTGCATTAGAAACTTCGCGCGTCTTTTCGTTGCCATGGCAACGTTACTTTTGTTATAATGTAATTTCCATCTACACTACTTATCGGATCAAAATAAAATTAACATATTCGTGACCGGACGGACATTCTAAATGATTTGGCTATCTCAGATTTTGTCTCCGTTGAGTTTGGAAAAAAAACTTTCGATTAACTTTAATGTAACTTTTTAACTTTTTGAACGATTTTGCCACAAAACTAATGGCATTCAATCGAGAACGAAGCTTGCGGATGGTCAAAATTTCAACTCGATCCGAGCCTCCGTTCGAACGTTATGGCGAGACATACAAACAAACAAAAAAAAAAAAACAAAAAAAACAAAAAAAAAAAAAAAAAAACAGTGACTAATTTTTCCGGCAGAGTCAAATGGAAACGCTCGCTTCGCTCGCTTAACAATATCGGCCAAATGATTGACATTTATAGCTAAAAAAGTTTTTAAGATAAAACAATACACAATACCAGAAACTAGACCTACATCCAATTGTCAATTGTCATAGATGAAAACCAAACATTCGCATCAATGTAACTTTCGTACATCTACGTATTATGTTGCTGTTAATTGGTCCACAATGCTTTCTCCTTTTTATAAAAAAAATTATAGGTTAGGTCTAGTTCCAGTAATGATAAAGCCACTTCCTGCCCTGATTAGGTGTGCAATGTTGAACCATTCAAGGTTAGATTGTTTCAACTGGATAACATTAGTCGCTCAGTAGGCCCAAATTGCAGGTAAGCCTAGCCCAGCTAGTTACTAACAATGTAGGTATGTAATTGTAAAAGAATGTTATCAATAGCTAATACTACAGCGGCTCCATCAGAAGATAGCAGACGCCGCCGGCATCAATGGGCCAATGAGTGAACAGTATTTTTAGTTTAGTTTTAGTTTAGTGGGTTACGTCAGCGTCTTTCAACTTCCGATGCTATACTACCATAGCCGAGTAGTGAATGTTCAGAGAGTAGATGATCGCACACACCGCACACTTTGAAATATATTTTCCGACAGATTAGTTTGTATTGAAGAAGAGTTGTTCTAAATAGAAGTATAAATTATCCATATTTTAATTTTGTATTAGCATGCACGACAACCAAGCTAGGTACTCTGATCTAGTGCACCCAACACGCACCTTGGCTTCGGAGGAGTCCCCACTGTGCCAGGACTCGGAGCTGGAGCTCGAGGGGGAGGGGGAGGGGGGGAGGTGGCCGCGAGGGGAGACCGGCTCCATCTTGATCTCCTCCTTGATCTGACACTCAGCCCCTCGGAAGGGTGGTCAGGTTGGGAACGCGCCCGGACCCCACGATTCTTATTATTGACCATGATCAATGTTTAGCTCAAGACCTCGATAAAATATGTCAAGCGTCACCTCCACGCTGCTCACTGCTCGCCGTTTCATTGAGAAGGACGACATTTACAATCCTTATTTTATTTGTTAACATGATCAATGTTTTAGCTTTTACAACCCTCTAAAAAGAGATTGGGAAACTTATCTCTCTCATTGTGAGAGGTGAGGGCCATGCAGAGGATACAATATCGGCCAAATGATTGACATTTATAGCTAAAAAAGTTTTTAAGATAAAACAATACACAATACCAGAAACTAGACCTACATCCAATTGTCAATTGTCATAGATGAAAACCAAACATTCGCATCAATGTAACTTTCGTACATCTACGTATTATGTTGCTGTTAATTGGTCCACAATGCTTTCTCCTTTTTATAAAAAAAATTATAGGTTAGGTCTAGTTCCAGTAATGATAAAGCCACTTCCTGCCCTGATTAGGTGTGCAATGTTGAACCATTCAAGGTTAGATTGTTTCAACTGGATAACATTAGTCGCTCAGTAGGCCACATTGCAGGTAGCCTAGCCCAGCTAGTTACTAACAATGTAGATATGTAATTGTAAAGATGTTATCAATAGCTAATACTACAACGGCTCCATCAAGAATAGCAGACGCCGCCGGCATCAATGGGCCACATGGTGGAACAGTATTTTAGTTTAGTTTAGTTTAATGGGTTACGTCAGCGTCTTTCAACTTCCGATCTATACTACCATAGCCGAGTAGTGAATGTTCAGAGAGTAGATGATCGCACACACGCACACTTGAAATATATTTTCCGACAGATTAGTTTGTATTGAAGAAGAAATTGTTCTAAATAAAGTATAATTACCCATATTTTAATTTTGTATTAGCATGCATGACAACCAAGCTAGGTACTCTGATCTAGTGCACCCAACACGCACCTTGGCTTCGGAGGAGTCCCCACTGTGCCAGGACTCGGAGCTGGAGCTCGAGGGGGAGGGGGAGGGGGGGAGGTGGCCGCGAGGGGAGACCGGCTCCATCTTGATCTCCTCCTTGATCTGACACTCAGCCCCCTCCGGAAGGGTGGTCAGGTTGGGGAACGCGCCCGGACCCCACTGCATCGGGTCGTCATCTTCCATCTCCTCCAGGCAGGAGTAGGGCTCGAGCAGGTCGGACGACATGCAGCCGTCGTGTAGCATGTGGTCGGACGAGCCCTCCAGTAACATGGGGATCTGGGGGCAGCAACAACAACAATTAGCCCGCCATACAATATCATAGATATAAATAAAAATAAATAAAATAAAAAATGTGGATGATTTTTAGAATCTACCCACTCGGTCACATAACTGATTTCAGTGGGGGACATTCAGAGCAAGACCACCCTGTAAGTACAGACACCATCGACGAGCAAACAACGACCAACTAGAACTAGACACATAGTTTTACATTGGTGGTTGGTACTAACTACTATAGGGATGACATCGGGTAGTAAAATATGGATTCGGTTCCAAACCCTCTCAGATTTGGCTGGCACAATTTTGTTTGGCGTGTTATCTTTGGTATAACCCGAGACAAAAATACTGCTGCTAGGAAGAAGTATTTTAGTGGACGGTAACCTGTGAAGATAAGGAATATCAAAGACATAATATGCTTCTCTCAATAAGTAGGCCTATATTGTGCTTAATTATTATTCACAATCAATTAGCAGGCCTAGACAATAGAATATTTTAACCAATATAAAAATAACGTATTTTATCCAGAAATTAAAAAATTACAAAATCTTTGGATTGATTTCTATAAAATCAAATACACCTGCGGGAGTGTTTCCTGATAATGAACTTGAGAAAAAAATAATGTAATTTTAAAAAAAAAATGTACATCAAATTAGGCATATGGATTTTAAAGAACTTTCATTCATTACCTATATTATTTAGGTATAAAGGGCAAACTCAACTATCTAAAAGCTAAATTTGAAGAAAAAAAAAGTCAATTCAACATAGTGAGTGATTGGCATCAAAGATTTGTCCCCGCTACTCAGCGATGCATTTCAACAGCTCTTAGCATATTCTGTATGGTAATCACCACCTTGGTCGACACTCATCAATATATGCATTTGCCTGTAAGGTTTTCCTGTTGTAGCCTACACGACTTTATCATTTGAGTGTAGTAGTTAATCATCTGTCAAACACTCCGAACTGAAATCGGGGCCAGGACTCGCATTAGCAAGGAGCAAGGAGTTTCACAGACTGAAACATCCTTTGGTCGGATCCAACTTCTACGTTCACATGCCTAGTTCTAAGTTTGCAGACTATGGTACCTACTACAAACTCAATATGCCTATTCGATGTCAACCCTGTGTTTAATATCGAACACAACGAGACCTACACACTCTCAGTCGCTTAGAAGTTACATGGTGATAGTATGATATCTACTCATAAAGAGGAACAGTCTTTATTGGGCAAGAGCTGTGAATGTAATTATTTCACCACCATGAGGAAATATGCAGTGGTGTTTTGTTTGTTTCATCAGACTCTGATAGTCAGGCAAGTTTCAGGGAACCTTCAAAATTTCTGAACTTTAGACTTGCCACGCTTTTGGGTACAATCAAAGAAATTTAAAATGCAAATCATACTCTTTAGATTTTTGTGTGCAATTTTTTGACTGTTCTCTCTCTCTCCCCCTCCCCCCCCTAGTATTTATTAGACGAGTGAGCGAAGCGAATGAGGATTCTGTTTTACGCTCTACTCGATCGGGCCTTGGCCGTGACCATTGTCCAATAAATGTTTGTATGTTTGTCTGTTCGGGCTCATACGGCCGAACGGCTAAATAGATTGAGCTGAAATTTTAAACAGACGTCTGTGACCAGGTAACTGAGAACTGCTAACAAAATGAGCCCAATCCGTTGCGATTTGAACTTACAACAAATAAAAATCTTAAAAATTTGAACTTAGATTGCACATGTTTCATTTGCAAATACGTATAGAAGGCCACAGCCATGGTTATATAAAATAAATTAAACACATTGATTTCCGTGACGGATAAAAAATCACACAGTCGGTGGTTATCACCACGTGTTTTGATTTTTGTTTTCCTAAGTGTCAATGTCATGCGATAGAAAGTCTATATTAGCCTATAGATATAGGCGGACATTTGGCCAAGAGATGGCTCGCGCCTAAACGAACTCCATTTCACAAACGTTAGCTGGTAAGTAGAATATTACTCCTCGAAACTAGAGGCGAGCTCTGGTAGTTGTCGTCGGGGACCTCTCCTCCTCCGCAACGACGACGACCATAACGACACGAACGATGACAAAGACTATGACGACCACGACGTGAGAACCACCCCTCTTTTCCTTTTACCTACTTGTAGCTGATTCTGTTCTGCATAGAGTTTTCCTTCCTATATCCCCTAGATTAGAGTTGCGTATTATAACCTAACAATTGACGTGCCTTTAATCCAAATCAACTTAACCTCAACTATGCTAAAGCCTCCATTCAGTACGAAGACGGCGACAACGACTACACGATTGGTTGACGCCCTCTGAAACCATACTATGAAAACGCCAAAGTCGTTGTTAGACGAGTGAGCAAGCCATGTGTTGAGTACCCGGGAACATCCCCTTTCCTCCCCAAAACTTAAGGCTGAATCTAGCTAGCATGGGCATTTTCTCCACAGTATATTAGGCTAGAGTGGCGCATTAGGCCTTACAGTGTTGATGCGCCCTTATAACAACTAATCTCAAACCCCTCTTATTTATACTCATAATATACTAGGAAAACGCCAAAGTCATTGTTAGACGAGTGAGCAAGCCATGTGTTGAAGCCTCGGTAATATTAATATATCATGAGTATAAATGAGAGGGGTTTGAGATTAGTTGTAGTAAGGGCGCGTCAACACTGTAGGCCTAAGGCCTAATGCACCACTCTAGCCTAATAAACTGTGGAGGAGAAATATGCCCATGCTAGCTAGATTCAGCCTTAGGTTTTGGGGAGGAAAAGGGGATGTTTCCGGGTACTCAACACATGGCTTGCTCACTCGTCTAACAACGACTTTGGCGTTTCCCTAGTTAGTAATATAAATTTATCTCCCTTCTACAGTAATGACGTTGCACTATACTATTAAGAATGAATGAGATGTGTGAATGATTGTGTATTTAAATAATAAAAACATTCTTAATAGAATTACTTTTGGACTTATAACATTTTCTTTATGAGGACAAATTGATTTTTACTAGGAAAACGCTCGAGTCCCGCCGCGTTGATGGATGAGCATTTTTTTGTTTGCGTTTTTTTTGCACTTTTCCTTTGCAAGTGCTTTTTGAATGCATCGTAGGTGATTGTTGTCAAGTTTCTATTGTTACTTGTTAATTGGTATTATAAACCTCAAAAAAGTCATATTAAAACCTTTATTTCTGTGGATTCTGGCTAACTTTTTCAGTTTTTTTCTTTCAAAATGTACTACATCACCATAACATTAATGTCCATGTGAAATCTGAACGTTGTAGCCTTACCCGTTAGGTCAGAATCGGACCAAATGTCACGAAAATATCGCACTAAAAATCGAAAAAAATCGTAAAAGTACAATATTCATGAGAAATATTTCTTCGATTGTACCCAAAAACTTGGCAGGTCTAAGTTCAGAGATTTCGAAGGTCCTGTCAAATTTTCATCAAGATCGCATATGCCGTTTGCCCGGAATCGTGCGAACAAACAAACAGAAAAACAAACAAACAAAAAAAACAAAAAAACATTGGAGCTAAATTTTTTGAGGGGTCAGTGAAATTGAAGTTTTCGCTTCGCTCGCTACGCTCATCCAACTATATAATATATATATATAAGGAAGCTTACATTGTATTTTTTTTCGAATTTTTTTTCTTCGGATTTCGGTTCGAATCCAGGGTGAGTCATGGATGTTTTGTCTCCCGAGCACCAGAGTTGGGAGGGAAGCCCCCTTACTGGTTGTGCTGACGGTGTGGCTCAGTATGAATGGTGTTTGAAGTAATCTTGCTGATGATGACAACATGCATGCAGAATTTGCTTCTTGCGTGGACCTATCACAGGTTTGGTTATGTGTTGTGAGTTTTGTTTGCATGTAGTTAGCTGATTTTTAGTAGCCACCATCTGCCTGATGAGTCCCAGAAGGACGAAACGCGTTGTGGATTAAGGGAACAACTTTAAATTAGCTGCAGTTGTCATCAGCAGGTGAAAAGCTTTGTCGCCCCTAGCCCTTCAGGCTGGGATTTATGTTCTCTTTGCTTTCCCAACCTGTCAACCCTTCTCCAATCAATCTTACAGTATTTGCACTTATCTATGAAATATTCTTTTTTTACTTTAATATCTATATGTAACAAATAAATTAAATGATGTATGTAGTTGTATAAATAAGGTTGGATGGAAGATAAGGCTCACTAGCCCTAATCCCACCTTAATAAAAACCTTAATCAATCAATCAATCAATCAATCAATCAATCAATCAATCTTTCTTTCTCTCACTCAGACAAATGGCTCATCCGATCTTCACAACATTTTCAGGGTACACTCCCAAATCTCTCTTCTAAGCATGACAATACCGAACGCGTTATACAACATGTACTAACCTCAAGATCATTGGATAGCTGTTGGAGGAAGTCATCTTCAGGGGCCAATCCATAATCAACATCTGAAACAAACAAACATTTTCTTTAGACTCGGCAGAGATTGAAAGATTGTAACACCGATTACACATCCAATTAACCAGTACCGGTGCATAACAAAAAAGTTGTTAAACTAGAATGAAGGGACAATAAGGTGCCTAAATAAGTATTACCAAGTGAATCACATGTCCTAATTTAAGTGAAATTAAAAGCAATCGCAACACTTTTACACCATTAGTTTTTTTAGATTAGGGGCGCGTCTACCGTTAGGTCATAATGCGCCATTCTAGCCAAGGGGTGGGTGGGTTATGGGGAGGAAAATCCCATGCTGGTCAAAACCAGTCACAGATAGGGGAAGGAAGAGGGGGTGTCTCACGTCGTTGTCGTCATCGTGTTTGTCATCGTTCAATCAATAAAATCCAGATATTTCGAAAGTAAACAAATAAAGTAGGTAAGAATTTGTTTCTATGACTCGTTTGTCGCCTCCTTGTCAAGACTGTGGGGATCTATCCGTGCCCTCCACGGTTTCGAACCCACGTCCCAGCACCAACAGCTCTCGTCTTCACATCGTGTAGCATGGAGTGAGTGTAAACACCTCCAGCATCGAGTAGCATCGTGTCCAGGTTAGTGAACACCTCAAGAACGCCAACGATCTGCTCCAAGGTCAAGGGCGCCCCCCCCCCCCCCCCGCCGTCAAACACGTAGTTACACGGGGGGCAGCTCCGTGTAAACAAAACAAACAAACTCGTTGCGACGACGAATATTAACAACATCGCCGATTATAATTGAAAACATCCCAGCTGCGAGAACGACGCCGGCCGGCGCAAGTTAGGTGAAACTGAAAGTCAATAAACCGCGTGTTGTGTTAGCATAATGTTTGGCCAGCCTCGGCCAGAGAAACCTGTTCTCTCCGTCCGCGATGTTTTATGTAATATATTCAGATGGGCGGTTCAAATATAATAAACAAGTAGCCTACATGATGGTCCAACAGTCATCTCTTCCAGTGGTGCAGATTGCAGTTAAACCACCTTGAAGATAGGGCAGTCGGCTGATCGGCGACGTATCGTGGGGGGTCAGGTCAGGACCAAGACACTTCAAAGTCTATCAAATCTTGGTTTGGGAGTGGGACAGAAGTCAGTAGTCACTGAGACGATGCATCGTGCGGGAGTCGACCCCACGTCCCTCCCCGATGTGAGACTCGGGACTAGAACTGCTTGTTTTGTTGGCAACACTTTCAACGACGCCCACATCTATACTGTTACATACGGTTCGCGGCACGATCATTCAAGTTCAGGACATTGTAGTCTGTAGACGGACCGCAACATGGGATCCGAGTCCGACACTCGTTGTGAGGGCGGCCGGTATGCATACCGTTACTAAAATTACTGACGGTATGCCATACCGGAACTAATTTGTGATAGATTTTATGCACATTGTCGAATTATGTTGAATAATATAAAATTAGTAAAATATAGGCATACGATCCCAAATACTACCCCAATATTGGCAAACAAAAACAAACGTAGACCCGTTTTAAAGTGATGTTTAAGTGTTTCTGACAACACACCCTAATAAAATTCCCTGCGGAGCAAAAATGGGGGGCAGCACCCCCCAAACCCCCCGGCGTTCCCATTTCAATACTTTCTTCAGCGTAAGTGCATACCGTTACTATTCCGAACCCACTTTAACCACTGCGTACGAATACCCACGGGCAGAAGTGGACGGAAACTACATTGCTTCGGGACATAATATCACTTGCTCCTGGTGTAGTTTCTCATCTGGCTTCGTGGAGACATTGTATTGAGAGACACGAGACTAGAAACTAGAAAGTAACATGATGTGGTTTATATTGTTCAAGGGCGCGTCAACCGTTGGGTTATAATGCGCCACTCTAGCCTGCCTAGGGGATGTGGTGAGGAAGACCCGCGCTAAACGATCCAGTCAGAGGTCAGAGCCAAGGGGAGGGAAGGGGGGGGGTCCCTCAGGATGGGGAATGCCAGAGCTCGCCTCTAGTTTCGTTCGGGGCTATTCTACTTGCTGATATTTGCGAGGTGGAGTTTGTCTCTCTTCTCGGTTCCGCCTTGAACGATCAGTAGAGGTACACTCTGGGCTAAACTCTACCCCCCTTAGCCCAGACGAGGGAGAAAATATCAAGGCAAGTTGTCAACACGTTTTCTACTCGACCGAGCCTTGTTTGACTTGTTTCTGCGGGAGTGTCGGGGTGCACGGTAACACCACCACCACCACCAGACACCAGGGTGCACCAGCTCTGCTCCCGCCCTTATCGCTCGTCGAATTCCATCCACCAAACAATCTAGGGACCGGCACAAATCTAGCGTAAAAACTTAATTTTCGTTATCCAAGTCAGCAGTTGTCATTTCCGTCACAGGACTTCCTGGCTAGTGTTCGTGTCCACCCCCGACCCCTCGCGATACGCCAAGGTCTCGTCTCCGTCACAGGACTTCCTGGCTAGTGTTCGTGTCCACCCCCGACCCCTCGCGATACGCCAAGGTCTCGTCTCCGTCACAATAATGCCTCGACACGCTACATCACCAGTCATCCCGCCAGAACAGAACACAACACACCCAATATATAACCACAAAAAATATCCCGTTCCAAAACTCAATTATAAATTTTGGCGATGACCAAAACTCTGCGAATTGTTCGCGGCGTTGCGCAAATCTCGCTCCGTGACGTCAGAGCTAGCCCGGCCATTCACCTTCAAGACAATGTGCTGCACAAGGAATATGCGGCGCAGTTGTCGGCTTACAGGGCGAGATTCTTCTTTCACAAAACACAATTATTCTGTTAGCTGTTGCATTGCCCGTCATACGGCTATTTCTAGGCACTTTGGTGGACTGCAATCCTAGGCAATCGTATTATCAAGAAATAATGGACTGCATTTTCGTCACATGTTTGAAGCAGAACGGCTAACTTGCTAATGCATGAACTGCTGAACACCATGGAATCTGTTCATTTATTATTTTACGAAGGGAAAATTAGTTATAGATTGTTAAAAACGTATAGCAAATGGACGGTCGTAAACGATTGGTATCCCTTCGGTTCTAGCTAGTAGCTACTATAATGAAAAGTGAGTTGATTTGGGCCCAATCATTAGATAATACATCACAATGCAGTATGCACCCGTGAGCAAATTAATTATTTTACATTAGACGGGGACCTAACTTAAATTTGCTCTAAATCTTGTTGTTATTATGTTAAAAAAGGTGACAGGAATCATGGGTTGGATTTTCAGAAATGAATAAAATTAATGTAACATATTTTGTAATCAGCTTATTTCATTTTTGAAACCTTACTTCGCTTTCTACGTAAACTGACCGAGGCTATTGCAACAAACATGTACAGGGAAGTGCAAAACACGCAGAAAGTGGAAAAACACAAGAACGAAGCATAACAACTTGATATTGAATTATAGCACTTTCTCCGTAGGAATCAAACAAATAACATGGCGTTCTAATCACCCCTGGTATAAAATAAACGTTGCCTTATCGTGCGGTTGCCAGCCACGCTAGGGACGACGTGGACGATGAAAGTGCAACCTTACATAGACCCGAACTGCATCAAATAAATAACCAGATCAAAGTGACATAGTTGATCATGATACTGACATTGACATGCAGTAAAAGATGTAGCAGGTGATGGAACAATAAATAAATAAACCGGTAATCTAAAATTAGTACAAAACGTACATCAATAATGACGTAAGTCTAAAAGAATAGAAAGATAAAATGCTGGTTGCGATCGAATGCAGTGCAATCAATGAAAAATAAATATGCCTATGCCACCACACATCACACCTGGCACTTGGGTGGATTGAGAAAAGAAAGAGAGATGAACGAGGGTGACATGAAGTTTCGGATTAGCTACGTGAGAAGGTCTCGCTGGGAAGAGGAAACATTAGAGACGTGAACAGAGACGTCATTTATGATTTACGGTGATAGTATTGTTGATAAGCATAGCAATCAGCAAATAACATTATGTGTCATGATGTTTATATTAAATAAAAAAATTGTATTTAAAGTCTACCCACTCAGTTATATAACTGATTTTCAGTGGGGGACAGTAAATCAAAGCGACTAAGCATACCATATAGGCTCCCACGCAATCGACGAGTGAGCGATAACCAACCAAAGATCGATAATTTTAATAAGAAATATAGCAATCAGTGGTATGGACAGTGCGAACACCCGCGAATCAACGCCAGAATCAAGAAGGCCGATTCAGAACAATTCTAAATTAATTATGTGCTTCGTTGCTAGGACGGCTCCAAAGTCACCGTTTACAAACTCCTAAGACACTAACTGATGGACTTAAGTCCAAATCAGGAGTTAAAAAACATTTTACTTTGGCGGGAATAGAACCCCGGACCTTCTGCATTGGAAGCAGATACGCTAACAACAAGACCAACGAGCCACACATGTTATGTAGGCCTACAATGTCAATAGGGCGGAAACTACACGACTTGCCCACGGAGAAGGTTTGATGAGGAGGGAGTTCGACGACGGCTCATACATAGATCGTATCTTGGGACCGCCACTATCAGCTGGTACCTACATGTTGTGTTGTAGATTGCAGACGCGCGTTATCAGGCGTTATGTATTCAACTGGGTCATCGCAGTCGAACCATATCAACATTGTCGCATACAGTGGAACATCATGAAATCTCAAGAGGAAAGTCTAAGATATAGAAATGTGCGTAGATTTCCTTCGTGCCAAGTACAGAGATTTATAAACTGTCACATAAGAAGAACCTCGTCTCTCACACACAACGGAACCGATGGCTGCGCAAGAGCACGTGTCTCATACTCCACGTCCACGCTACGATGCCTTGTGTCCCTGCTTGGCAAACAGAGGAAGATCCATTTCTTGGAAGATGACGCTTAGTTACACTCACAACCGTTTCTCAACACTACTCGGACCAACCGACAGGTTATATACTACCATCTTTGACTCGGACGGAGCATAGATACATATGAGCGATAGTGATTTGTTGAATGGTTGATTTGTGTTGCGTAACGTGTCTGTTATTGCAATACTGCAATTCGATACGATGAGGGTTGGTAGATGCTGGTCCATGCCTTGTGCGGGATTCGAACCCGCGCCCCCTCGTATGAGAACTGCTTTATGGACGCGGTGTACGGCTAGGCCTAGGGGCGCAACTCCCGAAGTGTGCGACGGGAGTTGCGTTCTAATAAATCTAAGCTTACATAGATGTAGCACCTTCACACAGTCATGAACACACGGGTGCATTATCTTCAGATGTAGAAACACACTGACTGGTGTTTGAATGAAATGAAGCCAGGATTCAAGTCATGAGAGATATGTACATGTTGCGTGACACGGGAAGTAAAACGATTCGTATACGAAGCAAAAGCATGATATTCGTCGTCCACCACGAGACTACGTGCCTGGCCATCTCTAGCATGGGCCGCGCGGAGAAAGAAACAACATGGTCAGATTGACTCTTCGTCATCTCATCGTCGTCTAACATGTATCGTGTATAGACCACACGGAGCTTTGCTCAACACCGTGCAAGCTGCAACAGCATCGTCTATCGTCTTGTGATGAGGGGCAAGCTGCAACAGCATCGTCCTCGTCTTGTGATGAGGGGCAAGCTGCAACAGCATCGTCCTCGTCTTGTGATGAGGGGCAAGCTGCAACAGCATCGTCCTCGTCTTGTGATGAGGGGGCCACTACCGTATGAGGACGATCACATGTTGAACCCCATCCAGCCAGGGCTCGGCTGATGCACAACTTGGACTCGAGACCCGCGTCTCACCACCATCCATGTCACTGGTGGTCCCAAACTAGAGGACGTGGGAGAACTTCAAAATATCAATCGTCTTCAGACAAGAAAGAGTTCACACACAATCGGATGATGACTCAAAAATATATTGGCAACAAAAAGGGGTGAGTGGAGAACATTGAAGACGTCTCAAGATGAGTGTACGAAGAAAAGGGTTTGGAATCAAATCCCTGCACTAGACCCTGAAGAGCATCACAAACCAGCAATCACGTTTTGAGGTTCAAACGAATTGGCAGACGCCATGACATACAATCAGACATACTCGAACTAAAAGGAAAAGTAACTGTAGATGATTGGTACTGGTTACTCAACGAGCGAGAGACGTAGGAATTGCTGACAATGTGGCGAGGTTCAAATTTACAAAAAGTAAACGGTTTTGTCGCAAATAAATGACGGAAATAAAAACGAAACTATATAAAGAATACAATTCGTAAATGCACCAAACGTCTACCCTTAGCTTCCCCATAGAGATCGCAAGCCATTGCCGTGTTCAGGAATTCATAAGGGGGGGAGGGGGGTACAAGTACAACCAATGAATTCATAGATATATCGAATAAGGCTAAGTGGGGGGGCTTGCCGAAAAATTCTCCTTCAAGGTCATTTTGGTTAAGCATGACCAACTTTCAATCTCCTAAAATCTGCAAGATCTCAAATGTGAATCTTTTTCCGATTTTTGACAGATGGTAATTTGCGATAAAACAGTTAAACTATGTCCTTCATTGAAACGTTTAAGTGCACTTTCACAATTTTTTGCAAAAAGGGGGGGAGAGTTGTCCCCCCCTCTACCTCACCCCCCCTGGATTCGCCACTGGCGGAGGCGTCAGGTCAGGTCAAGGAGGTAGCAACAAACAAACCAAACAGAAGCCTCACATGTACCGGAACCTCCGGCGAGGTGCGGGTTCGTTGCCTCCTCACACCGGACGACCGCACGCATCATAATTATGCATTCGCACGCGGCCAGGAGGCAGAGTGCGTCGCGGAGAAAACTAACTGATTACAGGCACAATAGATAAAGAGCTATGAATACACGCGTGGTGACGTAGAATTACTTGTGGAACATAGATAAGAAATATGAGAGGAGCTCCTGCTCATACACATGCATAACATCGAGCACTGATAGGCCTATCAAAGATGGTAGTATGACCATCACTATCGCGTGGTCGACGCGGTCTGTTGCTTATCGAGTAGGGTTGTTATAATATAAATTCAAGGCAGCGGGACAAATGTCTCCAGGCATGGGGGCTTGGGGGGCAGGGGCAGAGCCCCCCAACAATAGCGCATACATGCGAATATTTTTGAAACTAGGCTTTTAGTTTAGAGTGCGTTCTAAGCGTTTCAGAAAAAAAATACCAGTCTGAACTCTGAATGAATGAAAATATGGTCGTTTTTGTAGTGCAAAAACCAGAAAACTACCAAAAATACATTGGAATCGAAATTGTTTCCGCCATGCGGGACAATTGTGTCCCGCTTGGTGTATTGGCGGGGGGTGTATATCGGGACGTAGGCAACCCTATCATCGAGTGAAGAGAACCAGGATGACGACGACGCTACCCTGGCCATTGATGGAGAGTGACAGAGAGATTTGGTGCGTCATAGAAGATGTAGGGAAGAAAACCTGATGATGGACCGTGTGCGGATCCAGCGACTGGGGGAGGGAATGAGGGTTCTCCCTCGAGGTCGTCGCGGGAAGAGGACGGTCCCCCACAACGACTATCAGAGCTCGCGACTCTTGTTTCGGGTGTTATAATACTCCCTTGCAGCTGATGGAATTTGCCTCTTTTCTCGTCTTGTACGATCGTCAGTGTGGTAGGGAGCAGAAGAGAAAGACGTTAGAAACGGTAAGAGCTCGTATACCGAGGGCAGTGATATTGTCGCGGTCAGAACGTTCATCGAGTGTGGCGAACCAGACGACGTCACGGCCACACGGACGGTGAAGTGTCACGCCCTTGGAGACACGGCCCACGAGCGTTCAACCCGACTCACCTAGATCGGACCAATACTTGGCGGGCTCGTCTTCATCCTCGTCCATCATGTCCAGCACGCAATGCTGGGGATCGTCCCTGTTGTTGTTGTTGTTGTTCCTCGCCCGGCGTAGCGGCGACACCGGCATACTGGTCTCGACCGCACTTGCACACTCACTGACTGACTGACCCTCTCTACCTCGAGTGTCCGACGATGACCATCTCCTGCGACCACGTTGCAAGCCCACTCACGAGACCCACCACCACGAGGACCGACGCTTAGCCTTAGGGTCACAACACGACACACTCATCAATCACTAATCGCACTTGGTAATTAATTTAACTTTAATCGATTGGTTATTTACACTCGTCGACAGCTTGGATGTAAACACGGTCTAGAGGCGATCTCCGCGGATACATCGCCGGCCGGCTTGCTGAGCGAGCGAGACGGTACTACCTCCATCTGTGTACACCGCGCCGCGTAGGTAACCGGCAATCAGGTGTATTGACACTTGAGCGAGCGAAGCAGATAAGGACTTGACTTGGTCGTCGTGGCCGTTTCGGTTGATAATCTCGCCTCGGCGTGCTCTTCACATTTAATACACTCGCACCCAATGTTATGACGAGGGTTTTTACTCCCAAACCAGAACATAATTTGTCGAAAAAAGCTTTCAGGCTCTTCCCCGTGTTTCAATTACTTTTTAAGAAATCAATGACAACGTCTTTTGGATTCGTTTCCATTACCATAATGTTTATTATTTTGGAGACAGTTTTTTTCTCTCTGTCACCCCCTATACATAAACAAGCCCGCACTCGTTCACACGTGGGTCAGCCTGTACTGTGCGAGTACGTCGCTGTGCTGAGCTACCGGAGCGCGGAGCAGCCTTGCGGAACACTCACACACACAGGGAACAATGCCGTGTTGACATCCGCACTAAGCTCGACGCAAGGTGTATCCTTGTACCACGTATAGATATGTATACGTATGTAGTACTTGTACCGTTCGTCTTTTGAATAGAACTTTGATTGATATTGAGCTGTTTATTCATGCTCGGTTTGCGGTACTGAGATTGAGAGGTGCGAGGGGAAGTGAGTGATGATAACGGGTAAGGCCCGTGCTGGAAAGATCCAGCCACGGGAGACTCGAGACCGGTGAAGAAACCGGCCACACGTTGTAACAGTGTCCAGGAAGTTGCGAGGAGGGAGGGGATAACCCATAGATACTACTATACCCCCCGGATAACCCCTGACAACAAACACACGACGACAAACGACAAACACTTTTTAGTTACATATTGGCTGGCTGCAGGAAGGTCACAAAAATTAGTGTAGCCCTACCTACCAGGTCATTTTGAATCACCCTTCCTCGACTTTGACTTACAGGAGAAGTGGTGGGAGGTGCCAGCCCGTGCTGCACAATCCAGCCACAGGCGACTGTGGGAGGAGAGGGAGTAACTTCGGGGTTTTATGATTTGATGTTTTCTATTTGATTCAATATATTCACTTGGACCTTATTCAAATACTCGAAATGTGAAATACACGTACATGTCCACAAAGGGGCAGACCTCGGACAGGGAAACTAATGAGCCTGTCCTGTCAACCGTCATTGATGCAGGATCTTTATCTATACCACAGACTCGGATTCTAAATCACTGTCGCAGCATAAAACACATTATTATTATGATATCTTCCTCTGACTGTAACATTCATCAGTGTCCGTCCTTGGGCAGTGGACCGCAGCCGCTGTGATACTGAGTACTGACTGATTGTGCGACCATAATAGACCAGAGATAACAGAACATGGAGGCTAGGCCTATACAGACTACGCAATTTATTATACTATTGTGGGCAATTATGCTGATGCGTATAATATCGTAGTTAGCCTACAGTACTAGGAATGCTGAAATGTTTTTTTTTAAATTATCTATTACTATTAGAGGATATGATATCATTATTTTGAAGTAGAATAAGTACCTAGGCCTACTTTTTGAAACCAAATAGGTATGGGAATGTCCACAATATCCTACACTGGCCAACCTGTCGCGTCATGGGACAGGTTAACTACAATAAAACTAACTATAGGCCTAATCGAAATCCATTGCTTTCAGTTCAGTAGGAATGTAAATAAATAAAGTAATATTTGCTGAAGAAGGTTCAGATTTGTGTGCGGAACGCGGAAACCCCGACTGAAAAGTGTTTCAATGTTTACCGTCGAATCGTGAGCTAATGCTGGGAGTGGGATCAGCTGTACGTAGGTTCCGTCCAAACAATCCGAGCACCCGTATTAGACCCATATAGGCATAAAGGTCCCTCCGGGGCCCTATACCACAAACTTTAAAGTTTACTGGTCTCGCAGGGTCAAATGGTGTACCCTCTAACTAAAGCAGGAAACAAAGCTTTTATTTTTACTCTTAGCCCGCATTATTTATCGAATAGCATGGGTCATACTAGATAACACCATGTTGCCTTTTTTAAATCTATTATCTCACCAACAGGCAGCTGCCACACATTGGTGAAGCTGGAAATCAAAGTCTTCCGATAAACGTTTCTAGAATCCGTCTATAATCTAGTTCACAGAACCGCGTTTTTAATGCCAACTTGTTTTGGTTTATTTGGATTGAGGACGCGTCAACCGTTAGGTCATAATGCACCACTCTAGCCTAGGGGATATGGGGAGGAGGGGCTCATGCTGGTCAGAACCAGCCACGGGTAAGGGGTGGAAGGGGAGGTTGGGTTTCTCACGTCACGGTCGTCATCGTCCTTGTGTCATTGTCACCGTCGTTGGGGAAGTCGTCAAGGGAATGGACCCCGACGACGATTGCCAGAGCTCGCCTCTAGATTCGGGGAGTAATGTACTACCCTTCTTACTAGCTGATGTTTGCGAGGTGGACTTTTTCTCTTGAATCGCCTTTTACGATTAGCAGAGCCATGCTCTGGGCCAATTCTACCCCGGGCCCAATAATATAATAATGCTAATAATGTAGCTCTACTGGTAGTGGAGGTTGATAGCCGAGTTTATTTCTTCATTTGCTTGTATTTACTGTCAAATTTTAACCCGCATTTTCGTAGGGAGGGATGCCCAAAGCACTAAGCAGGGCACACGTAGTACTGTTATTGGTACTGTTATTAGTTACACCAAGTATGACCCATTTCAGGTAACTAGCAAGGGTATTAGGGACAGGCATATAGTGAGGGGATGTTCAAGTCTAAGAGACCAACATTCGCCATAACGACCTAAGAAATCGTAGAAAAGTCACTCATCAGGATTGCCGGTGGCGGGAATACAGCCTGCGACCAGCCAAATCAAGTCACACAGTATGTATTTGTGCCGCGGTGTATAAAATACAACTAACTAAAGATAGTGTATTGTTTGTTGAATGTTGATACTTGCTTATGACCAACAAGGAGATCAACAAACTAAGAGCTGAGATTTGCTAACCAAGCACTCCCACTATGCCTATAACAACATGAATAAATCAGAATCACCACCAGTGCAAGTTCTTTACTCAATGGTACACGCCTGCATTATCTCGCGGAGAGATGCGGAGACATGCGTAGCGCGCGGGACTGATTCGGGAGGTCACGGGCTCGAATCCCGCCACCGATAATCCGAAAGCCGAGGTTTTCTTGCACATTCTCTCCACTATTACCCTTCACCACCCTAATAGTCTCTGGAGACGGTCAGTCGCACCGGGAAAAGCTGATGTGTACTCTCTACAGTAGGCAAAATATATGAGAGGAGTATGGCACGACGTAAGGAAACATACACATCTCAGAAGTAGAAGTGATAGATGTTAGTGAATGGTCTTGACAATACTGACAATCCACTTGGCATTCTCACGAAGTGTCAAAAAAATTCGTGGAACGTCGATTGAAAGATATCCGCAGACGACATAGCTTCCTGATTGGCACTACTTGAAAGAGCCTTGCACTTGCAGTTGTAGGAGTAGGAAGCCAGCCTTCAACGTGTTTAGCTAGTGTGATCAAGGATTGCCACGCAAAGCCGAGTTAGAGTACAAAGTGGCTCAATGCCATGTGCATGTAGCCTACAGCACACAACACAACCCTCTCTCAGGAGATTACGGGTTCGACTTCCGCCGCCGGTGGTTTCAAGGGTCGGGCTATTATTATTGTATTTATGGGAGAAAACATTACAACACTGCCTGGCAACAGGCTCTATTTTCGCTGTCCTTGAGCCCCTACAATTAGCTACTTACTGGAGGACATCGCAGCAAGACAGACAGATAAACATTCCTCTCACACATTCAAAGTAAACATTTCATCCAACAATGAAGGGAAGGAACACGTCGTAGCAGGAAAACAATATCTTGGGTACTTGTTCATTATAGGACCCCCACCCCGAAAAGGAAAGTAGCTTAGTGAGGGCCCCCTCCTACCCCAACCCCACTAACAGCTACTTTCCTTTTTGGGGGGTCCCTATAATGAACAAGTACCCAAATTGTTTTGCAGTCGTTAATTTGGGGGCGCTACTGTAGGCTTTCTTGATGACACAGGGGAGCAAAAGAGAAGGTCACCAATGACGTAGGCCTACATAAGCTTTGCGTATGTTATGTCACTGGTCTCCACCCATATCATTCATTCATTACTAAGTACCGGTAACTATAGCCCTACTTTTAGTTCATCTGGTTCAAGGGCGCGCCAACTGTTAGGTAATTATGTGCCACTCTAGCCTAGGGGATGTGGGTAGGATAATTGATTCAAATCTAAATCCAAGTCAATCCCCACAGAAATCTAATTTATCCTGCCTTTAACAAAGGAAAAAGAGTTGGAAGACCCAAGGATGGCGTCTACGAGTGACATGTCGTGGAGTGGAGGTCGTGGAGGAGAGGGTGAGGGCCCCGACAATGACTGCCCTAGCTCGCCTCTGAAGTTTCGGGATTAATATAGGGATGGACTCTGTCTCTTTTTTTTGGAAGGGGGGGGGGGGGGGGAGAGAGAGAGAACAAAATCAATACAAGTCTAGGAAAATTGTATGGAAATCAAACAAATCCATCTCAACGGGGTGACGATCCTAAGTCTCTCAATTGCCGGTCGGGTACCGAGATGGTTTTTTGGTGCATTGTAGATCTGATTACCTAGATAGGAACAGGACTGCAATGATTCTGCTGCCTTTGAACTGACTTACTAAACATCCCTAGTGATCGAGTGGAACAGGCACTTGTGGTTTTGCTTGGTTCTAGGGTGGATCAAGGTCGAAAGTGGGGCTGAGTAAGGATGCATCGCGGTTTTGGTGTTCTGGTCCTATGGTTCGGGTGTGTGTGAATGGTAGAAGTAATAGAAGGCCTAGTAGTAAGTTGTTTTTATTTTGTTGAACACAGTTGTAGGAGAACAACAACAATGGCAAGGTTATATATATTTTAGGCAAGAGTAACCGGTTGACCTTTGCCGTTTCTATAAAACATCATGTGGCATTGTCAGTTTGCTGCCATTGTCTGCAGGAGTCCTAGGTATTGCCTTATGCCTAGATGCCTTGTAGATTCTAGTGTAGCCTAGAACTATAAGTCTTCTATGTTATTTATAAGTAATTTAGTAAGTTAACCCTACGAGTTCCTTATTTCGATGGATGACTTCCAGGACCCCTTCAAAAGTAAGAACGATGTTCACATTTCATTAGGTACCGTGCAGTCGGACTCGGATTCCTTGAGAATTGCGGAAAGTTGGCGCTTAGGCCTTGGCCTACGCATAATGCCGTTCTTTCGTGTCTAAGTAGGTAGGCCCTACTCAAACAAAGTTGAATGTAACATTAGGACGTTGTTTACGTCGGCAGCGATCAGTCTATCACCACGTTTAGGCCTACCAAGGGTTTTAAAGCGAGCTATCTCAAGCCGTTTTCATCTAGGCCTAGTCCGAGGTGTAGGCCTATATCAACAAAACTAAGCCGGCCTACTCTAGCCCAATGTCAAGCCGAACTAGCCACAGCCTGCTAGACCTACTAGAACGTCGGTTTTCAACCACTTAATTTTTTTTTAAATTTAAGTGTTTACCAAGCGTTTGAGGTCGGCTTGAAGTTGAAGCGAAGCCAGCTTGAGATAGCTCGCTTTAAAACCCTTGGTAAACGTGGTGTAGGCCCTAGGGCACTGTTTCGGTTAAGAATGGCCAACTTTTAAACACTTGTAAACTGTGTTGTGTGTGTTAAAGGTTTTGAAGGTTTTTTGTTTAAAATAGCGACATTAAAGGTTTTGAAGTTTTTTTTTTGTTTAAACAGTGAGTGTACGGCTCGGTGGAAGTGCTGGTGAAAAGTTGGCCATTCTTAACCGAAACAGTACCGGCCCTAGGCCCTAGATGGTCGTTATCAACGACCCGGCCGTTGCTGATATTTTGGTTTCATATTGATATTAATCAAGTCAAGATTATAAAAAGTGAAATAAAAATGATGACACAGATTAGATACAATACACATTTAAGTCAAATTGTCCCATTTAAGTTCAATATTAAAATTAATAACTCACCAAAGGCAAAGGAGTCGGTCGATGACAGTTCCGGCATGAATAGGCCTAAACCCATTCCAGCTCCCATGTCCATTGCCATGTCGTCTGGTTTGTTTCCCGTAATAAGCATTGTCTTTGAAGAAACTAAACTGTAGGTACAGTGGTCAGAATCTCAGATAATCTAGAAATCCATAGCTATCCTATAAAATATTCATCAATACTACACGCGAATTAATAACACAACACAACACGATCTAACAAATATAAACAGGCACCATTTTTAAGTGGAGGTTGGTTGATCCGTTGATGACGTTTTTCCACTTCCACCGCCTACTAAACGACCACCACAACATGAAAAGCACAAAGGCGGTGAGTATGATTGCTGAACGCGCTCGGCTGCTCGCTCGATCAGCTCCCCTGATCCGCTCCGATCGCTCCCGACTATTGTTAAAACACGCGCAGCCTGCGAAGTGACATTTTGTAAATTTTTGTTTCTGTTTCGCAAAAGTAAAAGGGTTTATAAATGGCTGCTCTCAAGATAGAAGAGGTAATTAAACTATTTGTCAACAAGGTTCCTTTTTATTGATCGCATAATTTGCTAGTTTTTATTTAGGTCCATGTTTGTATCGAGCTGACCTGGACTCGGTAGCAGTTGAGAAATCTATAGAATTGTGTGCTCTAGAAATAACATCACCCATTAAATTGGTAATTGTGACAGTTTACAGACCACCCAATCCGGCCAACTTTGGCCTGTTTATTTCCAAGTTAGAAACGATGTTCAAAATGCTGCAGTGTAAAGATGGTACAAAACACATGGTAATAAGTGGTGATTTTAACGTGGACTTCTCTAAACCAAGTACCGAGAAGCAAGACATGGTAAATATTTTGGGCATTTATAATTTTACGGCTCTTATTACAACCCCAACAAGAATTACACTGAATAGTAGTTCTGTTATTGATAACGTATTTACAAACTTCTCGTCCACGATTGCTCCTAAAGTCATCGAGACAGGTTATTCTGATCACTGCTGTCAAATTATCAGTCTGCCGGTAGTGGGCCAAGCTAAACAGAATAAAGGGGGGCCTATAGCTGGAGTAGGCAATTTAAGGAGGAGAGCATCATTAATTTCATAGAGCAATTAAGGGATACGGACTGGAGCGGGATAGATAGGATTCCGGATACTGATGGGAAATATAATGAATTTCTAAGAATATTTTTATCACTTTTCAATACAGCTTTCCCGCTCAGACAATTTCTAGTAAAATCTCGGCGGAGGGGTGGCTAACGGATGAAATAAGAAGGAAATGTCAAGTAAAGAGAGATCTGTTCCAACAAAGTAAAGTAAACCAGTGCGCCCATTTTCTTGAGCGCTTCCAAGCTTTCAAAAAAGAGGTTATATAGGACATCCGGATGGCCAAAAAGGCACATACCAGCAGGCAGATTGGGGAAGCTAAAAATAAAGTAAAGGCTACATGGGGGGTGGTAAAAGCACTTGCAGGTAAGGAAGAGGAGAAGGAAACCGATCCCATTGTTCTGGAAATTGAAGGAAGGGAAATAGCAGATGCAAATAAGGTAGCAAATTTGTTCAATGATTATTTCACAGATATTGCTGATAATATAATTGATACCAAGGCGGATACTGTTGAGGCATGTTTGGCCAAGCTAAGTAAGGGAGGTGTCAGGCGCATTCATAAGATGTGTTTAAGGCCTGTTAGCATTAACGAAGTTCGCCAGGTAATAAAAGATTTAAAATCAAAGAGGTCAGCCGGGTGGGATGAGGTGCCCAGTTTTCTTATTCGCCGATGTGGTGCGGTCATAGCTGAACCTCTAGCAGCTATCTGCAATTCCTCATTCATTTCGGGGACATTTCCGGAAAAGTTGAAATTTTCCACAGTGATACCACTTTTTAAGAAGGGCAAAGTGCAGGAGAGTTCCAGCTATAGACCCGTGTCGCTGATCCCAAACTTTTCCAAGTGTTAGAAAAATTGTTTCTTAAACAACTCGATGCCTTCCTGAGAGATGAGAATATTCTGTCTGAATGCCAACACGGATTTAGAGCTGGATATTCCACCAAATCGTCAACCTTTCAACTTACACATGCAATCCAAGGGGCTCGTTGAAGAAGGAAGTAACAGGGTCCATTATGTGTGATCTATCGAAGGCTTTCGATACAATCAACCACGAACTTCTACTTCGCAAATTAGATCATTTGGGGATTAGAGATGTCACACTGGCCTGGGTAACCTCGTACTTGTGTAATAGGAAACAGAGGGTGGCCTTGGGCAAGGGGCAAACAATAACGCACTCTAAATGGAGACTTATTAAACATGGTGTTCCACAAGGGTCGGTGGTAGGGCCGGTGTTTTTTATTCTTTACATCAATGACCTTCCTACCAACTTGCCTCTGGATTGCTTGGTTGTTCTATATGCAGATGATGCTAGTATTATTATTCGAGCTCTGTGTAACATGGGTCTCAAAGACAAATTTCTTATCATACTGAGAGAGTTAATAGAATGGTTTGAAGCCAACAAGCTTAAGTTAAATTGTGCTAAAACGCAGTTGATGAAATTCCAGGCAATTGGTGAGCCAGTACAGATGGTAATAGAACTTGGGAGGGAACTATTGGAAGTTGCAGATCATGCAATGTTTCTGGGTTTAACAGTAGATTACAGACTAAAATGGGCTCAGCACATTGAGAACTTGTGTGGTAGACTAAGTTCAGCGTGTTTTGTTTTGAGGAAAGTTGTAAAGCAGTGTAACCAGAGTACTGCAAAAATGGTGTATTTTTCATTCTTCCAATCTTTGATTCAATATGGAATCCTGTTCTGGGGTAATGCCTCCTCGGCATTAGCTGTTTTTCGTTTGCAAAAACGGGCTATTAGAATTATGGCCAACTTACCCAATAGAGGATCATGCAGGCAGGCTTTTAGAACCCTAGGGGTACTCACCGTAACATCAATCTATATAATGGAAATGGCAGTTTTTGTAAATGATAACCCCATGTTGTTTACGAGAAACAGTGATGTACACCCCCATAACACGAGACAGAAGGACAACCTTCACCAGGAACAAAGTAGGCTAAGGTTGTCTGATAATGATCCTACTCAGGCTGGGAGGAAAATAGTCAACCACCTCCCTGGCTACTTAAAGGAGAGCTTAGGAGACACAGATTTTAAATTTAAGATGAAATCCTGGCTGCTGGAAATGGAGTTTTATTCGCTCTCAGAATATTTTAGTAATAATTTTAGCACAAACTAATGTAGGTAACTGATTTGCAGTTTGAGCTGCACCTGCATTCTGCAAATAAGAATTAGTGAGTTTATTCTGGTTTTATTGTGTGACGATATTCAGTGATTTATCCTGTGTTATTTATATTTTAGACTCTGTGGAAAGGGTTATTTTAATGAGCAATAGAATGGTCTCTAGATACTTTAGTATACCTGTATAGGTAATTTTGTAAATACTTTGTAATGTATTGGATTTTACTTTATACCAACATGGACAACATCAAATACTCGCCTACCTTGTAATTGTGTAAGCATATGAGTGCTAAAATTGATGACTAATAAAATGAAATGAAATGAAATGAAATTAACGTTAAGCCTACCATTGTGCATCTTAACCTCACTCATAGGTTCCCACACAGAAGCAGTCTACAAAGCCCTACACATGAGCTTTGTGTAGGGGATAGGTCTAGTGGACCTACGTCTGTCTTCACTCGCACTAATGAACATTATGTTATCGGCTTGTATTTTCGGTCAAGTAAATTGTGTTTCTAGATTACCCCTGGTACCTAGGCCTAACAGTGGGGCGCAGCTGCAGGCCACACACCAACCATTGTATCGGTAGGGCCCTAGACCTATTCGGTAGGCAGCCTAGACTTTGGGTTTACGGCCTGAGTTAGGCCGCGTTCAAACTAATTGGTTTAGTTATAAGGGGATAGGACATACGTGTTAAATTGTTTGTTTTAAGGCCCATTCATGCCCAGTTCACATAGGCCTAAAGTCGTAGTCCTAGTCACAAGCAATGGTAAAGTATAGGGAACTCATCGTATGGTTAAGTCTTAGTCACAGTCGTAAGAAAGATGAAAATTTTCATCTTTCTTACGACTAAACAACAAATTCTTACGACGAGCGAATCAGAGCTTGAAAGTTGAAACGTCACTCACAACAGACCAATGAGATGATACCTACTCAAGTCAGTTGCGCTACTATGCTGAGAGTCAATTGAGAGACTATTTCCGGTTCCCGTTTCTATCAAGGTTTTACGTGGATGACGTCACATCCAAATGCCAAAGAGCTTCGACAAAAATGGCGCATCTTTACGCCAAGTTCTTTGTTAAAACCATTGCTTGTGACTACGACTACGACTTTTTGTGAACTGGGCATTACAATCAACTTTGTCACTAACTTAGCAGCTAACTTAAAGGTTTGTCTTATGGAAAACAACATGTCTGTTCATGACCAAAACTTAGCCTTTAACTTACACTTATCAGCAGCAGAAAGTTTGCAAACTCCAAACTTAAACTTAACAGCTAACTTAACATTAAGAATAAACCAATCAGAGAGTGACTCGAGCCGACAATTTGGCATTAGCAACAAGCATTGGCGCGATAAAAGTAAACACTGCAAATCTGTATTGTTGAGTTGTTTTAAAAACATCTAGGGCTATCATGAACAGCCACGTAAAGTTAGAGGCCCAAGTTGTTGTGAATGAGCCTTTAGTCTTAAGAAATTGTTATAAAAAACAAGATTCTTACGACCGACCAATCAGACGTCAATTATTCTTACGACGACCAATGAAAAGGAGTAGGTAACTTTATTATGACAGGCCACCGAAATATTACTAACCAATCAGGATATCGGATTTCTTATAACAATAACAGTTTCTTAAGACAAAAACAAAGTTATGTGAACGCGGCCTTAGCCTAGCCTAGCTATGCATCCGCCCCACACTGAATGTCATATTACAATTATTTATTTTATTTATTTATTTATTTATTTAACGTCCATCCTATTCAGTATTTCAGTATGATAGTTATACGCCTATAGTTATACTCTAGAGGAGGGCACTCTTTCAGTTGGTGTGGCCAAACTTCTTTTAACACTATTTTAGGGGAAAAGCCTAGGTATGCGGGGGGGGGGGGAGGAGCAAAGCGTGTATGTTTTACAATATTATCATTATTATTACTTTGCGCCCCCCCCCCCCCTTCCGCGTACCTAGGCTTTTCCCCTAAAACAGTGTTAAAAGAAGTTTGGCCATACCAACCGAAAGAGTATCTAGAGGAGATGGTATGGTAAAGGGAAGGCTAGTAAGAACGTACGAGAGCGTAACGGGGGTGATCAAGGAATTGGGATGGGAAAAACTGGTAAAATGTAAAATGAGGTAAAATGTTCAGAGTAGGCCTAATCAGAAATCATGAAGAATGGGGGAACTTAACAGTTTTGCAAGGGGAGATCATGATTGGAAACTAGAAAGGTTAAGCTGTAGGACGGACGTGGGAAAGTTCTTGTTCATGGCCAGAACAACCGTCGAATGGAACAAACTATCAAAGGAGATAGTTAATGCTAAGAATATAAAGGGATTCAAAAGCAAACTGAAAGAAGTGGCTTAGGAGACCCTGTCTCAGAGGAAAATGCAGACACAAATCAATAAGTAACAAGATCTGCATAGGCCTAGGCCTAGATGTAACCGAATGGATGGAAAATTATTAACCAGGAAGAATAGAAGAGGGAATCAAAAGGGAAATAAATGAAGAAAAGAAGATATTATATAAAAACCTGCCACCGACTAATTATCACTAGCAGGGGAAGAAAGAAATACAAATACAATAAATTAGTTTATGGCATGTGCAACTAGGCCTACCTAGCAGTAGCATGGTTGAAGGCTCCACAATGGGAGCTATCATGGGGAGTGTAGAGTGTAGTGGCTTACCGGTATTTAACTAGGCCTTATTGGAGGTGATATTGATGGAGGATTGTAAGGGGGAGCAGGTGCTTGAAGTTGTTATGAAGAGGAATATCATCTTGGGCTGTATTACGAGGAATTAGGAGGGGCCAGGAGAGGCACAGCATGGGATCCTAGAAAGATGGTAGGGGAACTGGGGGGAGGGTTTAGGTTAGCGTCAGTGCTGCAAGGTGGGGGGTCACTGGAGGGAAGGGTGAGTAGATTAAAGTGCAGTTGGGCAAATAGGGGTTTGGGGGGCATCCGCAGTAGGCTGCAAGAAGGGTCTAATAAGGGCGGGGAGGAATGAGGATCATCCATGGAAGTTCCAGCAGAGTGTGGTTTGAAACTTTGAACAGATTTAGGTAGATATGTTTTTGGGAACCCCACTGTTGGGGAGTGGAATGACTTGCCTGGAGATACTATTGTTACTAGTAGTAGGTCTTCCAGGGAGTTCAAGTTGCATTTGGGGCAGGGTGAGGTTAATTAGGTGTAGAGGACGAGTGGTTGCCATCTGACGGATGAGCTCATTTGCGACCTAGAATACAAAATTGAAGATTGAAGATCACGGTTGCAGAGTTGAAATTTAGTTTAGCCTGTAGGCAGAATCTGAGAGTACCGGTAGCCTAGTCATAGGCCTACGCCTACGCATTCATTTCGATCAACTTTTTTCAACATGGGCATCTTTATAATGGGCATGCACGAGCACAGTTCTGCCTATTGCCTATACCTTCCCACGATAGCATTGTGCAGTAAACCATTCAGTTGTTTTACCACAACAAGATTAGGTACCATAGGTAGGCTAATATTCATTGATTACCCTGTAAATACTAGTAAGAAAAATGTTCCATCAAAATCACAAAGTCAGCATAGTATTTTTGCAGAAGTTACTAAGCTGTCGAACAGACCTTGTGTGGCGCTTAGGGTAAGAAAGAGGTGCACAATTATTGCATTTGTAATGTAAAGCAGGTTTTGATCCAGTACTTACGACTTGGGCCTATTAGCTACAACAGCTGCTTTTCCAAGTACGAGGCAGGCTACGTAGTCTGCAGGGTAGACCCTACCTATCCAAGTCAATTTGGTATACGGATACCGTATGCGTAACCTAATTGTAGTCTAATTCTTAATTATTTTTCATCGTAGTTGCGGCGAGATGTTGAAGAGCTCAACAAGTTTCTATCTCAAGCTGAGCGCTCAAAAGTGAAGGACATGCTGTCGCTTAATGTTCGCAAAATTGAAACTGAAATCACTAATTTACGTCAAAAAGCAGAAGAAGAAAGTGCTGGAGCAATTTCCAAACCAGTTGTCTCCACTCAACCAAAATGCTATGAAGCTAAACTGAACAACTATGGTAATTTATTTAGGTATCTATTCATTTATAAGCCTTGATCGGCTTTTGTGACCAGCGGTTTAACCGCGGTCGCTTAGCTGATTCCCACTCGAACACCGAAGTTAAGCAACCTTCGGGCGTGGTCAGGGGTAGAGTGGGTGACCGCTCTGCCTTGAAACACATGCTGGTTAGAGTAGATGGTTCGAGAGCTAAAATAATAATAAAAATAATAAATTGTATTTAGAGTCTACCCACTCAGTTATATAACTGATTTTCAGTGGGGGACAGTAAATCAAAGCGACTAAGCCAACCCTGTAGGCCCCGACGCAATCGACGAGTGAGCGATAACCAACCAAAGATCGATATTTTTAATAGGAAACATAGCAATCAGTGGTAGGCCTATCATTGGTAACGGCTTCGTTCTCCTTGACGTCTGCTCGACAGTCTGGGTAAAGTAGAGGAACCTATACGACTGTTGAGGTTACACCGTCTTTCCATATGGGACGTAAAGCCGTTGGTCCCCTTGGTACTTTTTTAAATGAGTAGGCTATGTGCTGGTACCGGGTTTCCCCTCCTCCCTTCTTTATTCAAAGTTGCACTAGTGGATTACATTATCCGTTATAAATAGAGACTAAATAAATAAATCAAAAACATGTTATTTCGACATGTTAACGTTGAAAGCTGTTTTAGCCTACTAACAAAGTTTCAATTGTTATTCCATCCCTCTTTCTCAATTGACAGAATTTTTCCCTTTGTTCTAAAGTAGGTACCGTATTCCATCATAATTAAATGCAACATCATCTTTCATAACCATTAATTTCATATGTTTGTGTGAGAAACATGTAGAGATAGGATAGGAGACCAACAGCTTACCTGAAGTGGAGTAGGCACGCCGTGATAGAAGACATAAACACAAATAAACAAATAACACTACATTTCAAACGTTTTGTTCTACGTCTTCTTCTATCACGGCGCGCCTACTCCACTTCAGGTAAGCTGTTGGTCTCCTATCCTATCTCTACATGTTTCTCACATGATCCAGCCTTTTGGCATTCCTTTCATCACACCACAATTTCATATGTTTGTTGTTAGTTGTTACATAATTTGTATGGTAGACCCCCTACCAAACGAACATTTAAAATTCATTACCGGTATACAAAGCATTCAAACCTCACTAAAAATGATCCACATTTTCTATAATACCTGAACCTGCATTTACAAGTTGATCAACAGTTCATTAGTACAATTGGAAACCCCAGTCTACTATAACGCATCGCTAACTAACCTGTGTTTGTATCTATTTATTTCATGTCTAGCCTATTCAGTCATAAAAACTGATTTACAAAGGAGGACAACGCCTGTTCTTGGTTTATTGTGGACTACTTGTCTCTTAAAACTCAACACTGACAAACAATAATGATTGTAACCAGTGGACTTAAGAGCCGTCCTAGAAACGAGGCACATAATAAATTCAAATTTGTTCTGAATCGACCTTGTTGATTCTGGCGTTAATCCGCAGGAGTTCGCACTGTCCATACCACTGATTTCTATATTTTCTATTAAAAATATTGATCTGTGGTTGGTTATCGCTCACTCGTCTATTGCGTTGGGGCCTACAGGGTTAGCTTGGTCGCTTTGTTTTACTGTCCCCCACTGAAAATCAGTTATATATGACTGAGTGGGTAGACTCTAAATACGGATTTATTTAATGATAATTATTTGGCCTCTATGTAGGCCCCTAGATACAATTGTGTGCTAGACCTACATTGTGTAGACAGTGGTATGATGCAATTACTTGACACATTTTCTGTTTTTATTTCTAGCTTGGGATCAATCTGATAAATTTGTTAAGATCTTCATCACTTTGAAGAACGTTCAAACTCTTGAAGCAGCGAGTGTTTTCTGCAACTTTACTAACCGCTCCATCGAATTTAATGCAAAAGGACTTGATAATAGAAACTATCTTCTATCAATAAAAAATCTACTAGAGGAAATTGATGTTGAAAAGAGCTATTGGAAAGTCAAAACAGGTAACTAATTAAAGTCCCTAAATAATAAAATAATTAGGCCGAGTTACTACCTTCATAGATTATTTAGGTTTTAGCTTTCAACAGCTGTAGCCTGGTACCTACTGTACCCTACTGGTACCTATAGGCTATCCGCTATAGCCCGACCATATTACAATATTTTTTTCTCTAGTAGCAATTGGTTACTTGTGCCCTCCTCAGGTATCCGCTACGCAAAAAAAACAAAGCGATCTAGCGGGTAAAGGGGGCAGCTTCTCATTTGCGTTTGTTATAGTTACCAGCGCAAACACCAGCAACACTGTAGCTAGAAAAGACTGGCATGGCCTTCTAGATTAGTGATACTGATAGCGCCTTCTTTTTTAACACAATGCCTAGGCCTACTGGATAATGTAGCTTGCATTTACAATCTTTGTGGACATAGCTCTAGTGCTGCTGGTGTTTGCACTGGTAACTAAAACACAAAAAGTGCTATTCGTACTATCATCTTTGCTTTGTGGATAGACTAATATGGCTAAGCCTACTTGAATTTTTCCCCAAACTGACTGAGATGAGACCTACTTGTAGGCCTATTATTAGAAGGTAGGGCCTACTAACCAAGTGTATTTTATAGGGATAGCCTACCAGTACCATACTATTTGACGGATCAGTAGAAAGTCTTATGAAAATGCTTAAAATTTTCATAAACACCTTGTGCTAGGCATCTACGGTATTATAACTTATAATAAAACCTTATAAGGTATGGGGGGATGCTAGACAATTTATCATCAACTAAATGCAAATTGTTTTCTATTTCCAGACAACGTAGTAGTGTACATGGCTAAGAAACAGGCAGGCAGCCAATGGTCGCACATGACTAGCGCGGAGAAGAAAGCGGTCGAGTCGAAAGTACCCAAGATGGGCGGCGACACCAAAGAGGACCCTACCGCCGGTCTCATGGACATGATGAAACAGATGTACGACGACGGAGATGACGAGATGAAGAGGACCATCGCCAAGGCCTGGACCGAGAGCAGAGACAAGCAGTCGATGGGCGGCGGACCCATGGACCCGTCGTTTGGCTTCTAAGATTAAGCCCGTCGCTACTCGATTCATTCGTTCTACTTTAAGTCGGGTCACGCACTTTGCTATGTATAACCTATACTAGTTACCAATTAGACATCGAAGAATGTACCTGTACTTGGATCAGTCAAAGAGGCCTTGGGTTGTGAAAGAAAACAGTAGTGGTTGTACATACAAGTAAACTACTTTTGGTTTGCTAATCAAGACTGTGCAGCTAACTTTTAAGTGACTTAATTCCCTTACACAGTTAGTCCATCATAATGTCCAAAATGGATGAAGGGCGTTTGTTAATTATTGTAGGGTAACTATAAATTAGCTCCAGTTGTCATCAGCAGGTGAAAAGTTGTGTGTTGCATGTAGTTATCTATCCTCTTCCACTTATGGCCTCTTCATTGATTATGATTACAAACGGGTAACGCAGAGCCACCCTCGTTCACATTAATATCATCGGCTTGTCATAAAACTACACCTACATCCCAGCTTGCAATTTGGTGACAAAACTAAGACAAAACTAAGACACTAGTTAAGTAGTTATAGCCTTGTCACTATCCCAGTCTCTGAAAATATGAGTCATGATTTTCAGTATGGTACAATATCTAGATATGTAGGGCTATTCCATGTAGCAAAGTGTTTGCACCCGTCTTTATAATGTTTGTAAGCTGTACTTATCTATTTCCATAAAAAGCATACAGATACCCAATTTTAATCTTGAATGTTGAATGTAAATTCACATTATGTACATTTCTGTTTCCTGCCATTCCAAAATGTACCAATAAAGCATTCAGTATTTAGTTTATAAACTGGTATAGTCAATTGTTTTTTTTTCCCCTCTCTCAAATTTACTATGGGAGACCATTATGACAAAAGCGGTGCAGTTTATAACCGACAGTGTTGGGTAAGTTCCCGAAAAAAGGAACTTTTAAAAGTTAAGTTACTTGGCCTTCAAATAGAACTTTTAAAAGTTACAATTCCTTCACGCAAAAAGGAACTTTTGAGTTCCTGAAATAATAAAAGTTCCTTTATCAGATATATTATGGTACATAGAATTTAGGTTGCGATTTTTTAGCCGCATCATCGCTAGCAAATATAACATGATCAACAATCGAGGTTATGCCTTCTAAAAATGATATAGTACTACTGATTCTTTTCAACCGATTTCCATACCTGTATCAGCTAGATCCATTTTCAGATGTAGAGGCATTGTGGGTTTTGTCATCTAAGAGTGAAAGGAACTTCTAAAACTTTATTAAAAGTTACCCAAAATATGTAACTTTTGTGTTGAAAGTTCCTCTAACTAAAAATGGAACGCGTTCCTTAAAAAATCCCGAGAAAAGAATGCGTTCCTAGGAATGCGTTCTTTTTTAAAAGTTCCTACCCAACACTGATAACCGATATCGTCTGCAGAGTCTTATTATTCACGCAATAAATAATGTGCAAATAAAGAAGGATGGGAGACGGCTAAATCACAATCCCATGTGCAAAGCGTGCACTAAACTAATGTAATAAGTAATTCTGATTGATAACCTTCGTCAATATTGGAGCAAGCATTCTTTTCCAATTAAAAAAACAGCTCATTGTTACATTTTTAACAAAAGACACACAAAACTGTTTGCATCTATAAAAATGTAATCGCACTGACTAATCCCAGGAAACGAGGAACACTATGGCGCTCTAGCGCGAGAGTGAGGAACTAGAGAAAAGAGGATAGGTACACCCATCTGTATAGGAAAATGCTCTATGAAAATACTAAGAAATGTTATGAGTGTATATTTAATTCACCAAAATTGCAATTTAGGAAGAAATAAAAATAAAATACAGTAACCAACCCAAATTGATTTCCATCCATTTCAACCATTTACTCATACAAAACTACCTGAAACGTATTATCTAAACTTGACTTTTGGGTCTCGGCAGTGAATGTTGACAGGTTCTTGAATGAAGCACATTATTTTATCTCGCCGATTACACTACCGGTTAATGTCTGTGTTTATTAAATAAATAAATAAATTGGATTTAGAGTCTAAGCAGATTACACCAGATGTTTGAAAAATGGAATCAACCTCATCGCCCTTTGTTTTGCACACTTAAAAGTTAAATGCCTTTGTCAGCCGTTCACACGAGATTTTTAGGCCTAGATTTGCTATGGTGCGGTGTCAAAGTAGGCCTACATGTTTATTATTTCGAGTAGGCTCTTCATTAAATATTAGAAGCTCGAATGGGTGTTATAACATTAATTATAAGATGATATAAATAGGGCCTACATTAGGGATGACGACGATTAAGATTTTAGTTAACCGATTGTAAAAACGGATTTTATTCCGTTAAAAGTACCAATTCTAACATATGGGGCAGTAACATGGGCAGTGGGAACAAAGGAAGAGAGTAAAGGTGGGATTTCAGTTGTGGATGTGCGCGGCGCGGCGAGGCGCAGCGAGGCGTGGATTTTTACCTTTTTCGATTTCACCTGTGATACCCATGGCGGTGCCATCCGCGGATTTCCCAATATTCCTACCTTTTATTTTAATCCACAATAACTTATTACATGGGAAAAGCTATTTTAAAATTACTTTGCATAATTTAAAACATATAACATAACATTTCCTTTTGAATCAAGTCTTTCTGTATGAAGAATCACTTCATTCGGACAAATGTCATGGATTTAGGTTATGTTGTTCACTTCTTACACATCAGATTTCCTGAATTCTTATTGGCTGCATCCGTCGGACCGTTGGATATCGTCGGACAAAATATTGAATATTTCAAAGGTCAACGGATCTGAATCCACCGAATCCTCGGATCAGAAATGGAGCCCGCATGATTTGGCTGAAAACTAATCGCAGCCACGCCATCGCCGACGGTTCCGCTAGATAGCAATCCACTCTTCAGTTGGAAGCAGCAGAAATGAATTTTTTAAGAAGTTACAAAGATGGACAAGATAAGAAGAAGTAATGTAATCAGAAAAGAACTGGGACTGGAGAGATTAAGGTTTAAGCTAGGAAGAGAACGTTTAAGATGGTTGTAAAGGATGGGAAGAGATAGGATAGGAGTCGATAATGGAAGCAAAACACACGACAGCGAGGCAGCAAAGGAACGCGATTGTATTGTTTTGACTTGCCACACTTGAGGTTCCACTTGGGCCTATAGGTTGGAACATGCTTGGATGGTGATATCGATATTATCGATTCGATAATGACATAACCATATTGATAATCGACAATTAAAAAAAGTATCGATGTGCATCCCTAATTGGATGAGCGTAGCGAGCGAAGCGAAGATTCCATTCTACTACACTGGAGAAAAAATTCCGGAATGTTTTTTTTTCTTTCTTTTTTTCTTTTTGTATTTTTGTCTTGTTTTGTCCTTACGATTTTCAAACCGATACTCCGATTGCGATGAAATTTTATAGAGGCCTTCGAAATCTCTGAACTTAGAACTGCCACGTTTTTTAGCGCAATCGAAAAATTATTTCTCATGAAAATCGCAATTTTACGATTTTTTTAAAATTTCTTCGATTTATTACACCTACATGCTTTATCCGATTTTAATGATTTTTTCACAGAACCTTAATTTTAATGAATTTAAGGAATTCGTGAAAATTTGAGCGCTCGAAAAATTATTTCTCATGAAATCGAAATTTTACAGGCTTTTATTCTTGCTTTAATTTTAAATCAATTCTTTGCTTATAATACCAACATTGCTTTCCAGAACCTTAATTTTATGAATTAATAATTTGTTTGAATTTGAGTACAATCGAAAATAAATTTTCTATGAAAATCAAAATTTTACGATTTTTTAAATTTTTTAAAATTACGATTAATTAAAAAAATTAAAATTAAAGTTTATTTTTAATTTAATTTAAATAAATTTTAAAAAAATCTTCAACTTAGTAATGATTTTTTCACAGAACAACAGAAAATCCGCATAACACTTGGCTACTCAATGCACCAATTACGCTCATCCAACAACGCGGCGGGACTTAAGCGTTTTCCTAGTAAATATCATTTTACATGCTTTCTAATCGGCAGGTGTACTCGTTTGGAGTATGGTAGAGATTATGTAGTAAATTGTAATGTTTTCAACTTTCACTACTATTCATTCTACCTAAGAGTAGAATTTCTAGAGAGTAATGTGAAAATGTAGGTACGTATTAGGTTTTCTGTGCATACATATTACACTTGTATTACCGTGCATTCAAACTATTTATTTCTCAAGATTTGAATACAATTGTACTGAAATATCACTTTTAGAAATGGCTGGTGGCAGAAGCCATTCACTTTGAACATTCTACTTAAGTACTACATAGCAAGTTTTGCTTCTGATCCACAATGTGATGTTCTAGGTCACCCCAGTGACAGTTTTACTGTGGGAAACATGTCGTACAGTGGGTACTACTTGGTGTTTCAGTGCATGCACCTTCTAATGACTTGGGGACAAAAAGTGCACACTATGTTGTTCTAGCAATGTCGGCTTGATTGTACTACCATTCCTTTATGTTCAAATAGTACTATCAAAAAAAAAAAAATCATTTTGATAACTTGTTTACAAAATACGACAAAGCTAATAATACTAATAACAGTACACCAGTATATTCCAATAGTATATGAATTCGATTCCATCCTAACCCTAAATACCCCCAGCCAATTAGCAACTGCCATATCTTTCTGCTTTCCTCTAGTCACAGGTAAATAAAACTTTGATATATGTATGTAATCTTTATTGGCTCCTATACTAATGTAATCTTTATTGGCTCCTATACTATGTACGGTATAAACGACCGCCACGATTCAATTTTTAATTTGTGGCTTCCAAACTAAGAGAATTCAAATACGTAGTGTTTCAAACTAGAAGATGTCGCAATCCCCTAGGATTACGGTATATCTATTCTTTAAAGTTTCATTTCATTAGAGACTGTTGTTATTTTTAAGTTTAATTTGAAGGCTGGTGTGGGAGGAGCTGTAACCCCTATGGAATGGTAATTCACTTTAGTTTACTATTAATTCATTCATTGATGATGATGAATTTTGTAACGTCTATTATTGCATAACTGCTATTCTAGTCGATGAGTGGTTGTATAGATTAGTAGGGTGAAAGACAATACCTAATTACAAAAGCTCATGCCTTATGCAGGATTTGAACCCGTGTCCTCCTAGAGTCATACTCTTAGGACCTGTGCCCAATTGTATGAGCCACCTCAGACAGTTCATTAATTAATATTGTTCATCATTCTTGCTGATCGTTTGGGCAATGCCAAACTCGCCAGGATCGCATGATCGGGGTTTGGTCACAGGAGTCTTTACATTGTGGTTCCGGTAGAACTTACACATGGTGGTGACCAAACCCCAATCGTTCTGCACTCTGGTGGGAAATTTGTCACCCACCACAACAATAATGCACTGCCGTCAAATGTTGCAAAAAATCATATTTCATCAACGTCTAGACAACTGTGACCAAACCCCGATCGTTCTACTCTCTGGTGAGTGGTTTTTCCCTATCAGTATCACTCAGAATAAGTACTCAATCATAGGCTGCCATCGAATAATGGTCGCACCCCTATTTTTAGTTTTTTCTTTTTACTACTCAAAATTTAAACAATTTGCCGTAGATAATCAATTGGCAAATTGTTTTGCATGATGGCCACACACCTCTTTTTGAACTTGATACTTTTATAAAAACCGGTGCCTGAGGCCTATATTTGCATAAATACTATCATTTTGAAATGGTGTTGCGGTAATGAATTAGTATTTTTTTTATTTTTTTTAAGTAGATGGATTAAAAAAGGACTATGATACAAGCCAGTTAACAAATCTTAAAAACTTAACAGTAGAAAGTTATCTCTACTTAATGTAAAATAAAATACAAAATTATAAGTTAACTTAATCTCCTGAACTAAGCATAAGTACTGAGGCAAGTTGATACTGTTGCTGCAGAACGAGATCAAGTCAAACGATGGCACTAAAGTACTCGAGCCACCACTATTCACCAACACCTACTACGCCAGGGGTTGAGAAATATCTGAAAATGTTGGAGCCAGGGACGTTGCGTGAGAAAACCGGGGTCTGGGGCGAAGCCCCAGCCACCGGAGGCAAATTCGTTTTGGGCGATTTTTTTTTTGCTTAGGCCTATACAATTGTATTGAACCTAAGTGCCCGTCAAATGGGTTTGGAGGATTTATTATCTACTCTTGTAGAGTGTACACAATACAGATAAGCATTATCAGCTGGGATAAATGGCTTCTTATAGATTTAATTTGGTTTTTACCCATCCAAAGAGTACATTACAAGCCTAGACCCCAGCGATGAGGTAGGCCTAGTTAAAATGGAATCTATTGGTGCACATGCACCAATAGCTAGGCCTAGGCCTGTATTGCCCTCAAATACTTCATGAACAGCAGCCAGCCTAGACCCATGCATAATAGATGGCGTGGACTCGGCATTGGTTAGTGTCAATGTCATGTAAGTCTTCATGTTCTACTGTCACATCAGGGTTATCTAAATTGTTAATGTTTTCGATTGCTGACATCTCCGTTGTTAGTTAGTTAAAAAAATTGAATTTTTGTTGACATTTTACTTAGTCGCCAGGGCCTAAATTCTAGGCGCCATGGCGATCTGGCGCCTGATATTTTTCAACCCCTGTACTACGCCTATAGACTATATAATAAAATATCACGGTTAAAAATACACGTCTGTTGTCATCACTTCTTTCACCTTAATAAAGAGAAGGTTGCTTAAAACTTAATTAATAATAAGTTAATAACTAATTAGGAACAAAATGAAGTAAGTATTGCTGTCTTTACAGTGACTTTAGCAACTAATTAATGTTCAGTTCACAACATTAGACTCTTGCATTGCAAATCAAAACAAGAGATGCGTTAGACTGAGATTTTAAACCTAGGAATAGATAAACCATCTTTACTTTCCATGTCGTAAGTATAACTGAGATCAATATGTTTATTCACGGGATAATTCTTAATATTGGCCATTGCCTAGCGTCGATTGGTCAACATGATTCAATAACGATGGAAATGCTACCTAATCTTTGGCACATACGAGTTTGTAGTTGACTACATTACTAAAGCAACATTTTAAATCTAACAGTTTGTACTAGGTAATTACTAGTACATAATATGCAGTTGAGAGATGTTTTAAATAGCAGGAGGCAAAGTCTGTGAATCTTGTAGCGGAGTTTCGGCAAACCTCAAAGTCAGGTCGTCACACTGGCACATCTTCCATTCACGTGTCCACTACCTAAACGCACTCAACAATTAAAAGTTAAATGATTGATTACCATAGGCAATAGCAATTTACAAAATCATAATTGAATACTGTTGAATGATAGAATGCAAGGACAAACTATGGTTGTAGACCTTTCTACTTTCTAGGCATTTTACCCTTTTTTGGAAAGTTAGTTTTGAAAGTCTATTTTTTAACAATAGCTGCACCAAAGTTATTTCAAGGTATTTGCCGAAACTCTGCTAGTAGATTCGTGGACCAGGAAGAAGGTGGCCGGATCGATCGTTGTCTTCTATCGTTGGATTGAGCGGAGAACGGAAGACTTGACTTCCTTGGACGTGGCATTGAAAACGTCCAGCATTAGCGCGCGAGTGGTATTCATCAAGTCTTCAACGTCGCCCTTGTTCAGACCCTCGGTCTTGATCGGCGGGAGAGTCGTGATCACAACGTTACCTGGAAGACAATACTGAGTTGTGAAAGGTCTTTTCTCCAAACATCTGGGGCTGGGGCGACAGAATATCCAGGACTACATGCTCTGTGTGACCTACCCAATGTTTTTAATTTTTATGGTAAGCTGTTGTCCTTTTGTACCTTTCCCCCCAGTCACTGAAACATGTTAATTTGTTTTCCTAGTTTAATTATAACTTGTTAAGTATATATTAATTATAATTTTGTGGTAAGCCCTGAATGGAAAGACAGTAGGTATTGTAAATGTGAAATCCATAGTGATAGAATGATACAGATGTACATCTTGTGCGACGACAGCATGACAATCAAATTCATTCTGGTGTATGCGCCTCAAACAGAAAGACCAGTGGTTGAGAAGGATGAGTTTGTGGCAAAATTAGAAGCAATTATAATATCCAATACTATTGTATTAATGGGGGATTTTAATGCAAGAATAGGAAAAGATAGAACAGGATTTGAAGAGGTTATGGGCAGACATGGGATTGATATAAGAAACAGGGATGGAGAGAAATTGTTAGAAATGTGTGCCAGGAACTCTTTAGTTATAGGAAATAGTTGGTTCAAGAAACGTAGAACCCAACAAATAATGAGTAAGTAAGTAAGCATTTTTATAACAATAGAGATTTTAAATTTTAAGATGGGTAGACATTGATAACTAATGAGAGAGGACAATGTTGCCTGATGTGATTTGTTATGTGAAAGATGTAGCCTATTGTTGTTGTATTGTATTACATGTTGTACTACACCGTTTTGCTGATAAAATAAATACTACTTATAATACTACTACTAATACTAATAGTAATAGATATGGCTGTGGTGAAGACTAGTGATGACATCGGGTACCCGGAAACCGGTTCCATAAAAATATATATATTTTTTTTTACAAAGTTATGTTAAGAATTTGAAATAAATAATTAAATAATTGATAATTTAAATTGAAGTTTATATTTCTTTTTGGTACGTAACTACGTAACAGCACCATCTTTCCTCACAGATTGTGAAGTTATTCAGCTATGCTAGGCCCATCCCACTCCAGATCGCACAATAGGCTACGGGTGGTGTTCAAGGACGCGCGCATTGTTTGAACTTTGAAGAATGATATTAAAGGGCACTTTTGACCTGCTGATTGTAAATTGTAACTAAAAAATTAAAAAAATTAGCCTACATTTTTTTTTTTAAGAACCGGTTCCGGAGCGCAGGAATTGGTTCGGACTTTTTGGACTCGATGTCATCACTAGTAAAGACAGGTCAGAGACAGTAATTGACTATTTATGCATAGGAAAGGAAGTAATGAGATACCTTGAGGATGTGAGGGTAATGCCATCAATATCATTGCTGGTGTTGGGGAAGTTTCGAATGATGGTACAGACCCAAAAGAGAATAAAGAACAGGCACAAGCGACTAAAAGTGAGGAAATTGCAATCTAGGTGCCCGTTAGGGCGCTGCAGCCAAGCCGCGGTGCGCTACACACTCTGGCACCTTATACAGCAAGCAGAGTTGGGGTGATTTTGAGGTGTTACCCAGCCGTCATGAAACGTGATGTGAACTTGAAAACTATCAAAATCGAGGGGATTTAGGTACCCGACAACACATGCCAAATTTGGTTGGGGTACGACCATTCCTGCATTCCTTCTTGGTGAAAATATGACTTGAAACATGCTCAAAATCACTTTAAGGATGTTAGTTACTACTACTGGCTACTATCTAATTCGTCAGTTAAAATTGCCCAGCGATTCTGACCAAACGGGTGGGGCTACAACGTTCATATTTTACATGGACATTAAGGTAATTGTGATGTAGTTCCTTATGAAAAAAAAGTTGAAAAAGTTTTCTGGAAGGCTTTCAAATAAAGGTTTCAATATAAGCCTTATAAAGAATATCAACAAGTAACTATAGTTTCTTGACAATGATTGCCTACATTGTTTACAAAAAGCAAGTCTTTGTGCCACTAGATATTTTACATCCTATTGTTAATTGGTAATTCCATAGAAATTAAATTAACATTGATAAAATTATTATATTTTAACAAATAATTTTGCAATGGAACTTGAAAAAGTAATGAGATCCCACACATAACAAAAACTTTTAAAAATACAGTCAAACCTTACACACTCAAAATAAGAAATGAGATCTAAAAAAAGGGCCAAGCTCATCTACCCTTCCACATTTGCGCATTCTTAATTCATAAACGTACAGTGTCTCGTAACAACATCCTAGAAAAGCTTGGCAAAATAGAATTTGCATGACCATTGCGTTTAAATTATTTAGAAAAAAAGAATTTGGATGAACTATTCTGTTTAAATTAATAGTACAGTAGTTGCAAATTCTATTCTGCCAAGCTTTTCTAGGATGTTGTTACCGGAAACTGTACGTTTATGAATTAAGAATGCGCAAATGTGGAAGGGTAGATGAGCTTGGCCCTTTTTTAGATCTAATTTATTTTAAGTGTGTAAGGTTTGGCTGTATTTTTACAAGTTTTTGTTATGTGTGGTATCTCTGATAGTGCAAAAGGAGTTTATGACAAGAATTAGTGACCAAATACCTACAAATGAAGTGGGAGAAATAGAAGAAGAATGGCAAAACTTTAAGAAGGTTTTTGTGTCAAGTGCAGAGGAGCTGTGTGGAAGAGTCAGTGGAAGGAGGAAAGAGAAAGAAACGGGATGGTGGAACAAGAGGGTACGAGATGCAGTTCAGGAGAAGAATGAAAATTGCAAGTCTGCAGAAAATGAGTACCCAGTGTTCTCCCCAGAGCCGGTAAGCCAGCAAAAATTCATTTCCCCCCGGCATAGATTGACTCCCCCCCCCCCCCCGAAAAAAAAAAATTAATATTATTTTTTTTTAGTTAGGCATGTGTAGTATTACAATGCTATTTTAACACAATGAAATTTGCCCAAACACGATAAAAAAAAGTTGCAAGATAAGTTTTTCAAAAACACTTTAAAAATTTGGTTTCTGTTTTTGGTGGTGGTACCGGGTTGGAAGCAAAAATTATTTGATTTTAATGGAGAGAGTTTTATAGTGTGCAGGCCTATGCATATTTTTGTAATTTTTCATTTTTATTGATTGATGTATTGTGTTGATTGTTATTCAAATTAATAAATGCATGTGTGCAATGTTTCAAGTTGTGGGGCCAAGTAATTGTAAACCTATACTACAAATCCTAGATAATAACCACTTAGAAGAAATAACATTATCACCTTTATAAGGTTCTATTACAACATATTTTTTAGTTGTAGGCCTAGGTCTACTAATAATTGTAGCAATAGCACTACAGTTATTTGCATAGCCTTCATACTTCAGAGAAATAATGTAGGTATAGGCTATAATTTCCATCAAATTATAAATGCTATTGCCACAAAACCAACTAAAATAAGTTACTTTAAGAGGGCTTCAAAAACCTCTAAAACTCACCAAATCAAATGTAGGATCTCAAAAAAATACGGGGCAAGCCCCCGGCCCCGCCCCCCCATATTTTTCCCTACCATGTGAACACAGTAGGTACCCGGCAATGTTTTTAGAATAACCATTGAATTTTTTTTCCTGAGGAAAACACTGCGAGTACCGTAGGCGAAAAACCGACGTGAAACTAATTGTGAGGGAGGAGAAAGATAAAGCAATGGAAGAATTTGCTGGTAAATTAGAAGATGACTTCAGGGTCAAGAAGAAAATTATATATGGACAAGTAAAGACAAAAAAGGGAGGAACAAAAGCTTAAGGTATATGAGAATAGACAAGTTACCAACAACCCACAGGAAATACAAGAAATGTGGAGGAAATATTTCAAAGATGTGCTATGTACAAGTTATTGGAAATTTAAATGCAGAGAAAGAGGAAGAGGCAAGTGGAGAAGATGAAGAAGACGAGGTAACAGAACAAGAGGTGGCACGGGCGTTAGGAGCCATAAAGAATGGTAGAGCTCCGGGAGTGGATGACATTTCTGTGGAAATGATCAAAGCATCAGGCGCGGAAGGAAAAATATGGTTGTTGGATGAGCGTAGCGAGTGAAGCGAAGACTTCAATTTCACTGACCCCCCAAAAAATTTAGCTCGGGTGTTTTTTTTTTTTTTTTTGTTTTTTTTTTGTATTTTTGTCTGTTTGTTCGCTCTCTACCGGGCAAACGGCATATGCGATCTTGATGAAAATTTGACAGGACCTTCGAAATCTCTGAACTTAGACTTGCTACGTTTTTGGGTACAATCGAAGAAATATTTCTCATGAATATCGTACTTTTACGATTTTTTTCGATTTTTAGTGCGATATTTTCGTGCCATTTGGGCCAATTCTGACCAAACGGGTGGGGCTACAACGTTCATATTATACATGGACATTAAGGTTATGGTGATGTAGTACCTTTTGAAAGAAAAAGTTGAAAAAGTTAGCCAGAATCCATAGAAATAAAGCTTTTAATATAAGTTTTTTACGGTAAATAATACCAATTGACAAGAAACAATAGAAACTTAACAACAATCACCTACAATGCGTAGGCAACAAAACAAAGCACTTGCAAAAGTAGAGATATCCCACGCAAACTAAAAACTATAAAACGCTCATCCATCAACGCGGTGGGACTTTAGCGTTTTCCTAGTTTCTAGTAATAAGTGCTGCGTGGAAACAAAAGAAGGTACCGGAAGATTGGAAAAGAGGTATAATTGTACCGTTGTTGACCAGAAGAAATGTGAAAATTACAGAGGGGGTGACATTAATGTGTCAGTGTGCAAAGGTTTATGAGAAAGTTATAGAACTAAGATTAAAGGAGGTACCGGTATGACACAGATCCAAGAGAAGAACAATATGGGTTCAGAAGTGGACGTTCTACTATTGATCCAATATTTGGTAAAAGACAGACAATGGAGGGGAGATGGCAAAATGGGAAAGAAATGCACATTGTGTTTTTGGATCTGGAGAAGGCACACGATCGCCTGCCTAGAGGGAAAGTATGGGAGTGTCTAGAGATAAAAGGAGTGGGAAGAGGTTTAATAGACAGGATACACAGTACGTATCAAAGGAGTGAAAGTTGCGTACAGACAGATATGGGTAGGTCAGAATGGTTCCTAGTAAATGAGGGAGGGCTTACGACAAGGTAGTGTGTTATCTCAAACACTCTTTACTGTTGTAATGGACAAAATTATAAGAAGAGTGGAACCAAAACAGATGGAAGGGACACAAGAACATTAGTGTTTGCGGACGATGTGTTGATTTGGGGTGAGAGTGCCAGAGAAGTGCAGGAGAAGGTGGACAGATGAAATGAAGTTACTACAGAGTTTGGTCTGAAAATCAATCAGAAAAAGAGTGAATGTTTGCGTATGCAAAAGAAGACAAAAGGCAGGCCTAGAGATCGGGAAAATATTGTACTCCGTGGAGAAGTCTTAGAAGAAAAAGAAGAATTTAAATATTTGGGATGTATATTGACAAACGATGCAAAAGTAGGTAGGGAAGTGTCATCTAGAGTGCAAAAAGCAGAAGGGTTTTACCAATTGGTGAGAAAGCTACTCTGGAATGAGTAGTTCCCACAAAAATGTAAAAGTTTGCTGTACAAGGCATATTTTGTACCTATACTAACATATGGGGCAGTAACATGAGGTTCGTTCGTCTGTGTTTATTTGGTGTAACACTGACTTACACTAGTCGAATTCTACACTGACATGTGTAAAGCGGAAATAAATACTTTTTACGGAAGTAGTAGGTTAGTGTAACGTACACAGACGTACACAAAAAAACGTCCACATTTCTGTTACGAAATTTACTTAAATGTAAAATGTAATTACCTCCCATTGTAAAAAGGTTAGAGTCCTCTTTCTTTAAAGGGACCCATTCTCATCCCTCACAACAATTACTTGCAGTCTCGGCCTCCATGTTAATTGTTTTATAGCGCGCAATGTCGGTGTAAATTCTTTACACGAGCAAAATAGGCCGTGTAAATATATCCTACACTGTCTACACTAGTGTATACACTTACTGTACAGAAAAACGCCGACGTAAATTTTACATTGCTTACACGGACACAGAAAAACGGACCAGTGTAGATATTCGCTTACACTAGTGTAAAGTGTAACACTAAATGTACACAGACGAACGAACCTATGGGCAGTGGGAACAAAAGAAGAGGGTCAGCTGGAAGCAGCAGAAATAAAGTTTTTAAGAAGTGTCAAGGGAGTTACAAAGATGGGAGGTTGAGATTGAGGTTTAAATTAGGAAGAGAATGTCTAAGATGGTTTGGACATATGAAAAGGATGGGCAGGGAGAGGATCCCAAGACGAGAATTTGAAGCAGCAGAGGAGGGGAAAAGAAGAGTAGGAAGGCCAAGAGAGAAATGGGAAAGATTAATTCAAAAAGACGTTGGAAAAGCTATGGGAGGACAGAAGAGAGTGGAGTAAATTGGTGGAGAGATGATGAGGAAGAAACACTGAGTCTGGAAAGCTTAGTATCTACAGTTTCATGCCCTAGATAATGATGGAAAACCACCACTCAACCCGACATAGTTGGAACTGAGTTATGATGATTATTATTACTAGGGAAACGCCAAAGTCGTTGTTAAACGAGTGAGTGAGCCATGTGTATCATTCCCCATACTGGGCTAGATTCAGCCTTATGTATATGGGAGAAAGGGGGATGTTCCCGGGTACTCAACACTTGGCTCACTCACTCGTTTAACAACGACTTTGGCGTTTCCCTAGTTTAAATTGAACATTCAAAATGCAAATCGTGTTCATAACGTATTAGCGTGAAACATTAACAAATTTCCAAGATAAAACAAAATCACCTAATTTTTATTTCCCATTTAACACCCCTCAAAAATAATATGTGGGTGTAAAAATGTAAAAAAGTTCGAACTAACGGGTATCGAACCCCAACCCTCCGTGCAGTAGACTAAATGGTTACCACCAGGTCATGCCAGCCACATGTATCTCGTCCCGCTAGCTGCTACTAAACAAATGCTATTGAAATTTTAAAAAATCACATTTTTATTTATTGTAGGATTAAATCGCAATGGATCTAACTGATTTTGTTAACAGTTCTCAGTAAACTCATACCAGATGACTGTTTAAAATTTCAGCGCAATCTGTTCAGCGGTTCGGCTGATTTTTGACGTACAGACAGACAAGACACACAGAATCACAGAATGAGCGTCGTTTAAGTTGAATGGAGACACTCAGTCGCTCCGCTCCCTTGTTTAATTAAATAATACAGTTGGGATTGCAGCACTTTCCCCTGCGCACTATGGCCACTATCCCAATCATGCGCCCATCATACAGTAAAACAGGCAAGAAACATAAAATATTGAGTTAAAAATAGCAAAAAAGTTTATAAAAATTGAGTGGAATTTGAATCTGTGACCTTTCACATAGAAATGTCTCACGTTAATCGGTACTCTAAAGTGGACAGTAAATATTGTGACTTTTGACCATTACATACGTTGCAGGTTGCCCAAAACACAAAATTTAATAAATGATTGTTTAATAAAGGAAGATGGTCAGCTGGAAGCAGCAGAAATGAAGTTTTTAAGAAGTGTCAAGGGAGTTATAAAGATGGACAAGATAAGAAGTAATGTAATAAGAAAAGAACTGGGACTGGAGAGATTGAGGTTTAAGCTAGGAAGAGAACGTCTAAGATGGTTTGGACATATGAAAAGGATGGGCAGAGATAGGATTACAAGACGAGAATAAGAAGCGGCAGAGGAGGGGAAAAGAAGAGTAGGAAGGCCAAGAGAGAAATGGGAAAGATTAATTCAAGAAGACGTTGGAAAACAGGATGAAGTGTGGGAGCATGTGGCAAGAGTAAAGCTGTGGGAGGACAGAGGAGTGTGAAGCAAATTGGTGGAGAGGAAGGAGTTAGATGATGATGAGGAAGAAACACTGAGCCTGGCAAGCTTAGTATCTACAGTTTCATGCCCTAGATAATGGTGGAAAACCACCACTCAACCCGACATAGTTGGAACTGAGTTATGATGATGATTATTATTATTATTGTTGTTTTCTATCTATAATGCTCTTTTAGTACTAGAATAATTTATTTGTGTCATTTGAGACTAGTTTTTGCTTGCATTTTGTTTCAATTGAACTCCAAACATTACTGCCGCAGAAATTTCTGCCATCTTTGCCAATATTTGCGTCCGCAACTTTACCGACACAAGTCTTTGTGCATGAGGGGTAAATTGTCAAAAATATAAAATACCACTCTTTTGAACCGTTTCTGAAGAACAAGACCATTTTATAATCAAGCCTTGCACAAAGTATTGGATAACATTGACTTAAAGTATTGGGTCATTCCATATCCGATCAACCTAGCTTTTTTCGTGACCAACTCCGATCTTGATGAAAATTTGCAGAGGTGTAGTGTTATATAGGATAACTAACAATACAAAATTTTAGCTCTCTAGGTCAACCCCTTTAGGAGTTACAGGGGGTTAAGTTAGGGGCAAAAACCCAAAATTGGGTAGGCACACACATTTTGAATTTGCTATATCTCTGGAAGTAATTGACTTAGAGAGCTGGGGTTTGGTGTTTTGTTTTTGTTTTGAAATGAGCTTTAAAATATGAGGGAAGCAGTCAATGCTAAATTTAATTTTGCCTTTAGTTTTGTGAAATTCATTCTTTAGCCCCCCATAACTTAAAAAATGGTATTTTAAATTTTTTCAAGAAAATTTGATGACAATACTGCATGTATTTCCTTTATCTGTTCCAAGTTTTAAGTTGGGATCATGATGGGATAAGAAGTTATGATTTTTTTAAGAAAAGGTTGTGTGCAAAATTGCTACCAATTGTGTAGAGCCTAGTTCAAATTTCTTAACGTAGGCTTAGATTATATTACCAAGTTCAAAATATACATAACACAATTTCAAATTATAACTGAAGCTTACCTATCTCAGCTACCACCAGTTTAACTTCTGTTTTCCCACCATTCAAGCTGCTGTGTAGCAGCAGCTTTTTCTTCTTCTGTCATCAAGTAAGTTCGTCCAGTTTCTGTCCGTGGATCTATTTTTGTTAAGATGTTTTCTCGTGGGACTTGCAGTATATCTGGCCTTTGGGGGAAGGTGAATGATGTTGCAGGACCATGAGGTTGTAGAAAACTGACTGTAACTTCTTCTTTTGATTTGTCTACGGATAATACACAGGCTGGCCACCACTTTCCATCATACACACATGTGACAAATCCCACAATGTCGGATAGTTCAAGTAGTTGGCTTTCGTTACCTTTAGTCACAAGCTCTTCTTGGCTTTCTTCTGACCTTGAAGAGTGTTTTATCAGTATTTTATTTTTTGAAATGGGTATAGCTGCATGGAAGCTTTGGGTTCCAGGAATTGTACGTGCTTGTAGAAAACGATTTTGTAAGAACTTCTCTTCAGCACTGTGGTCTTCATTGGTACAAAGTGAAAAGATATACCCAAAATATTTTCTTTTGCGTAATCATACAGTTGTCGAGGTATTGTGATCTGGTTATCATGTGTCCTTTGAAAGCTGGCGCGTGCTGCAAGCCGTTTGATAGTCCCACCAATTCCATCACTTGCTCCCTTACCATGCGATGTGGCAGAATAATGCCATTCTGCTATAAAACCAAAGTCAGTTTCATGGAAACACAAGTTCACAAAGTTTTTTCTATTTTTGTATTGCGACGCTGCTCCGTCAGAAAAGTAATAAATTTTTTTGGGCACGATAGCGAATTTTAGAGTGAGAAAATCTTATCAGTTTGCGTTGAAATAAGTGTACAGCAATAGTGTTGTGCACAAGGCATTCGGATATCACAGCAAAACTAACATTACAGACAGTGTCCTCTTCTTTATATATGCTACAAAGGGGTGAATCGTAGCTTGAGCATTATTCCAATGGAATCCCTGTGCGGCATCTTGGAGGACAAAAGAATAATTTTCAGAAAAATCACAAATGACCAGGAACTCCCCTGGCTTTAGTTTTTCCTTTAGTTCAGACTGAAATGCAGATTGTTGGCTTGCTATGAAGGAATGGCATTTAAGTTTTTCAAGTTTATCACACAACATATCTAAAAAATCATCAGCGGATTTTGACAGTGTTTCTAAATTTGTCCTATCAACTGAAATCCATTGTTTATGAACAATGGTGTCTATCATTTGGTCATCTATCAAGTTTGTTAGACGATCTCTGAGTTTATGTATGCCAGGGCACACAGTGCACTTGTTTAAGTAACAGGATGGAGTGGGCGTGTTACAAATAATAACGGCAATACAATCCTTATATGTTTTCAGTGGTGTCTCATCATTTTTTGTAAGCTCTTCTATTTTTACTCCCTGAAGCATTAGTTTTGCATTTTGATGGATCGTGCATACACATACATTATGTGATCCACTTGCATCAACTAATACACAGTTTTTAGGACGAAGATCCGCAAATTTGGAAAATCCAATTTTGTAGCCAGGGAATTTATCTTTGAATAAGCAATATATTTCCTTTAAGTTGCTTAGAAGGAGACGTTTCTGGATGTGCTCTCTTTGATCACCAATCTTAACTGAAAGAAAATCTTTCATTCCAGGCATTTGGCGGCTTACCTCGTCGCTTTCATAGAATGACTTGACCAGATTAGCAGTTTCTTCATCTAGAGTATTACCTGGCCTGGGATTTGGCGTTGATAGAATTCCCTTTTCGGCAACTAGCTTTTTTGCTGTGCGCACCATAAAGTTGGTAGCCCCAAACTCTTGTTCTATTTTCTTATTAGTCCAACTTTTTGGTAGTATTGTTAAAAGTTGAATTTTTTCACTTCTGTTGTTTGATGATTTGAATTTTTCTTTAAGTTGTACAATAACTTCTTCTTCTGCTGCTCCTTCATTGTTACTCTCTTCAGATGGAATATATAAAAGCTTTCTTTTAAAAGCTTTTTCTACTTGTTTCATCTTTTCTTTCGGATATTTTTTTTTGCTTAATCGTTTCTTCTCCACAGGAGATTCACCAAGGTTCTGTAAGCTCTCATTCAAAGATGATAAAGCCAATTCTTTATCCAGTTCTTCTATGGTTGAGTCTGGTTCATTGCTTGGTCTTGACTGAAGTACTTCTTGTTTTTCTTCTTCTATGAATTCTTGAAGTTTTCCCAATTCTCTACGACAAATGTCGCAAATCTTCCCGTCGATTGGCAACGTGGGAAGCTTGTTAGTCATCCATTCTAATACTGGTCGGAGACTTTTCTGTTAAGAAGAATGATTTGCTTTGTTGAAAGGGTTGCAACAATTTCTCCAAACAAATTTCTCACTCATGATTATTAAAATAACAACGCGTGCATTTACAAAATGTTCATTTTACACCCAACACTGTGTGAACACTTAACACTGCTAACTACTATTAAAATAATCCAATGTCACGGCAACTAAATACACTTGTTCACAGATTGGAAACAAAATTAAAATAGTAGGCCTAGATGTTGACAAGACAACTACTTAGCTTTGACTGAAACTGGGTAGATCCCTCTTCACAGAACAGTGAATTGGGGTATTCCCCTAGTGAAGGTAGGTTTTCCCATTGCAATGCAAGTTTTATACTTGGAAGATAAATGCATGATAATTGTAAGAGGCAGCTCTAGTAAATACCAAGCACTTAATATGTTGATTGGAAAATAAAATAGGTAAAGCAAAATCTATACGCAGCAAAATTTGAATATAAAACAAGACAATTTTGCTCGTAACTATTTCTTCAAAAATTCATAACTTCTGATCCCATCATGATCCCAACTTAAAACTTGAAACATATAAAGAAAATACATGTAGGATTGTCAACAATTTTTTTGGAAAAAATTAAAATACCATTTTTTAAGTTATGGGGGGCTTAAGAATGAATTTCACAAAACCAAAGGCAAAATTAAATTTAGCATTGACTGCTTCCCTCATACTTTAAAGCTCATTTCAAAACAAAAACAAAACACCAAACCCCAGCTCTCTAAGTCAATTAATTCCAGAGATATAGCAAATCCAAAATGTGTGTGCGTACCCAATTTTGGGTTTTCGCCCCTAACTTAACCCCTGTAACTCCTAAAGGGGTTGACCTAGAGAGCTAAAATTTTGTAATGTTAGTTATTGTATATTACACCACGACCTCTACAAATTTTCATCAAAATCGGAGATGGTGAGGTATATTTTGCACATTTCTGGGTTGATCGGATATGGAATGACCCTATTTTAACATTTGGCAAGGTTGGTGGTAAATTTTGAAATTTACCAAAAAGGCCAACAAAACTTTTGTACAATCATTGTCTAGTAAAAACACAAATACTACCTTGAGCAGTGGGATCAATTACTTAATAACTTTTTTAAAAAATTCTTTTTCTTGTTGCCAAGGGTCCTGGTTCGAATCCAGGGTGAGCCATGGATGTTTTGTCTCCCGAGCACTAGAGTTGGGAGGGAAACCTCCTTACTGGTTGTGCTGACGGTGTGGCTCAGTATGAATGGTGTTTGAAGTAACCTTGCTGATGATGACAACATGCATGCAGAATTTGCTTCTTGCGTGGCCCTACCACAGGTTTGGTTATGTGTTGTGAGTTTTGTTTGCATGTAGTTAGCTGATTTTTAGTGGCCACCATCTGCCTGATGAGTCCCAGAAGGACGAAACGCGTCGTGGATTAAGGTAACAACTTTAAATTAGCTGCAGTTGTCATCAGCAGGTGAAAAGTTTTGTCGCCCCCAGCCCTTCAGGCTGGGATTTATGTTTTCTTTGTTTTCTTTGCTTTCCCAACCTATCTAGGTGCCCGTTAGGGCGCGGTGCGCTACACACTCAGGCACCTTATACAGCAAGCAGAGTTGGGGTGATTTCGAGGTGTCACCCAGCCATCATGAAACGTGATGTGAACTTGAAAACTATCAAAATCGAGGGGATTTAGGTACCCGACAACACATGCCAAATTTGGTTGGGGTACGAGCATTCCTTCTTAGTGAAAATATGACTTGAAACATGCTCAAAATCACTTTAAGGACGTTAGTTACTACTGGCTACTACTCCTTCTACTACTTCTACTACTACTACTACTACTACTATCTAATTCGTCAGTTTCAATTGCCCAGCGATTCTGACCAAACGGGTGGGGCTACAACGTTCATATTTTACATGGACATTAAGGTGATGTAACTCCCTTTGAAAGAAAAAGCTTAAAAAAATTACTGGAAGGCTTCTAAATAAAGGTTTTAAAATAAGCCTTATACAGGCATACAATCAACAAGTAACTCTTGTTACGTGACAATAATCGCCTACATTATTTACAAAAAGCAAGTCTTTGTACCACTATATTTTTTCATTCTATTGTTAATTGGTAATACCATAGCAATTAAATTGACTTTGATAAATTTATTATATTTTAACAAATAATTTTGCAATGGAACTTGAAAAAGTAATGAGATCCCACACATATCAAAAACTTGTAAAAATACAGCCAAACCTTACACACTCAAAAGAAATGAGATCTAAAAAAATGGCCAAGCTCATCTACCCTTCCACATTTGCGCATTCTTAATTCATAAACGTACAGTGTCCCATAACAATACCCTTGAAAAGCTTGGGAAAATAGAATTTGCATGACCATTACGTTAAAATTAATTAGAAAAAAAAGAATTTGGATGGAATATTACGTTTAAATTAATAGTTGCAAATTCTATTTTGCCAAGCTTTTCAAGGGTGTTGTTACGGGACACTGTACGTTTATGAATTAAGAATGCGCAAATGTGGAAGGGTAGATGAGCTTGACCCTTTTTTTAGACCTCATTTCTTTTGAGTGTGTAAGGTTTGGCTGTATTTTTACAAGTTTTTGTTATGTGTGTCAACCCTTCTCCAATCTAACTAGCCGATAGGCATTTTTCACACTAGAATAGCCAGCGATTTAGCCGCGGTCGTTTAACCAGTTCCCACTCGAACACTGAAGTTAAGCAACATCGGGCGTGGTCAGGGGTTGAGTGGGTCGCCGCTCTGCCCTGAAACACACGTATATTATCGCTGGCTAGAGCAGACTAGGGTTCGTAAGCTTGTGTGACAGCTTCGTTCTCCTTGACGCCGTCTGCTCGGCAGTCCGGGTTAGTGGAGGAACCTATATGACTGTCAAAAGTTACACTGTCCTTTCGGATGGGACGTAAAGCCGTTGGTCCCCTTGGTACTTTTCGGTAGGAGTAGGCTATGTGCCGGTATCGGGTTTCCCCTCCTCCCTTCTCTATTAAATTTGCACTAGTGGGCTATACATTGCCTGTTGCAAATAGAGACATAAATAAAATAAAAAAAAAATAATAATAAAAAAATAAAATATTATAGTACATTGAAAAAAATATCACAATAACATGACCACATAATAAGGTGCGAAAGGTGTGTGATGCTTATATACAGGAGAAAATAAAAACTCCGAATTCGGTTGAAATTGTGCCCAAAATCGAATACCCATATCAATAACGAATTTCAAAATATATTGCACTTAACTGTAGGCCTACCTTTTTTATGTGAGTGTATAGTAACTGTTCAATCTCATCTGTTACGTATTGATATTAAGTAATAACTTGATTATGAGACCAGTGGTAGTGCCCTCTATGTAACTGGTACCGTTGTAGTCTTACCCTGTTGCAACTCCTTATCAGTGTCGTTCAAGAAGTAGTATGATGAGAACACAACGGGCAATATCGGAAGCTGAGCTGATATGGCGACATGAAATGCGCCTTTCTTGAACGAATGTATATCTCCAGTGTTGCGTCGCGTGCCTTCAGGGAAAACCCACATTTTTATCTGTTGAAAAATTGAACTCAATTAGTACTGTACTACGTATACAATTAACTTCGTTTCCCCTCAACAAACCACCACCTACATAAAACAACTTTAGATTAATCTAGTAATTATCGGTTTTACGATCTCGCGTGCAAACGCAAAGTTTGTATGTGTTAAATTAAAATCAACAAAAAAGGTTAGGGTCACACAAACAAATGAGTTGTTTTAAATTTGCTGTCCTATCAAATTGGTAACAAATAGTATGTCTGGTATAAGCAGGGAAAGGTACCTAGATAGCAGGGATGTCAACGGCACTTGCTGTTAGTACTAGTTTTGTTTATCCGACAATCATGATGTCATCTAATCCCCATGGGCATGGTATATTTCAATACCGTACCTACCTACCTACATAAGTTTTGAGCCACTTTCATAGTATTCAACCTCTTTACACTGTTGGTGTTCTAAGCCTTCATACGACAGCACCATATAAGGATCAGGACACGAGGTTGTGGTTGCCATGCTAGAAACGCCTCCGAGGATTGCAACACCGAGTCATTAGCAGATCCCATCAAGAAAGAATATTTACTACCCGGCTAGCTCGGGTGTTGCACGAGGTTATATGCTATTCCTATACTGTACAGAAGGTGTTATTATTAATATTATTCTTGCTTGTACTTGTTTAAAATACAGAACATATAACATTATTATTTATTCAACAAATTCCAAACTTTACAAATACATATACATACAAATAATATGTAACACATCATGTACAGAACAGGTAAACCAAGAACACATAATGTGGTAGATGACATATTATATATATACACCAAGTCGTAAGCCAAGTTGTAACATATACACCAGTGTTGAAAGAAATGTTATAGGGTATTTTCGAAGACAGTCATGTGAAACAGAGTAGGCCTATATTAATTATTGTGCGCAATTATTGTGAGTGAATGTCTTGAGAAGAAGATAAGGTAATAAAAGGGTGGTATTTAGCCGAAATAACAAAATATACAAAATAAAATGAGCTGACAAAATTTTTATTACAAAAAGCTTACTACAGTGTATATGACTTTATCACATCAACTGACCTACCATAATTTTAAATCAGTTGGTTGTTAAATGTTACAAAATTTGAAATTTGGAAATTAATGTTCTTTTTCATTTCTTTTTATCCAAGTTAACTAATAAGTAATAATGTTATTGTTGTAAACTTGCACTGTATCATTGGCTTTTGGCAGTAGCCTATGTATTACCTAATATGAGAGACAATGTGATGAAAGATGATTATTTGTTAGTGAAGTGTATTTTATTATTAGTAGATGTACTGTTGTATAGTATATTTTATACATGTACTATTTTGTAAACTTCATTAAGTTTAATACTTGTTTAAAACTAAAATGGACTACACGGTGAAAACTGTTGAAAACTGTAACTATTGTTATTTGTTGTTGTCCAAAATAAATTGAAATTGAAATAAATAAATTAATTTGTATTAGAGTCTACCCACTCAGTTATATAACGGATTTTCAGTGGGGGACAGAAAACCAAAGCGACCAAGCCAACCATGTAGGCCCCGACACAATCGACAAGTGTGCGATAACCAACCAAAGATTTGCTTTTTTTTTAAATTGGAAATATAGTAATCAGTGGTATGGACAGTGCGAACACCCGTGGATCAACACCAGAATCAACAAGGCCGATTCAGAACAACAACATGTCAACAATAGAACAACAAGACGGCTCCAAAGTCACCGTTTACAAACTCCTAAGACAAGAACTGATGGACTTAAGTCCAAATCAGAAGTTAAAAAACTTCTGACTTTGACGGGATTCGAACCCTGGACCTTCTGCATTGGAAGCAGAGTCACTAACCACAAGACCAACGAGCCACACATCTATTTGTTTTATGACTTGCTAATATTTTCCATTGATATTGCTTTTATTAGTCATGATGTGTTAAGCACTCAACATGTTCCAATGAGCATTTTTCCAGTTATGCAAGTAGGTAGTACGTTTAGTTTAGTAGGCCTATACATAATTAAATGTTAACACTGGAATACAGCATTGCTGCCATTTTACACCTAGGAAAATAGGCAGCATAGTTACTCCTATCCCCAAGCACCTCTTAAAGCATTAATATTTAATAAGTCAATCACAACCAGTTAATACTAGCAAAACGCTAAAGTCCCGCCGCGTTGATGGGTGAGCTTTTTGAGGTTTTAGTTTGCGTGGGATATCTTTACTTTTGCAAGTGCTTTGTTTTGGTGCCTACGCATCGAAGGTGAATGTTGTCAAGTTTCTTTTGTTTCTTGTCAATTGGTATTATTTACCGTAAAAAACTTGTATTAAAAGCTTTATTTCTATGGATTCTGGCTAAATTTTTCCACTTTTTCTTTCAAAAGGTACTACATAACCATAACCTTAATGTCCATGTATAATATGAACGTTGTAGCCCCACCCGTTTGGTCAGAATTGGCCCAAATGGCACGAAAATATCGCACAAAAAGTCAAAAAACGTATATTAAAAGTTTTATTTCTCTCGATTCTGGCTAACTTTTTCAACTTTTTCTTTCAGAAAGCAATACATCACCATTACCTTAATGTCCATGTGAAATATGAACGTTGTAGCCCCACCCGTTTGGTCAGAATTGGCCCAAATGGCACGAAAATATCGCACTAAAAATCGAAAAAAATCGTAAAAGTACGATATTCATGAGAAATATTTCTTCGATTGTACCCAAAAACGTAACAAGTCTAAGTTCAGAGAAAACGAAGGTCGTGTCAAATTTTCATCAAGATCGCATATGCCGTTTGCCCGGTAGAGAGCGAACAAACAGACGGAAAAACAAACAAAAAAAAAACAAAAAAACACCCGAGCTAAATTTTTTGGGGGGGTCGGTGAAATTGAAGTCTTCGCTTCGCTCATCCAAATATGCAACACAAAATCACAACGATATACAGTAGGTAAGTTAGTACGTAGTATGATTTCATGGATGGGGAGAAGACAAGGGGGGGAAAAATTTGAAAATATACAAAAAGTCGAGATATATTATGTAATAAAGAGATTGGATAATTTTTTCTGCCAAGACAACCTACTAATAACAGTTTGTATTGGTATTGATCTCTCCTGCTAATGATTAGTAGTCAGTGGCAGGTTTTGTTCCTTCATCCATCCTTCCGTTTCCTCCTAGAGTTGCCAATTCTAGGAGGGAAAAGAAACGGCCTTCCATGTAAATTTGTGGAAAAGGGACCAAGCACGGGGGGTTTGGGGGGCAGAGCCCCCAACTATAGCGCCGCAGACGAAAATTTTGAAATTCATCTTTTTAGATTGCATTTGGTGCGTTTTAGAATAAAGTGGTGGGCTGGATGATGTACAAAAACAATGTAGTTTTTGTGCAGTCAAAACTGGAAAACCACCAAAAATAAAAAAGTCACTGAGGTAATAGGCCTAGATTATGATATTACATCCGCTGATATGCCGAGTATTCATAATTCGAGTAGGCAAAGGGCATATTTTTATTCATAAGTAATTTAGGCCTAAGAATAATAGATTCCAAATAAACCACGAATAATTTTTTTTGTCTTAATTTCAATTTGTCATATCACGATTCTCTAAGCAGTAAACTAGGAAAACGCTCAGTTGGACGCGTTGATAAGCGAGCACGTGCTATACAATTTGTTGATGGTCCAAATTTCAACCTGATCTGAATCTTCGTGCAACCGCTATCATGAGCCAAAAAAGCTCCAGCTTCGTGCGACTTTTCGCTGCCATGATAACGTTACTTTTGTTAAAATGTAATTTCCATCTACACTACTTATCGGATCAAAATAAATTAACATATTCGTGACCGGACGGACATTCTAAATGATTTGGCTACCTCAGATTTTGTCGCCGTTTAGTTTTTTAAAAAAACTTTCGCTTAAGAGGGAATGGGACACATTTGGCTGTTAGCAAATAGCTATTCGCTCGGCCAAGATGCATCCGACGTATATGAAACTTTGCAAAGTTGTTAATAAAGCATACATAGACAGCCCTGTGGTCATAGATTTTCCAAATTTTGACTTAATCAGTCAGAAAAAAATCACAAAAATGGACAATTTTAGAGTTTTTAGCAAAATCAAAATTTGTGAAAACTTATTTAATTTTTATAAATTATTTTAAAACAAAATTTACAAATGTTTTACTGTAGAGCCCTATAATTCCACATTTGTGACATGTTCAAAATTTCAGACACCTGTGGTGTCAGTTGGCCGAGCGAACAGCAATTTGCCTAAAACGCATGTCCTATACTCTCTTAACTTTAATGTAACTTTTTAACTTTTTGAACAATTTTCACACAAAACTAATGGCATTCAATCCAGATCGAAGTTTGCGGATGGTCAAAATTTCAACTCGATCCGAACCTCCATTCGACCGCTATCATGAGCCAAAAAAAAGCTGCGGACGATTTCCGTTTGTCCATGGTAACGTTACTTTTGTTAATAATGTAATTTCCATCTCACTACTTTCGGATCAAAATAAATTAACATATTCGTGACCGGACGGACATTAGCTTGTAAAAATTTGCCCTTAAGATGATGGACACTTTGGCTGTTGACAAATACTATTCTCTCGGCAATTCATCCGACGTTATGAACTTTGCAAGTTGTTAAAAACGCATACATAGACGAAGCTTTCGTGGTCCATAGATTTCCAATTTGACTTAATTCAGTCAAAAAAAAACAACAAAAAGGACAATTTTAGGTTTTTCGCAGAATCAAAATGTGAAAACCTTATTTAATATTTATAAAATATTTAAAACACATTTACAAATGTTTTAACGTAGAGCCTATAATTCCACATTGTGACATTTTAAATTTCAAACACCTTTGGGTCAGTTGGCCGCGAACAGGGCATTTTCCTAAAAATGCATGTCCTATATCTCTTAACTTGATGTAACCTTTTAACTTTTGAACAATTTTCACACCCAAACTAATGGCATTCAATCCTGAACGAACGTTTGGTGTCAAATTTCAACTCGATCCGAACTCCATTCTGATTACCTTCTATATGCAGCAAAAAGCTTCGCGCGTCTTTTCGTTGCCATGGAACGGTACTTAGTTATAATGTAATTTCCATCTACACTACTTTCGGATCAAAATAAAATTAACATATTCGTGTCCGGACGGACATTCTAAATGATTTGGCACTCAGATTTTGTCCCGTTAGTTTTGAAAAAAAACTTTCGATTAACTTTAATGTAACTTTTTAACTTTTTGAACGATTTTGCCACAAAACTAATGGCATTCAATCAAGAACGAAGTTTGCGGATGGTCCAAATTTCAAGTCGATCTGAGCCTCCGTTCGAACGTTATGGCGAGACATACAAACAAAAAAAAAAAAACAAAAAAAAACAAACAAAAAAAAAAAAAAACAGTGACTAATTTTTCCGGCAGAGTCAAATGGAAACGCTCGCTTAATCAACAGATTTAAAGGAATTATGATCAATTAACAAGTTTACTTCTTAATCTTGAATGAGTATTTAGCAGTTGATCTTGCTGCTTGAAGGAGAGTCTTGTTGGACTTTATTTTTTTGCGGAGAGTCAATTTCATCGTCGGATTCGTGCACAAACTTCCCGTATGAACGGCATTGACAGTGGACTGCAGTGCAGTGTGGCAGTCTTTGGCCAGCCTACTGCCTTGTTCGCTGTCTGGTGAGGGGGTTGGTGGGTTAGGTCAAGGGGAAGTGGAAGTGGAGAAGAGCAATGTTTACTAGGGAAAGTGGGATTTGGGAAACGATGATTAGGATGGTTTTTAAATATTTATTTTAGTTTTTTGTGTATATTAAGTAATATTTTTAGTATAGTGGGTTATTTAAGTAAAAAACCCGGCAACACTATTGCCGGTCGAAGGGACTGACCGGCAACCGGCCAAGTGGGGCAAAAACCGGCCGGTTGGCAACCCAATTTCCTCCTTCCCCCATTCTGTTATCCTTCTTTATGAGTAGGTTACACTTCCTTCAGTTTTATCTTAATTTCTTGTAACTTGTAGCCCATCTTGATCCACTTCTGTAATATCTCCCATTTCAGGGTTTCCCATACCTCCTACTAGCCTTTAATTTGCTCATGAATCCCTCTATATTTTTTGCTCCCACCTCAATTGATAGCTCATTCCACTCGACCGTAGTTCTGCCCATGAACGCATACTTCCCCGCATCAGTTTCCCTGTCCAATTTCCAATCATGATCTCCCCTTGCCAAGTAGTTTGCTCCCCTTGCATAACTATTCAGTTCTCCCCATCCTTCATGATTTCTAATAACTCAGTATTTTACCTAATCTATCATTTTTTCTCCTGTCCTCCAGGTTTTCCCGCCCCAAATCCTTAACCATTCCTGTTACGCTCTCGTATGTCCTCACTAGCCTGCCGTTGACCATTTCCTCTGTCCATCCTTTCCCTTTTTGCATAATCCTCCTTGCAGCTCTTCTCTGCACTGCTTCTAGTCCTACTATCTCCCCCTTCCTGTAGGGGTCCCAAGCTGACCCAGCATATTCCACCACAGGTCTAACCAAGGTTTTATAGGCATGCCCTTTAAGTTCCCTACTAGCTCCCCTTAGGTTTCTCATGACGAAGTTTAGGCACCTACACCCTTTCTTTGTTACAGTGTTGACCTGTTCATACCATTTGAGATGTTTGTGGAGCCATACTCCCAGGTACTCAATTTTATCCACCCTCTCGAGATTTATACCCATCAGTGAATAACTGAATATCCTTCCCCAATTTCCCTTACCTCCCTTTTCCTTGAGAACCGAATCCATTTAGATTTTCCGTGATTTAGGCTCATCGAGTTCTCTTCTACCCATATGTCTAGTACTATCCCTAAATTGTCCTTAAACTTTTCACATCACCTTCACTCTTTATAATCCTGTAGATCACACAATCGTCAGCAAAAGGTCTAACTTTGGTTCCCATTCCATCCGCAAGTTGATTGATTGATTGGATCTTAACGTCTCATATTAATGCACTTTGGATATTCGAGACGATGAGTGGTGATAGATGAGGATGAAGTATGAACAGAAGGGAGGAGGCAAAACCCGGTACCGGCACGTAGCCTACTTCTTTCGAAAAGTATCAAGGGTACCAACGGCTCCGAAAGGACGGTGTAACTTTGACAGTCATATAGGTTCCTCCACTAACCGGGGCTGCCGAGCAGACGTCGAGGAGAACAAAGCCGTTACACTAGCTCTCGAACCCTCCATCTGCTTTAACCAGCGGTATACGTGAGTTTCAGGGCAGAGCGGTCACCCACTCTACCCCTGACCATGACCGATTCTGCTTAACTTTGGTGTTCGAGTGAGAACCGATTAAACGGTTTCGGCTAAACCGCTGGTGTGTGTATGTGTATGTGTGTGTGTGTATGTGGCCTAATAACAGTTGAGGATGAAAATATGGTAGGTCACAAGTTAGTATGGGAGACCTATGACAGAAAGAGGGCGCACTTACCAGACCAGACATGTGCTTAGAAGTTAGAACAGCCCCGCTTTTGTCCGTATTGTTGTCTTGCAATTCAATATTGTAACAGTAGGCCCCTAACTGTTATTTAATAAATGTTTTATAGAACAACAGTAGCATCAGTGGTGTGCTATAAATATCAGAAAAGTTTACAAAAATGAAATAATGTCTGACGACAGTAGGTAGGCAGTTTAGAAGTCACCTTGCACATGGGGTTGTGATTTAGGGGTCTCACAACCTTATTTATTTGCACAACAAAATAATTCCATGCATGAATGTAGGCAGGGCTAAAAAAAATACCATGCCGGAGATGCCCAGGGCATGTAAAAAAAAGTGGTCGGGCAAGTAAATTATTTTCCCGGACATGTGGGTCTCCCATACCTAACACATTTGTGGAGGTGGTTTAGGTAGTAAAGAATTGTCAGGTCCTTCTCATTGAATTCTAGTGCAAACTTGTTACAAAGTCCACACTGAATGGAAACCAAACTAACAACAACATAAAACCATTAGTTCTGACTTGTGATGCGACACATAAACTTCAAAAGTTGAATGCGGCGGGAGGGGACAGGCGTACAAGTAGGAGGCACCGATAGTCCTAATGATGAAAATGTGTACAACAATTAGCCATATCGCACATGTCACTCCCAATTCCCATTTACCGCAAAGTTTGTGAAATTCTTGTAGATTAAGTAAAAATAAAGGAAACACCAGTGCAACAGAAAAATAGGAAGCTACCTACACCAACCAAAGCTGAGGAAAACAAAATAATCGTATGGAAATACTTTAATACCTGTACGTACAATGATCTGGAATAAACATAAGAGGCAATCGAAAGAATCGTTCCATCACTAAGTTCTGTGGAGAAAAATAAATGCAGTTTAGTTCAAAATATAAAATAATAAATTAATTTATACGGTAATTCTAATAAGCAGGCCCTATAGTGTAGGCATGTGCCAAGGAGCAATTATTACAAACTAAGTTAGGCCTACGTCCTACTGAATGTTTAACAGTAGGCTATAATACGAACCTTTTGATCCTTGATGTGGTCGGTAGCCAAATTTATAGTCAAGCGAGCTTCAGCAGAATTCATTCGATCAATGAAAACTAGTCCACAGAACCAGGCAGCCAAACCAAATGGCCACGCGTAGAAGAGCTCCTTTTTGGCAACAACTGTACATTTATCCATCACTTGCCATATATTAAACATGCCTAGAAATCATAAAAGGGTTCATTAAAACTCATTTTAACCTGCATAAATGTCTTCTCTGCACTCTGCAGTTTGCTTGTGTCCCTCTGTTTTCCCATGTAGGCCCTAAAGGTGGATTCATGACATTGCGTTGCCCTGCGTTGCGATTGTCTTGGACCAATCAGGCACCAGCTGCGTGCGATATCGCAACTCAATGCAAAATTTGGTCAACTTTCAACTTACGCAAATCAAGGCTTCCTATTTCATATTTTGACATGATTATCTAATTTGCAGTGCAAGCCTGACATAAACACAAGCATATTATTAACTATCTCAAACAATGTTTATGTTTATTATTAGGCCTAATAATAGTATGGGTAAAAGAAACCTACCCAAATTAAGAGCCTCCAGCTCTTAGAGACCCAAGCGTATCTATTGTATATTAAATTTTACAATTATAAACCCATTCCTCCTCGGTTGAGAATAACACACACTTCTCTTTTATGCTGTCACTATGAAGGAAACAATGGGCTGTGATTTAAATTAACAACAACCAGGGTCCACTAGATACTTATGCTAAGCCAGCAGCTGTTAGGTATCTAGTGGACCCTGACAACAACATAAAATAATAAAACAGCCCCGACACAAAGTGTACACAGGCAGTGGATGCGTTGTTTCTCCGCAAGGTCGTGAACTACATGCAGAACAACGCAGTATCTCGCAAAATCGCAACGCAATGTCATGAATCCACCTTAACCCATTCTAATAAACTATTGTTTTACTCAAAGGAATATTTTCCTCTACCAGAATACATAAAACAACTAATAACTATGAATGCCCACGACTTAGACCTACGGTACCGGTACCTAAGATATCAAGAGAGCTTTGATGATTGGCGACGATGACACATGCTTGTTCCGTTGCCAAATGTTCTCGTCCGCGGAGTTCCCACTTCAGTCCGATCAGGTCCGAGATGTAACGACAGATTGCAGACGCGAGGCTTAAAAGAAGGAAACATACAAAATGTAACTAGACTCGAGGTAGCTTGATTGCTGTTAGAGGTCTTTGTGCCTCCATAGAAACAATGATCCGGACTGTTGGAGACGCTAGTTTCAACAGTGTAATAGAAGAGGATGAAGGAAAACTAGGCACACAATTGAAGCCTTGTCCCTTCCTTCCGTAACACTTTGAGCCTGCACTCCAACTGTACCAGCCGTTTACAGCAGTCAATATGTATATATTTGCACGTTCGGCTGCATTCAACGAACAACGAATGGTCAGTGGTCACATTGCACCTAAACACCCTATGGACCCTTGTAATAAGATATTTTGAATGCTAATAAAAACAAACAACAGGACGCTTTACAAGCCAGGGACCGGGGCCTGGCAACGGTAACACTGTCTATGATTTAGCATTGCCCGGTAACGGGAAGCTATTGGCGGGCCGTTGGAGAGCGTCCTTCCCCATCCAAAAAAAAGGAGATATGGAAATAAGACAAGAAATAAGAGGGGAAGTAAACAAGAAAAGGGATTCCAAGAGGATTAAGAATATGAAGGATGCTAAGAAGGAAGTAAGGATGTATAAACCTACCACCGACTACCGTCATTAGTAGGAGAGAGAAACCAATACCAATACCAATCTGGGCCCAACAAACAAATATATAGGCCTAGGCCTAGGCCTAGGCTAGTGGTAGCAAGCCTAGGCACTACCATTCTGTGAACAGAAAGAAGTGCTGAAATAATAGTTAAATATGCCTAGGCCTATCTACTTTTTTAATATACAAGCTATTTGAGACTGGTTACAGCCAAATAAAGAAATTAAATCTTAGCCTAAAACTTACAGCAAGTTCTTGACATCCTTTGGTCGGCACATCATTATAGGGAGTACTAAGATAGCTATCACCATTACTAATCCGTAATACATCGAAAACTTGAAATAATATCTAAATACGGTACTTGTTTCATACAGAAATGGTAAGATTAAAATAAAAGCAACTAATATTATTTCCAAAGAACTGGGCGCCATGACCGCTGGTCTGTCACTTTTGTATTATGCAGATACAATGCAGAGTTGTTTAGCCAGTATAGCCAACTAAACAGAGGGAACGTTTTATACAAATCAATGAAAACTCAATCGTTTAAAATAATATTGTGTTAGAAGTTGAAACATTCACCACCCATGCTATTGATTATAAACATTTAATTACCAATCCAAGATATTTCCTTTTAAATCCATAAATTTTATTGATTTATAGGAATTGTAACACAGTTGGTGTACCCGAAATAATTGGCGGGATTTTTTAACTAAAAAACAAGCAGAAGTTTTAATTTAGTATTTTTCATTTTGTAAGCATGCCAGTTTAATTTGTTTCTATCTAAACAAGAGCAATGCTAGTTAAATAAATGTCTAAAAAAGAAGGGAGTTTGCATGCAAAACCAGGTAAAAGAATTACCGAATCCACCGAATGGTTTATGGTGAACAAACAACTGCTAAACTCAGCAAAAACCAAATTTATACAATTCCATTTATTAAAAAAAAAAAAAAATCAATTAAATACCTTGCATTCACATGATAAATCTACGAGTAGAATCGTCTACACAAGCAAAATTGTTAGGAAAAACAATAGATAACAACTTTTCCTGGCATGCCCACATCACCACCCTAATACCAAAACTCAGCTCAGCTTGTTTTGCAATTAAGAGCATGAAACAAATAAGCAACATATCAACTGCTAAAATATGTTACTTTTCTCTATTTGAATAGCACTTGAGATACAGAATCGAATTTTGGGGAATATCGACTCATATCGACAAGGTATTCATCACGCAAAAACGAGCAATCAGAGCATTATGTACCCTTAAGCCGACAGAGCATTGCAAACCCTGCTTTATTACACTAAACATTCTTACAGTTACATGCCTTTCATTCTCAAGTCAATTTTAGTCATAAGAAAAAACATTCACACTCTCACAGTCAACAGTGACATACACACCCACAACACAAGGCTCAAAAATGACCTCCATCTTAACCAATATCGTACAAACCTAGGTCAAAAAAACTCTGATTATTTAAATAAAACTCTATTCAATAAACTCCCCAAATCTTTAAAAAAAAACATAACAGAACACATCAAATTCCAAAATGAACTAACTAAATTCCTAAAACAAATAAAGGCCTACTACAGCAAAAAAGACTTAATGACAGACAAAACTAACTTAACTAAACTTACTAATTAAAAAACTCAGATCAGCTTGTTTTGCAATTAAAAGCATCAAACATATAAGCAATGTATTAACTGCTAAATTATGCTACTTTTCTCTATTTGAATCACATCTGAGATATGGAACATAATGGGGAATGTCAACTCGCATTCATAAAGTTTTCATTATGCAAAATTGAGTGATTAGCGCATAATATTCCCTTAGGCAGATAGAGCATTGTAAACCTTACTTCATTGCTCTGAATATTCTTACAGATCCATGTCTTTACATTCTCAAATCATTCTTAAGTATTAGAAAAAAACATTCACATGCTTGCAGATAATGCTAATATACATAGGCCGACGCACAACACAAGACAAAAACATGATCTCCAGCCAATGTTCCACAAACCTTGGCCAGAAAAACTCTGTTTACAAAAATAAAATTCTCTACAACCTTGTTCCAAAAAAGAAATCAAAGATATACCTCAATATATTAAATTCAAATCTGAGCTGACAAAATTGTTATTACAAAAAGCTTACTTCAGTGTAAATGACTTTATTACAGAAACTGACCTACCGTAATGATAAAGATCAGTTATTGTTAATGGCACAATATTTAAAATTTGTAAATTAATGAAATTTATGAATTCCTTTTTATCCAAGTTACTGTACCGGTGCCTAATAATGTAATAATTTTAAGTGCCGTATCATTGGATTTGGCAGTGGGCCTATGTATTAATATGAGAGACAATGTGATGAAAGATTACTGACATGGCCATGATGGCATTTTATTATTAGCAGTTACTATTATATACTTTAGGCTATAAACTATTTTGAAAAATATATTACGTTCAATACTTATGTAAGAACTAGTGTAAAGCAAAAATGGACTACACGGTGAAAACTGTAACTATGTATTGTTATTTGTTGTCCTTAACAAAATAAAAAATAACATGGTTCCCATTCCTACATTACATTAATCTAGAGAGAAACCCAAACACTTCACAAGAAGGGCATGGTGTAGGTTAACGAGTATAGCTGCCAGCCAGGGGCGTACTGGGGAAAAAATCCAGGCCGGGCAAACTCTTGGGCACGGGGGGTTTGGGGGGCTCTGCCGCAGACGATTTTTAAAAAAATCAGGTTATTAGAGGGCAGGGCGTCTGGTGCGTTTTAGAAAAATACAGCAGGCTGAATGCAATACCAAAATACTGTAGTTTTTTTACGGTAAAAAGTAGAAAAACACCAACAATAAGATTGGAACATTGACAACTGTCACTTGACTCCGTCGACTGACTGAGTGTAGCGTGGGTGCGCCTATGGAGTGTGTGTAGGCTACGGCTAAACACAGCCGCTTCCCCTATTCCCGCAACATCACACATTGGCGTAACTACCGCCCGGGCAAAGCCTGGGAGACCCAAGTATTCCCGTCGATGTTCGATTCAAAGCTTTTGGCCATGTGCAAATTAAAAATCAAATCAGCATCGAAAATTCGTTTCTACTATCTTAGTGGCATGATGGGACAAGAACGTTTGCAATGTTTGATTGTTCTTCAAGTTAAACAGGATGAAGCTCAATGCCTCAGAAAAGGTGAAAAGGACATACGCCTATTCAACATGTTTGAGGAAAATACATCTAGACATAATACATCTTTGGTGACTTAAAACCATTTTTTACACATTATTATAAGTGGAAAGGAAAATGACACGGGGCCCAGTGGTGTCATAGGGGGGTATATGCTAGTATACCCAGAAAGAAATATATACCCCTACGTATACCGAAAAAAAGCGCATACACTATGTAAGGTGTACAAATATAATAGGTACCGTAATAGTATAATATAATTTTGCACATCACAACAATCGTTACGTCAGCACCACAAATGTTATAAAAGAACATGTCTAAAGCTCTTTAAAATACTCAAAACACTATCTAAGAATTAGAAAAAAATCCTGGGCTTTGCGCCCCGGACCCGCATTAGCTAGGGGGCCTTCCCCCACCCCGTACTAAATCACGTATTCGTGATTAAAAGTTGCAGGTATGCGCTCTAGTGGCGAAGGGCGCGCCTAGAGAATCGAGGTATCTACGACCGCGCGCATGCTATTACATAGAGATTTGCGTTCGAATTGTGAGCGTTTGTACCTATTGATATTTCAAAATATAATCACGATTAATGGTTTACTGCAAGAAATAAGTCTTACGAAGTCAAATGATGCCTCAATTGTATTAGTATACATTTTCCAAAGATGGAGAAAACGATTTAAGTGAATGGCAGTTTTTGCGACAAATGTTGAGAATTGTGCGTTCTTATGGTAGGTTTGCTGATGTGGTATTTACTCTTGTAGTCAACTTTTACAACAGACAGAGGGTCGGACGGAATAATAGGCATATAGATCTCATTTAAAGGCCTAGAATTTGCAGGTATTTGTATTGTACTTTGACAGCTTTTATGGTATTTGTTTATTACAACGCAGGTTTAAATACGTATTTTTAAAATATAAACATAATACTATTACATTCCCTATAGTATGCGATCTTTTTCACATATTATCTTAGTTATTTTTATTGTATGTTGCCTGTCCCATGAGCTGCTATAGCCTCTATAATCAAGGATTTTAATACATAATTATGGTGAATATGCGTATATACGTCGACATAATCACGTAGACGAAATCACTATCAAGTTGAATATAATTTTAGTTATGTATTAATTTTGTTCACGTAGTTCAAAATAAAAATAGGAAATATAGGTCACACAAATAAAGCCATGTCTCAATGCCTCGAAATAGAATCGAGTTGCCCAATTTTATCTGTCATGGTCATTGTTATCTTATTGTTGTAATAATTGTGTGTATTTTGTACAATACTAGAGCTTTGAGATAAATTAGGTAATAGCCTCCTTATTGAAATGTCCATTTAAAAGGAAACTTTGTGATGTCAGGCGTAGGCCTAAAGCTCTGAACTGGTGGATTGTCATATGTGAGTGTGTGTGTGTGTGTGTGTGTGTGTGTGTGTAGGGTGGGGGGAGGGTGGGGGGGCTATTTTATCATTTTATATTATTTGTATTGCCGCATTTTGTTTAAAAAACGTTTAAATGTGTGCGAAATAGGATAAATAGTAAATAGTAATCGACCGTAAATCTTAGCATGCATCATTTATGCATACAAGTGAAGTGCAAAAAGCGGGCACAGAAATTAGGAAAAGAGAAAACATCATTTTACAATATGAAAAACATCTTAATTACACTGTGAAAATATTCAGGTTGTCCATTATAACGGTAGTATATTTTAGAACGATGCAAAGATGTTGTATCGTCTCAAAAGACTGTTCATTGTTATACGCCGGCGTGTGGTAAACAGCGGCTGTACCTCGTTTCTCCGGCCATATTGCAAGAATCCGCGCGACGGTGGCGCGATCTCTTGTTACATTTAATGTCGAATACTTTACCTAGGAAAGAGCGTTTACCCACAAATAATTTTTCAATGATATCACTTGGTCCCATCATATTGTTTTGGCCGGGGCCCTCTGATTCAAAGTTACGCAACTGCCCATACCGCACACTCACTGGTACACGGTGGGCAGTTCATACCTGATCCGGCGGACCAGGTACCCACTGCACGAGGAACATGTATAGCGTGCCGACTCAGAGCTGCAATCAACAGTCACAGTTTCTCAACATAAATTTCAAAACATGAAAAACTCTATATGACAGGATTTTTCTGCACTGAAATGTATTGCTACATGTCGATTTAAAATAAAAAATAAGTAAAATTCATCTCAAATATGTAGGTATATAATGTACCGGTATACATATCCGCGTAGGTATTCAAGAATACATGAGCCTGATGCCGTAGCAAGAGCATAGGCCTACATTATAAGGTTCAAGAGTTATAGTGGAGGGGATAAATTTCACCAACCACAGCTTAATATTCACCAGGTATCATTAACAATAACGCTAAGTAATTTACCCACTGGCGTACTACCCATGGGCTGTGGCAATAGCTACCATCAGCCGCCATCAACACAAATTGTTTTTCTGAAACAATTTTAACCAGGATTAAAGGCTGTGAAAATAGTTTGGCATTTTTGGTAAAAACAATGATGCTGAAGAAAATAAACACAGGGTTAATGTAACTGTTGAGTTTATTACTAGCCAGTCAGGCCAGGTAAAAAAATTGTTTTACAAGGTATGGGTACTTATCATCATATTATCATATGACAAAATGAAGTAGGCCTACAGTAGATAGTACGTAATAATAAATATTGAAGGCTACCGTACCGTACATTTTACAGAAAAGAAAACACATTGAAATAAATAATACTTGTACCGGTTGAATTGTAACTCAAATTCAAATTTATGGACACAAGCCCCACAAGCTGAATCAAAAAGCACAATACCACATGTCCATTCAGGTTTGTAAATTAACCCATAATGATGCTTCTTATAGCTAGGGCAATGCCAAGCTGAAGCTGGTTCACCAGGTCGCATGATGGAGTTTGGTCACTTTACAGTTACACAGTGATTCCAGCGGAACTTACACATGGCTGTGACCATCATCCTGCACTCAGGTGGGGAATCTGTCACCTACCACAACAATAATGCACTGACGTCAAAATGTTGAAAAAATTCCTCCACGTATTTTATAAACAGCCACAACTGTGGAGGCCGGTGCACCATACTTTCAGAAGGTTTAAGGATAAAGGTTTATGGTTTATGGTCTAAGAAATGTTTTTCTAAAACGTGTCTAGTACCCAGGCAACCATTGGCCGAATTTATGAGAGCTTGCTTCTCATTGGCTGGGTTTAGTGTTTGAGAGCTAAGACGTTAAAATATTTTCATCTTCTTAAACCTTAGGAAATCATGTGAACGCGATAACGCATTGGGCATGTTTCAACTTCGTTAAACCATAAACCTTAAAACCTTAGGAAGTTATGTGCACCGGCCTTGACCAAAACCCAATTGTTCGGCACTTTGGTGAGAGATTAGTTTGAACATAGCCCTAATGAAAACAAAACTTGCAGCTTCATATAGGCTTAGGGCATACATTTTTTGAGACCATTTTGAATTACCCTACAATCATATTCATTTATGTGATTACAATAAATAATTTAAAAAATATATAGGCCCTATAGGGCTAGGCTCTAAAGCTATAGCTAACAAATTAACTCATATAGCCTAATTACCAGTAATTAATTAGACCTGTATAAATTGTTAATGAACACATTATATTAAAGCATAGCCTAGGCCATAGATACTACTATACCCTAGGTCTACCTTCATTACGGTACATCAGATATTAATTTAACAAGAAATAATATCCATAGGCCCTAGGCCAACAATATTATTTTAAAAATTGTCCAACTCATATGCCCTGTTCACATAAAATGTTGTAAAGTTTAGCTGTAGTTATTTAAGGAGTAGATGACGTATAGGGAACAGGTGATAACATTCACAGTAATTGTGAAGAATCACTCGGCGGACCGGTTTTACTTTGGAAGGTAATTTACTCGATTGAGCGGTGTTACTTACCTCGTTTGAGGAGTATTTTAAGTTGGTGCACGTTCATTTGGGTATGTTTTTAGGTCATTTGAAAGGTTTGTGTTGATTGACTTATAGGCCTTTGTTGATATTTACGTTGTGAACAAATGTGTTGTATGTCGGCTGAAGCGACGGCGGGCCCCCCAGTCAGTTGTGCATCGGATTTCATTTTGGAATTTATAGTAGTTAATAGCACTGGTTTGGGCTGGATTTGAGTTCGAAGATGGCTGCGTGTGGAAGTGATAGCGGTTGGTTGTTACGTGTTGTTAGTGTCTGTTGTTTTGTGATTTATTTTGTAAACACTTGTGTGCGCCTGTTTAAAAATGATTTAAAATTGCTCGGTTATGGACTTATGGTTCTTCTGGTGTTTCTTCAACAAACAAAGGATTAAAAATAAAAACATCGCTGAGTAACCCTTCACTTTTACCACGTTCACAATCACGGTCACAAAGTTTAGAAGTATGGTTTAGTAGTGGGCTAGTTGGTAGTCATCTGTCATAGGGGCTAAGCACGATGAAATTTCCATCTTTCTTATGTAAATAACAAATTCTTACAACTAACGAATCAGACATTGAGATGTCACTTACGTTAGGCCTACGACAATACCACAACAACACAATAACAAATACCGAATCTCGCCTTCAAAATCTAATATCATATCATACAAGTAGGCCTACACCTTATACGACTTGTAAACTGGGCTTTACAATAATTTAACTAATTTCCCTACACCTGGATGTTTTCATCATCATCCATCGCCATTTCTTGCTTCTGGCAAGGTCGGTTTGGTTTTAAAACCAAATTTTCCACTTAGACCTCTTTATCGTATGTGTATATCAAGAAAGCTATTCTACATACAAAAACAGGCTCCATGAGCTTAGGGAGGCTATCATTTTAGCCTATATTGAGAAACCTTACACACACACATCCCCCCTTACTGCAAGACTTGGTAAAACATTGTAGGCCTAAATAAAGTGGCAAATCAATGGAATTTAAATTAAAATATAGTTCCGTAGCATAGGGGCCTAGCCTGTTTAATTTTTATAAACTCATTCCAGGTTACAGGTTAATTCATAGGGTAAGGGAACTAGTTCTGGATCGGGGTTGAGTTGTGGATCAAAATCTTTGGGCTTGTGTAAGTTCTACATGTAATGTACTAGTTGCACTGTCAGTATATTTTTCTGATGAATTGATCCAAGGAGCATTGGAATTGCACACTGTCATCACCAGGTTGAGTCATTTGTCAACTTAAGTAGAAATAGTCAACAATGCTATCAAAATGGTTGCCGTTTGCAACAGACGCAATTGATATACACATGCATTTATCATTGTAATATTTCATCAGTTATTAGCACAGCTTTCAAACTTTGTCAGAATTTTTATTATAAGTTTTGCTAAAAATTGACTATAATAGGTTTACTGTACAACTACTCAAGCACCCTTGCGGGTGTCTACAAATAAGAGGTTTTTGTCCGTTTTTTTAGATCGTAACACCATGTTAAATGAATAGGACATATGCAGTAAGCCTAATAGTGTTTAAAAACCAAGTTAAAAGTAATTTAGGCACACTTATTTTTAGAGCTTGTCTTTACAGATGCAAATCTAAAAAAAAAAAAAATGTTTTGGTCTAGCCTAATTTTTTAAATATTTTTTTCAAAATTTTGAATTTGATATAAATTTGTGTTTAGAATATTTGGCTTATAAAATTTATACTCAGGTGTTAGCTCTTGTCTTTGTCTTTAAATTTTGTATTGAAAAAAAAATTGTGGTTAGCATGATTGCTGGCAAATAATTCACAATTACAATTTTGATCCACAACTAATCCGGGACTGATTGTGGATCAATGCTGATACCGGGCGTCCAGAATCAAATTTGTCAGGTGCGGCTGCATCACTACTTATGAAACATATCAATGAACCCCTGATATCAATTTGAAAAGTTTTAGGCTGATGATCCACAACTGATACCCAGGTATCAGTTCTGGATCAAAGCACTACTTTTTTTAATTGGCTCATTTTAGTACCTTCGTAAACTTTTTTACATTTTTCTTTTGCAAACATTGTCGGAAAGTTAATCAATAAGAAAATAGTATGTGGGGTGTACAAAAAAAATCCTGATACTCAAAATTGTAATATTGCTTAACCCGATCCAGAACTAGTTCCCTTACCCTAAGCTGTCAGCATAGATGTGACAACCAGTTTGTCATCATCAGCTGCACTGGGAGGTATACATATACATTGGCCTATACGTAATTATGTCCAGGGCTACAAAAGAATTTGCTGTTTTAAAAAAAAGAAGGTTGCAATGTTGTAGCATACTAATAGGCCTATACACCATTTGATAGGCACAATGTCACTGCTTCTTAAAGCTTTTTAATATTGGATAAATGTTTTCCAGAGCTTCGTTTAATTCCTCCTGAGTTTTTGCACCTGTAAAGCAGATTTTGCCATTGCAAAAGATCAGTAGCACAACCCTAGGGTGAACCATACGGTAGATAAGTCCGGGAAAAAGTTCTGGCTCATAACTGCTAAACTGTCCATGCATCATGTTTAGACTTTCAACACGAATTGGAAACTTGAGGTCACATGTAGCAACCATGTTTGTAACACGGAAATTTACAAACTTCACAGGAAAGCCGAGTTTCTGCAGAATGCGTGCATATTTCCGTGCGGCTAAATTACAGAGCGCATCACTTTTTGCACCAGTGATTACTATTTTCCCCGAATGAAACAAAAGCGCCGTTGTGCGAGGTTCTCGGATTCTCATTACAACACCCGAGAATCGAGATGGATTATACTCGGAATTACGTGTGCGAGTATTTATTTTTGATAAGTCTAGCTCACAGCATAAGTCGACTGTTCCAACAACATTTTGTAATATTGGTACAGGCCTTTGGTCTCCTGACTGCAATGGAATATTTGGTACAACATTTTGTTTTGCTACTGGTAAGCTCACTAGGCCTAGGCCTGTTCCAAATTTTGGAGCAAGACCTTGGCCTGAAGTGCTAGGAGTCCGTCCTTGGGCTGTTGCAGACAGGCTAGATATACCTGGTACAGACACTTGTGAGACTTGTTTAGGAGGCGTATTCAGAATTCCCAGGAGTTGAGGGGAAGACGAGATCTTGGAGTGTGGTTCCATGAGGGCGCAGGCCTAGCCTAGCCCTACCCTAGGCAAACTTGATCTTCAGAGCAAAGTTTAGAGGTTAGGGCCTCTAGGTTCAGTATCTGGCTTGGCTAAATCGCTATGCTAACCTAGGCTATAATATGGTGACCCAGGCTTACAATATGCACAAAACGATCAGGTAACAATTACCAGGAATGTGATTTATCAATTGAAAACCTCATAAACACATGAAAACACGGATGAAAAACAACCTGCATGGCTGGCAGCTGGACCGTGGACGGTGGACGTCAAGCAAAATATCAAATTGAGTATTGACAGATTACCAAATGTTGCCAACCCCCAACACCTACGACTGCTAAATTAGGCGGAAGCCTAGCCTCTGCCTAGGCCTATTTTCTAGCATCTACATTCCATAATAGATAAGCAGATAAGCGCAACAAAATATAAAAAAGTTGGAATCAATTCACCTTAAAGAATAGATCCTCCTACATCCTAAGTAATTCACTGAACTGCCGCTGAAATGTACCGAGTTGGCAACACTTTTTATTTCGGTGCTACCTTCACTTGGTCAAGTAGTCAGGCTTGCAAACACAAAATATCAGCGTAAATAAAAACAAATTTTCATTTCAGCTCCGCATGTGAAAATATCAAAATAGACACTTCTAGTGAACTAGGCCTACCTACGTTTAGTGTTATCAAGTAGGGCCTATCAACGTATTCAAAATGGATTTTCTTTCAATGAGAAATGTAAGAGCATAATTATATTACTCATTTCAATAGTGAATCATCAATTACTTTCTGGAGAAATCATATTTTGTGTGCCAATGTCAAGGCTAGGCCTATCTGTCTCCCATGGCCTGATTTCCCCTAGACCCCTAGCCACCGTTTAAGTTAGGGATGGCACTAGGGCCTATTATCGTTTGTTAGCAGTGTTTTATTTCTTTCTGCAGTTTACAATGGCAGGCTCATTAGCAGTGGCGGTTTTTGCAGTGTGCAAGACATGACAGTTGCACACCTGATCAATCAGGAACGACAATACCCACTATCTCCCCAACAACTGGGCAAAGTACTGCATTCACTTCACCACCCTTGTCGACAATACTCACCACTAGTTACCAAACTACTGGGTCTTGCAGGAATACCTCCTCCTAAAACCAGCTGTTTTGTTTTCCTTATTGTGATCCTAAACTACTTCCTCCATAATCTTTGACTCCCCCACCCCTTCTCAAACACATGCCCAGGCTGGACCCAACCTTCATTATTAATTTTTGTACTAATAACAGTTTTAATTTCCAGTTTAAAGACTTCTTGCAAGTATACAATGCAATGGCAGAAAAGTGCTTTACCAGGTGCACTGAAACTTTTAATGACAGACGATTGACTGATGAAGAGGTAAGCGGCCTTAGCATTAAAGTTGGGTACTTTTTCGGTTGGTGTGGACCGGTTTTTTAACAGTTTTTTTTTTTTTAGTAAAAACACTGAAAAACAAAGTAGTTTTGTAACGAAAAGGATTTCGGGTGCGCTCTTATCGATTGTATCCTAGAACTAGCGCGGCGCAGGATAACCAGCTGAAAGTTCGGCTAACCTAACGCAAGTAGTTTTGTAAAACCGGTCCATACCAACCGAAAAAGCTCCTAAAGTTGGTCTATCACTAGCAGCAATCAGGAAAAGCTTGGTAATATTATTATGAGTGAGTACTGAGTACCCTACATTGTAGATAAGGGCACTTTAATACTTGCAAAGATTATTTGAACCTCGTCCTCAAGAGATCTATTTAAAGCAAAAGCACATTTAAGAAACAAAAATTAACATGAAGCAAAAGGTCATTCATTATCATGTAAAACATTGCCAAGGTTGACCTAAAAAAGGGCCGCTTTACATGGGGAAGCTGGAAAAGTAAAAAGAAAAAGTGAGGAGAAAAAGTAACTTTTTTGTAGTAGAGATAGCGTGTAGCTATGGGACTTTTCGAGTTGCCTTCACACGAAGAAGTTGAAAAGTAAAAAGTGAAAAGTGGAAAGAAGAATGGCCTTGAAGAGTTGACCGTGATTGGTTGACAACGTTGTCATAGAGTTCAACTTTGGCAAGAAATCGAGATGCAGAAAAACCTCACACCTTTGCCACAGCTTGATATATATGTGGCGGTGGAAATTTCTGCCCGAGTGTCAGCTGAAATTGTCATTCTGTCAACTTGTAAATAATATCAGTAGCATCAGCGTGTGTGGCGCAACAGTTTCGCTCAAAGGCTGAGAGGTGACGCCAGGCGCAAACTTTCTCTTCGTCCGTGTGAAGGCTTCGAAAAGTTACTCTTTATTTTCACTTTTTCTCTTTTACTTTTTCAACTTCCCCGTGTTAAGACCGCTTTAAGCAATGACTTCTTCTTCTTTTCATATGCCCGCATTTTTGGCTTACTGGGCCATCATGCATTTTCTGGTTTTCATTCAAGATATCATTACCTACCACATTTTACATGACACAAGGTGTCTTACTTGAGATTTATGTTTGGGAATGAACCCAACTTAGCTTAGGCAAAAACAAAGACAACACAGACATGACGAGGCAGCAAGTGGCAAGAGATTGTATTGTTTTGAATTTCATTTACCACATATGAGATTCCATCAGTGTCGGAACGGGCTTGAATTTTTAATTGCCAATATCGATATTATCGATTCGATAATGGCATAACTATTTAGATAATTTTGATGATGAAAAAGTATTGATGTGCATGTCCCTAATATTCACACATGGTTGCAAAGAATTGGTCTTAAAAAATTCATTGAGAGACATGTAGTTTAGAAAGTAAAAAATGGAAATAGGCTACTAGTACCAAAACCTGATTTTTAATTCGTCAAAGTCTCATTAAACTGTTTGTTTTACGATTAACAACATTAGGCCCTAACCTTGGGCATTCACATTAATAGAGGCATTGAAGTCCAGTATGAAAATTAGTGTGAAAAAATGTAGACAAGTGGAACAAATTTCTGAAGTCCGCAAAAATTGAGTAAATTGTCGAGATTCACAAAATTTTTATCTGGTAGACTCTGATTGATTAATTAATTGAGGAATGCGGGTACTGGTATGGATATCATAGACTGATTAAAGTTTACCTGGAAAAAGTAGAAAGGTAAGCGCTAAAACTTGTTTCCGTGCTACCGGTATTTTAAATGACTTCTCTATTTATTTATTTTTAAGTTTGGTCTAATTGAGGGAATCTGGCCCAGGTATTATTATACGTAGTTTGCACTTCACATAAACCGTCACACAATCCAAATTTAGGCAGTAACAATTGTTCTTTGTTTTAGATGCATTGTGTGGATCTGTGTGCACTGAAGCACATCAAAGTGAATCATAAAATAATGCAAATCTACATGGAAGTGCAGCCCATGATTGTCAACAGTAGAATTGAGGAAATGAGCAAAAAGCAGCAAGCAAGTTTAAACACGACTGAAGTTGTGGTGCCAGAAACACAAGCTGTCCCGTCTCCGGAAACGCAAGCCGTCCCGTCGCCGGAAACACAAACAAACGTAGAAGTTGCTCAATAGAAACGGACACAATCGCAACAATCATATAATAGTGTTGGAAATCTATGAACTGTCTCAAGTAGATTTACCAATGTGCATAGCTATCTGGTTAGAGATCGATAAAATATTCCTATGTAAGTGCAATGTTGAACATACAACGTGAATTATTTAAGCAGGCCAGAATGTAAACTGGGATGTAGAAAGTTCATAAGGAATTAAGTGTTAGGTTACTCGTATTATTTCGTTGGCAGCATGGAACTGCAGAGGAATCAACGTGCAATTGAGCTTATATTAATGATTGGCTTGCCAGGCAGTGGGAAAACAACTTTAATCAAGACTTTGTCAGAGTATTTCACAGACCAGAAGTGCGGGGCAGAGTCCCACTACAATGTTCACGTCGTCGCGTATGATGAAATTATTCCAATCTCAGTTCAGAAAGGCACTGATGAAGGGACCAGTTGGAAAGAAGCAAGGAGAAATGTGCTACAGCAGACCAAAGTTTTGGTTAAGTGCTTGAAGGAAAGTACGGCAACATTGTCAAAAGAATGTAACAAACATCCAAATCATACATTAGTTTTTATTGATGATAACATGTACTATCGCAGTATGAGGTACGAATACTTTCAACTGGCTCGTTGTTATAGTTTGAGTTTTTGTCAATTGTACATGTCTTGTTCAGCTGAAGACGCAATTAAGAACAATATTGGACGTTCCGCAGATTCATGTGTTCCCAGTGAAGTAATAACACAAATGTCTACCAAGCTTCAACCTCCTGATACTATACATAACAAGTGGGAGCACAGTTCACTAACAATAACTTCAGGCAATGTCGATATCCACAGCGTCTATAAACTAATTGAATCTTGTTTAGATCACCCTGTTCCTCCAATTATCCAACAACCTCTATTAGAAGTGAAGCCTAGTGTGATCCACGGAGCTGACCTTGAGTTGCGTAAACTAGTAGGTCAAGCCGTGAAGGGGGCGTCACCTGGCAACAAGCAACAGTTGGCAGCATCGCTCAACTCTGCGCGTCTCGGCATCCTTGCTAGGCTCAGGGCTGGCGACACAACACTTCCCGCCACCGACGATATGCCGCGCTTCTTGGCTCAACAGATGGGCTGTGATCATTGATCTAACAACGCTGACAGATCCTGGTACTGAAAATAGAAAAATAAAGCCTAGAGTTAAACGCTAAACATGTGACTTCTAATTTAGTAACCAGAGTAACCGGAATCCTCAACCACTCCCACCGTTAAATGTTAACTCAGCTCCCTTCAATGCTTGTACCACGTAGACCCAACTCTTCAGAAGTGAGTCACGTGATAATGCAAAATCTTTGATTTTTTAAGTACTAGGCCCTATCTAGTATTGCCTATCATGTTGTTTCAAGAAAAATAAGTGACAGGCCTATCATTTTAGAGCAACAGCTATTATACGTACTTCCATCCACTTAAAGGCATTAACTAAAGAAAAATTATTTCACATATTGGTACTGCAAACAAGTAAAGAAAGAAACACGTTCCCTGCATTATAAAATGCAAATTATTTAACGGTTACAAACATGCTTATACTAAATAGTAGGCCTACCATAGTCCTAGAAAATTTCCTATTAGTTTTTGGTGAAACAATTAGTGTCATTGCTTTAGTACCTAGGCCTACTGGAAAACTACAGATGGTCAACAGTGGCAATTTCATGGATTTAATGCAAGTGTTCCTCAGCTTAAGTGGGAGAAGAAGTGATCAAAATTGTAAAAGAATTTAAATATCTTAGAGTACCGTAGGTAATAATTGTCGATGACAAACTATTTTCTTTTTTTAAATCACATGTAAATTTATAATCAAGAAATCAGAAGAAAATATGATATTTGATATGGATAAGAGGTAAACTAACAAGCTGGACCGAATATTCGAATATTGTGCTACAGCAGGGTATTACGTATTATTACATGGAGAAGTAATCCTAATTTTCAGGTTTAGATACAATAATACGTAAAGCCACATTGGTTTTTGAAATTTTAACTTTCATTTAATACAAGCGCAGGCCTAAGAATCTGTTACAAATTTTATTAGACGAGTGAGCGCAGCAAAACAAAGTCTATATAACGCTACTCGATCGGGCTTTGTCGTGACTGTGTCTAATGTATGTATGTAGTATATCCGTCTGTCCGGTCCCATACATCCGAACGGCCAAATAGATTGACCTGAAATTTTAAACAGACATCCGTGACCAGGTAACTGAGAACTGCTAAAAAAATGAGCACAATCCATTTCGATTTAAACCTATAAGAAATAATAAACTGAAAAATAGGCCTGACATGTGAAGGAATTCTTTTAACGACAATGGTTTCACTTTTGAAAAAATCACTGCCACTTTGATGTTACTCGGTTGCGATGGAGGCAGTGAAAAAAATATTTGTAATGCAGTTATGCATTGACCAAAGAGTATCAAAATTTGCACGCTCAAGGTAGGCCTACCAGTATCCCCAAATTCCCCTGGGAGATTGAGTAAACCTTGCAATAGGGAATTTGCATAACATTATTTTATGGTTCTACTGGGTTAAGGCCTCCTTCCTTTACACAAAAATATCTTATTTTCTTGATTTTGAGAATATTTTCATTTATAAAATAAGGGTGAAAGTTTCCTACATATTTTCTCGGGAAAAAACGGGTCATACGTCACCAGCCTTTATGATGCCAATCAACCAATCACGTAACGATGTATCAAGTTACTCGATTTCGGAGATTATCTTGGCTGTGGAAGCATATTTTGACATCTAGTTTGTTCTAATATGATTAATATTTTATTTTATACATTAAGTAATATCACACCATAAGCCTTAACTGCATTTTAATTGATAATAAGTAAAAACACAATGTTGATTATAAAACTTGGAAAAGGACATCAACTGTTGTTTATTGTTGCCCATTGTTGTAAGAACCAAAGACTTTGGTAAAAGGAGGGAATTTCGTTGTTTATCTAGGCGGCCGTGTTCGTCATGAAGGCTGGTGACGTAGGCAGCCGTTTCAAAATAAATGTGCGGGAAATTTAAAAGGTCAAACTTTGACCCTCAACAGATATTGAACGATTAACTTTAAAAACCTGAAATAAACGTTTATATCATTTTTAGACGAATATCTATATATTGCACATACTTTTACCGATATCTGGAACTTATGCAAATTCCCTATTGCAATCTTTACTCGTATTTTGTACTGGCTATGTTTTCCATAGTATTGTCACAGTTGATGTAGACTAAACTGCATTATATATCATATGCATTTCAAAACATGTTTAATATTTTTTTAAATACAATCCATAAACTACAAAATCTTATCCGACCAGGGGATTGAACCCAGGTCTCCCACATTCCGGGTATAAGTGTGCCTTAGCCATTTAGACTAGGGAAACGTCAAAGTCGTTGATAGACGAGTGAGTGAGTCATGTGTTGAATACCCGGTATCATTCCCCATACTGGGCTAGATCCAGCCTTAGGTATAGGGGAGGAAAAGGGATGTTCCCGGGTACTCAACACATGGGTCACTCACTCGTCTATCAACGACTTTGGCGTTTCCCTAGTTAGAATATATTATCAACTTTTTAGTTTTCTGCATCCAGTCTGTACTCCCTGGGCTTATTATTTCTATGTATTACCCAGGACTCCAAGTTGTCCTATATTTTCTATATTCAGAGTGGTGGTGTATAATTCCTATAATTGCTATTTTTTCAAATGGTTCCTATATTTTTTAGCAATTTTTGCAATTTTGAAACAAAATGTGCATTGTTTTTATGAATATAGTATAATTTGCAGTAAAAATAATAATTTTTCATTATTTTCCGAAATACTAACTGGGTAGGCCTTAAGCACTAAATAAATTTGCAGCCTAACAAACTCCTGATGATTGGTTCAGATCAATGACATTCAATTAATATGCTAGACTCTCAGTGTGGCCGTGGGGAGCGTGCCAGTTAGAAGCCATCATGAAAGGGGGAAAACAGCCGTCTAAATGTAGGTTAATCTGTGCATATTTACATACAGATGGCGGTGCTCGCCCATCCAGTGGCGTAGGAACCGGGGGGCAGAACTAACGTGAGTTAAATATGCACTTAAACTTATACAATTCGACAGTCACCTTGTTAAAACGAATATGTTTGCCTGTAGGCCTATGCTTCGTCATTAGGCCTACATAAAGAATTAGGTTGAAATTTACTAAAATGGGCCACTTTATGTTCATTTTTTTAGTTTTTTGATCGCAGATCGTTGCCATAAAATATCGTTTACTGAGTCCGAGTGCAGTTAAAACATGACGAAACAACTGGTGATTTTTTTAGCCTTCGGCAAAAGAGCCTCCGGTGGCTGGGGCTTTGCCCCAAACCCCAGCTCCTGCCCACAAAATCTTCTAATGGATTTGCCCCCCCCCCCAACTTTCAAAACGTTCCTACGTGCCTGCGCCCATCTGCTCAACAACAAACACAACTCCACAGGCACTTAAATCATCAGATTAGCCAACTAGCTTAAGTATCTATGTGGCAGGGAAATGATTTTCCCCTTTCATGATGGCTTCTAATCGGCACGCTAGCGCTCGGAGTGAAGGATATGAGACTGAGCGTCTAGACACAAATCTTATTTATGTCATTGGTTCAGATGGGCCAGCAAACATGAATGCATATTATGTAAAATCTAAAAACATTCGGCATTATCTCAAACACATAACAAAAACTTGTAGAAATACAGCCAAACCTTACACACTCAAAAGAAATGAGATCTTAAAAAAGGGCCAAGCTCATCTGCCCTTCCACATTTGCGCATTCTTCATTCATAAACGTACAGTGTCCCATAACAGCATCCTCGAAAAGCTTGGCAAAATAGAATTTGCGATTATTAATTTAAACGTAATAGTTCAACCAAGTTCTTTTTTCTAATTAATTTAAACGTTATAACATGCAAATTTTATTTTGCCAAGCTTTTCGAGGATGCTGTTATGGGACACTGTACGTTTATGAATTAAGAATGCGCAAATGTGGAAGGGCAGATGAGCTTGGCCCTTTTTTAAGATCTCATTTCTTTTGAGTGTGTAAGGTTTGGCTGTATTTCTACAAGTTTTTGTTATGTGTGTGATCTCATTACTTTTTCAAGTTCCATTGTAAAATTATTTGTTGAAATATAATAATTTTATCAAAGTTGATTTAATTTCTATGGTATTAGCAATAACAATTGACAATAGGATGTAAAATATCTAGACCCGGATTCATGTACATCCTGGGTATAGGTGATATAACCATGATATAACGACGGTAAAAGGACTGGACCCCAATTCTTGAGTTCGTGGGAGATGAGTTGAAAACGCAATTTGAAAACGAAGTCGTTTTCGTTTTCGAAGAAATTGGTATTCTTGAACGGTATCGTAGAAAACGTCATGGGTTGTGAGTTGAAAGAGTATTGCTGTTATTCACGTGGGGTACGGTTCACGAAATCCAGACACTTTAAAAAGATTTGCGTACCAAAGAGCTCGAAAACGTTCTATATTTATTCTAGATGGCAGTGCCTTCATAAACGTGGGCCAATCGAAAGACGAGTTGCATGAAATGATTTTATTGTTGCAATTATGTAAACAAACAGATGAGCACGCTAATATTCGACACCTCGCTTTGACATTGTGTGTAGCAGCAAGCTGACTTTGATCATGACTATAAATATGGCTAAAAAGAAAAGAATATGTGTATTATTTCCGAACATTTTTGTAAATCCTAGGTGGACAATCATACTATTGGTTATCTGAATTAGGCTTTTAGTAATCAAAACTAGTTATTTGTGCGGGAAGTTTGTCAGAACAATTGGTTGTGCTGGTCTAGGGTTGGCTAGGCTTGTCAAACATGTAATGTAAGTATTTATTTATCTAGTCCTTTAGCCTAATGGAACTTTAGACCTACACTGTTGTATTATAAATAATTTTCTACATCTGGGCCTAGGCCAGGGACGGTTCCTGATTTGTTTTATGAGAGTATAATGACACCTTTTCTCGTTCCACACAAAGAAGAAAAATTTTTAATGTCCGCCATTTGTTTACGTATCGCACTTTCCCGCCTAACTCTGCTTGTACCGTCAACAAGTGTCAAGTAACTATGGTTACTTGTTGATTGTATGCCAAGTGTTTAAGGCTTATTTTAAAACCTTTATTTGGAAGCCTTCCAACAAACTTTTTCAACTTTTTTTTTTTCAAAAGAGACTATATTTCTATAACCTTAATGTCCATGTAAAATATGAACATTGTAGTCCCACCCGTCTGGTCAGAATCGCGGGCCGACGTATTAGATGTGAGCAGTAGTAGGCAGTAGTAGGCAGTAGTAGGCAGTAGCTAACATCCTTAAAGTGATTTTGAGCATGTTTCAAGCCATTTTTTCACCAAGAAGGAATAATCGTACCCCAATAAAATTTGGCATGTGTTGTCAGGTACCTAAATCCCCTCGATTGTGATAGTTTTCAAGTTCACATCACGTTACATGACGGCTGGGTAACACCTCGAAATCACCCCAACTCTGCTTGGTGTATAAGGTGCTTGAGTGTGTAGCGCACCGCGGCTTGGCTGCGGCGCCCTAACGGGCACCTAGATCGGTAGGCTACGTGTATATCCTCCACATTATCCGCAATTCATTTGGTAAATTCCTCGATTTGGTTAGTCGGGAAACACTCCCGTCGGTGGAATTGTTAATATTTTATTCATTTGGAAAAGCTATGGATACAATTCCTACATGGGAAACGGAGAATTTTTTAGTGAAGCTTCATAAGTGGTTCCACAAGTATCCTGCCCGCAAAGAAGACTTGGCTAACATTCAGAAGTAATTGGACAAAATAGAACTTGTGGTGCTCCAGTAGGCCTACTACGTTAGTAATCGATGAGATTGTGTTCTTATTATTTGTATGTTAATGTGACTGGAGTAAGTTGCACAATTCTAAAGTTATTGTACATACTACACTTTATCATCATCGTTATCCATCGCCGTTTCCTACTTCTGGCAGGGTCAGCTTGGGTTTCGCAACCAAATTCTTCCACTTCTTTCTATCCTCCCACAACCGTGTCTGCTACATCCTTCCAGCTCTCTCTTCTATTATGTAGGTCTCTTGCTATGGTCTCCTTCCATCTCTTCCTTGGTCTCCCCCTTCTTCTTCCTCCTTCAATCCTTTTCTCATACATTCTCCTGGGCATCCTCTCTTCCGTCATTCGTTTCATATGCCCAAACCATCTCAGCCGTGTCCTTCCCATCCTGTCACCTAACTTCTCCACCCCAAGCATCTCTCTGATGTTCGTATTTCTAGTTCGATCTCTTCTTGTCTACAATACACTTTATAAAAACTTAAAATATCAATACCAGTTCAGTTAACTGTAAAATACTCCTTAGCACGGTACGTTTAATTCCCGAAAATTTCCTATAATTCCTATATATATTTGGCTCAAAATTCTATGCCTTTATTTAAAAAACTTGGTCACTTGGAGCCGTGATTACCCGGTGATACTGATGTTTTTATTACCTACTGTTGATCGCATTTTAGGATGTATTGAAAATAAGTATTGATTTTGTGTATTTTTAATAATGGTAGGAAATCCTAAGATTTTGACAAAAATCCTGGTATCCTTGAGACACCTTAAAAATCTTTTTTTTTCTTCTTGATTTGGTTAGTCTGAGAATCGGGATACACTCCCGTAGGTGTAATTGTTATTATTTACTACAATTCAGAAATTTAAAAAAATATAAAAAAAAAAACGGCGGACTTTTTTAATTTGTGAGTTGTAGTAAATAATTACCTTAAAAATCCTTGAAAAAGGATAAAATCCTTGAAAGTGGCAACCCTGTAGTGCTATACCAACTAGGAAAAAATGATATTCAGAGACTTCAGGTGCTACAAAACAAAGCTATGAGGTGCATAATAAGATGTAGGAAGGTAACCCCAATGAGACAGATGCTAGAGGCACTGAATTAGATAAGTGTTACGATAAATTAGTATTCTTGGTGGTTAGCTGACGGAGGTAGGTACATAACATTAATACAAGGGGAGCCAAACAAGGTACCTACAGTGGAGTAACTTCTTCAGGATTACTTGTAATAGTGAACAGTGGCAATGCTATATTTTTATCACTGGTGTTAAAGAGTTGACAAGTTACCGTGGGAAATCAAGGAAATAAAATTAATTAATTAATTCGTATTTAGTCTACCCACTCAATCATATTTATAACTTATTTTCAGAGGGGGAACATTAAACCAAAGCGACCAAGCCAACCTTGTAGGCCCAACGCAATCGACAAATTAAAAGTCTAGGCTTATTCAAAGCCAAACGTGCTAAATGGATAAAAATATGATTGATGTAGGGATGTGCAAACGTTCAAAATTCAAACTCGAACTTTTTGTAAGTTCGAGTTCGAAAAAAAAGTTCAAAGTTCGATTTTTTTTTACTTATTTGTGGTGGTGTGCGGTCACATATCAGACTATTTGACGTGTCAAAAAATGGTTCTCAGTTTACAGGTACAAATTTAAAAACAAAAAATGGATGGTGGAGGTGCCGGTCCAGAAGTTACAGAAGTTAGTTTTTTTTTTTTTTTTTTTTTTTTTTTTTCAACCATTACTTCTTAGCATCTTCACATCATCGATATTGGTAAGACATTAACTTTCTAAATTTTTCACACATGGTTTTTTTACAGTGCATTGTCACAACATTAACGAATGTTAAATGACACACACCAGTTCCTGAAACAATGGCGGTGGGTAACAACAGTAAGCAGCCTCAAGTTATTCGTATTAGAGTTTTAGTTAGTGATAAATGTAAGTTTTGTTAAAAAATCGTTGCAAATGGCATTCTATGTGACTGTTGTGATCGATGGATCCTTTTTTAATTGTGGGGATTTTCCCCCAAAATGAGATAGATAAAGTGGAAAGTGAACCAACATGGATTTGTAGGTTATTTTTGGTGAACTGTACGTGTAAGGAAGACGGAAATATCACAAGCCAAGTATTATTAGGGAATTAAACCTAATCAAGATATTTTTAAACCCAGACGAATAAGGTGTTTTCAAGAAATATATATTAGTATGAGAGATAAAGTGGAGGATTAAAGGGAGTGTAGTTTACGACATGAAAGAGGAATGCTCTAACAAAATGTCAGAACTACTTATAACCATGGACAACATACATCAACAAAATGAATGTGAACGATTGAACTAGAAAAAATTATGAAACAAGATGGGAGTGTTGAAAGAAGTAGTCAGTGAGTCTCTTAACGGGTCAAATGGGATTGATGCAGACCATAGCAAACTAGCCTTGGGCCTAGGCCTGGGATGTAGGCCAAGGACCGTTGCGGACCAAGGCATAGGCCTAAGCCTGATGTAGGCCTAAATACTACTGAAAATGAGGAGATGTCAGGGCCTATACTGACTGAGGAAACAAACGAAATACAGGGAAATGCAAGCGTAGACTCATCAAAGTCATCACTGGAAAACTTGTTTGAAGATAATGAGCCCTGCATATGCCCATTGTGTGGGTGAAGACATGTTGATGGCCGGAGGCATTGCAGCCCAATTCAACAAGAGGTAGGGGAAAGAAGAGAAGAATTATTGAACCAAGGAAAAAAAGTAGGTGAAGTTGCAACTTTTGAGAATGAGGAAGATACTTTTTCAACTTAGGGGACTAAAAAAAGAAAAAAAAAAGACAAACCAATCTTGAGAGACATATAAAAGTGCCTTGTAACAATGAAAGAGTTGTGTTTAGATAGAGGGGTTAAAAGCATTGCTATGCCAAGGCTTGGCTGTGGGTTAGACAGACTTAAGTGGCCACAAGTGCGAAGATCCATCGCCAATGTGTTCAAACGGGACTGGCATTCAAATCGGGGTTTATATATGGAATAACAAGAGTACTTTAAATTTAAATTTAAATTTAGATAAACCAAACCAGAGGGGTAGTAACATAGCAATGATCCTGCTGGTACAAAAGCGGAGAACAGGCCTAATTCCGAAACAAATAAAGTCCTTGTTGTAGGGATTCAATGATCTACAATGTAGGTAAAATAAGTAAGCAGAGAGGAAAGGAATGGACTGTAGACTGCTACCCTGGGGTAAGAACAGATCAACTAACTAAAATTAAAAAAAATAATTATAAAAGACGGAAGTAGCATAGGCCTAGATAGTCAAAATCTTAATCTTAACAAAGAGAACATTGGGCTAAAGCCATTTATTGCACACTGGGTACAATAATATTAGAGGAGGAGGAAAAATGGTTTTAAATAAAATGATACGTGGGATCTGGTAACAGCTTTAAAAAATAAGTTTTCCAGGGCAAACATAGAAATAACGGGTATGGGCCATAGATTAGAATAGAGGACAAGGAATCGATGAGATAAATAATGATGTTGAAGGGGTGACAGCTGCACTGGCGTGCACGTTTGTTGACCCTAATATATGGTTGTTGAGGGAAAAGCCTTGGAAAGGATGGCCTGCATTTAAATCACAGAGGTCACAACATAATGTATGATATAATAGTAGGGTTGGTGCAAAAAACTGGAAAACTAATTTCGGACAGTGGACATGTACAAAGAGACAAGGGGATTGGTGTAAGTGACCAACAAGTACAACAATTTGGTTTAAGCATTAATAATACTAGTATTAATAACTAATAATGACAGAAACTTTACAGGGAACTAATAAGGCAAGGTTGAATTTTATATGTAAATATTCAAATTTTTTTGTCAAAAAAACATTCATAGAGGACAAAAATTAATAGGAAAACCCCAACTATATTCGGTCTTACAGAGACGAGCCTAGTAAATGACATAGAGGAATGGGAAACTGATATAGAGGGATACAGCTCAATTCGGGTAGACTCGCACAATAGCATACAGGAGGTATCATGGTATATATTAAAAAAGAGGTAACCTTCTCGAAAATTAAAATTAAAGTGACGGAAAGAGAATGGTGGGAAAATTTTTCGATTAAGATTACCAGCGGTTACCTTATGGGTATGATTTTTTCCCTTATCTACTCGTCACCTAAAAGGGCTAAGGCAAAGATTATTACTTCTTTAGAAGAGACGATAGATATGATAGAAACAGGAACTCCAAATTAGTGGTTAATGGTGATTTCAATATAGACCTAAGTAAATTAACCATATATTCCAAAAAAATGCATTTAAATGTGAGCGTATGGGTGTGGTTCAACTTGTTAATGAATTCACAAGAATTGCTAAATTAGTAAGTAAAACTGAAAATACAGTATCATTTACTAGAACAACCATTGATTATACAATAACATTTAAAGAACTTGAAAATACTGTTAGAGTCAATGTTCTGAATGAAACAGTATCAGACCATTGTATGCTTGGTATTACGATTTTAGATGGGAGAAGTCGTAACATAAAAAAAATCAGAATAAAACAAAAGAAATTAATGTCGGAATTTACAAAAGAATTTTTCATAATGAGAGAACAAAGAAAAGTTTCTAGGAAACTTATTGGGAAAAAACTGGAGTGTAAATCAACAGGGGACAAATTTAGATAGTATGGTACAGGAGCTTTTTTAAAAAATTTATCTGCAACTTTGGATTCAGACATACACTTCATAAAATTTTGGTAAAAACCAAGTATAACCGTACAAACAATAAATGGTTGATAATGAAAAAAAAGATATTGGAGAAAAAATATCTTTTTAGGATAGCAAAAAGAAAAAAATGACCCACTGTTATGGGATAATACAAAACGTAAACGAAATCTAATCTCTTAGCATTAAGGGAAAAAAAAAGCTGAATTTTATTCTAATAAGATAAAAAAATACAGATATGTACCAAAAAATTAAAGGGAAACACTTAAACTTTTGTATAACGGTAAGAGTTTCGGATAGTCAAATGACTTGTATTTTGGAAACAAAAAAGTGTATGGAAAGGAAGTGGCAGACAAATTTAAAAGAATACTTTGTTAATAGTATACAAGACATATACACGCAGATAAAAAGTACACATCTGTAGAGCAAATGTTAGAATCGATACCAGTCATGTCTAATGATGTGTTGAGGAATTTAATTCAGTAAGTATAGAAGAAGTATCTAAAATTATATTAAATCTTAAAACTGTTGGACCAGGAGAAGACGGCATCACGGATAGAGTAAGAAAGTATCGAATGTAGTATTGGGAGAGTATGTAACTAATATAATAAATTTATCACTAGAATTAGGAGAAGTACCAGCAATCCTAAAAAAGGCTATTATTACCCCTATACCTAAAGTACCTAGGGCAATAGATGGGGAAAACTTTAGGCCCATAAACGTGTGCCAAAAATTGAGAAAATATTAGAAACTGTGGTTAGGATCAACTGATGAATTTCTTTGAAACTAATAACATTTTTACTACACAACAATCTGGTTCCGCAGGCATCATAGTTGTGAAACTGCGATACAATTAGTATTAAAAATCTAAGGGAAAAAGTAGGGAGTACAATAACAGTGGCTGTGTTTTTTGACTTGAGAAAAACTTTTGAAACAATCGATCGTGATATATTGTTACAAAAACTGGAAAGGTATGGTATACGGGGTACGGCGGCTAAAGGATTAAGTCGTACTTAACATATAGAACACAAAAAGTTAATATAATGGCTGGTACTCAGGAACACAGGATAACAGTATTGGAGTGCCACAAGGATCTAAACTAGGCCCATTATTGTTTATAATTTATATTAACGACATGGCCAATAACCTACAATTTGTAACAAAACACCTATATGCAGATGATGCTTTAATATTAATCTCAGGTATAAATATACAAGAAGTGTTAGAAAAAACTGAATGTTGATATAAATGTATTGGAAATTTGGTTAGAAATTAACAAAATGAAACCTAATCTAGAAAAAAAAAAAAGCTATGGGAAAAAGTTCTCCAAAAATGAGGAAAATGGTGGGACAGATCATAATAAAAATTGGGGGAGAGGTTATTGAGTTAGTGGATTAAATCAAACACTTAGGTATCATGTTAGATCACGGATTAACAAATTTTAAAAAACATGGACAGTATGTAAATTAAGAAAATGGCAACAAAAGTTGGCTTTTTTCTTAAGAATACAGGGATCGTTACCTACGGAAGCAAAAATAATGTTATATAAAGGGAATTATTTCCCCTCAACATTGACATTGTAGCTCGTTGTTGTTTTATTAGGACAAAATGAGATCATGACTTTGCAAAAATTGCAAAATAAAGTAATGAGAGGTATATTAAGAGTAAACAGAACTACATCTGTAAATAAAATGTGTAAGGCCTTAGGCGGATGCAAATAAAAGAAAGAATACTACTAAATACCCTCTCCTTCATTCACAAACATATAAAAGGGCTTACACCAAAATACTTGGGGGACAAATTAACCAAAGGGTTTAGACTGTACACAAATATCATACAAGGGGAGCAAAAAATTTAAATGTTAACAGAATAAACAGAAGACAAGAGGAGAATTCAATATTTTTGAAGGGGGTTAAAATATTCAATCGAAACCCTATAGTATACGCAATGAGAAAAAACATAAACGTTTTAGAATAGAGTGTAATAAACTTAAAAATGGTAAATTAATGGCTAAACCTTATGAAAAAAGCCCCTTTTTGGGACAAATAAATATCTTCATAATTAAAATATAAAAGTTGTGGCAATGTATCACTATTTTGAAGGGTTTTTCCCTTATTACTTGATTTCAAGTGGTGGCAATTGTAATTATGTTGGGTAATTTATGTATGTTGACTATATGAGGGAAATTTTTTTTAGTCCACTATGGCAACATGTACTATGATACTTGTAAATGTTGATTTTATTGAAGTGTTTTTGCTGTGGTCTTTTTATATTGTGATAATTTTAATTGTATATATTGTATAATTTTGGGATAAGATCAGTTCTTTATTGACGACTGGGGGTTGCATGATGGATGTAACATCAGTTTGTCGTGTACAGTGTGGATACAGTTAATCTTTAACAGTGGAAATTGTTCTTGTAAGTTGGTATTTTGCTGACTGGTCGAAAGTTGGGTTTTATAATAATTATAGACAAGATACTGCAACAATCAAAATAACATAGATTTAGAATAGTTTTTATACTGTTTGTTTTTTATATTATGGAATTATAAAAAATTGGTTATTGTGATTTTATCTTGTACAACTGTAGTCCCTATCATAATATGTATGTATTTGTATGTAAATAGCAATTTTGTAAATAAATAAACTACAACAACAACATACTTTCTTGGTGGAGGTGCCGGTCCAGACTTATCACTATTTTACCTATTATGACGGTTTGATATATACCTTTAAGTTAGGTTAAAAATTTTTGTGAAATTCAAAGTTCGATTTTCAAAACAATGAGAGTTCAGAGTTTGAAGTAAAAATAGTGGGTTCGCACAACCCTAGATTGATGATATAAGTAGTTAAAAATTGCAGTGAAATGTCTTTTATAACTCGATTTGGTTGGTCGGGAAACACTCTCGTAGGTGGAATTGTTAATATTTAATACAAGTCAGAAGTTAAAAAATCCATCCCGATCGGGGTTCGAACCCGAATCTCCCACATTTCAGGTAGGCACCTTAGCCAACTAGACAAATAATTAATATAAGTTGATGTTAACTACAGCTTGAATTTTGTGAAAGTTATTGAAGTGTCATAAATGTTCATGGATGTAAAAAAAATGGCTAACTGAGCCAATAAATAAATGCATTCATATGTTAATATTAGCATTAATACTATCAGTCTCTCTACTGAAGAAAGTAACTCACTACTAGACAGCATACGGTAGTTACCTCTTGTTCCTTCTCAAGTTGCTCGGTGAGCAGGTTGTCTAGTATGTCTTGGAACCTCTGCCTAAGAGCGTAGTTCTCGATGTTGGCAATCTCCAGCTCCTGTTGCTGCCGCCGACCGCGCAGGTCTGCCAACTGTTGGTCAAGCACGTCTAGCCGCATGCGTATGTCGTCCTGCGGGTAGGGCTGTCCCGTGATGAAGACCGGGTCTTCGGAGGGCGGCGCACACAGTTCCGTCTTCATCGAGTCAAAGTCAAAGTGCTCCGACTTGATCGAGGAGAAGTGCGAGGGGAGTTCCTGTTTGATGGAGGTGGGAGGTTTGAACATGTCCCGGCTGAACTGCGTGACGAGAGACGAGGTCATTCCGCTGCTGCCGGGCAGAGAGTTTGTGTCCGAGAGGCGGCTGTCGTCGGCAGACGGACGGCTGTTATCGTCTTCTAGCTCCATGATGTTGATGTTTGTCTCTTCTTCAGAGTCGCTCACGGCCTCGCCAAAGATGTCGTGCTCCGCTAAACAAAAGTTTTAGTGTTGTAAGAAAATGTACAGTGTTACACTAAAGTCTAAACTAATAATAAAGTAGGCCTATTACTTCAGTGTCAGACGTTTTAAAATTTTGTTTGCACCGACAATTAGCTGGCTTTGCATGGATGTCATAGGAACTTGGATACCCCTACCGATAATTAAAGTGTAATTTTTACCTCTTTTTCTTAATGGTTTACCACAACACATTTTAAATGTGATTTTGATGAGATATTAATATTATTGAAAATTATTCAGCTTCACTAAACCAGAAGCCTATATAGGCCTACCTAAAGAGTGGTAAATCAGAAGAAGTGTAAATATTTTTTACTCCTGTTTCCAACGTAAGTCGGGTCAGGAGGTGGCTAGCAGTAATTAGTTAGGCTTAAAGATGAAGATATGTAGGCCCTACATGTTTACTGTTTCTCTAAAAACAATAAACGCATGTAGTATTATGTGGTGTGCGACCGACCACTGGCTGTCCATAAGTTGAGTTGAGTGGTAGTACCACTCGGTCGCTTCACTCCATCATCTAATAAAAATTTAGTTTCATAATTTGCAAAAAATAGGGATGGTAGGCACAACTGAAAGGAAAAGTGTTCCTAGTTCTGGTATCGATACAAACATGTTTAAGCTTATTGTGGCCCCCACACAGGTCTCCCTGACCGCTTTGGGCTTCCAGTAAACAAAAAAACTTATGTAATACCTATTTACTTACCCCTACATATTTAAATACCTTATAAATTAGGAACAAACACTGTTCTCTTATACCTATGTAAGAAACTGTACTTATACTGGAATTAAAGTCAACGTTGTATTGTATTGTATTAGTAGAGAGAAATGTGGGAGCCGGAGAACGAGTGGGGTGAGAAAAGAGATGGTAAAAGATGGTGAAATGATAAGGTAAAGGAGAAAGTAAAAGTGAAAAATAGAACACGGAGGGAGTACATGAAAGATAGAACAGACAAGAAGAAAGAATTGTACAAAAATGCTAAGAGGGAAGCACAAAGAATTGTCAAAGAAGAGAAGGCAGAAGACTGGAAGAAGTTTGCAAAGAAGTTGGAAAAAGATGCAGAAGGAAACAAGAAGATGTTGTATGGCATAGTGAAGACAAAGAGAAAAGAAAGTGGGGGACAAAGATACCTAATGGATGACTCGGAGAGACTCATTACTAATGCAGATGAGATAACCAATTGTTAAATGCAGAAGCAGAAGACGTAGAGGACAGGGATGAAGAATTAGAAGTTAGGAGGGAAGATGTGGAAGTGAATGGTCCAACCTGGCAAGAAGTGGAGATGGCACTGAAAAGAATGAAGAATGGAAAAGCAGCAGGAGTTGATGAACTGGTGGCAGAGATGATAAAGGCAGGCGGCCCAGTTATCATGCAGTGGCTGTATAGAGTTACTCGAGTTGTGTGGTAAGAAAAGAAGATCCAATATGGCTGCTAATTCCTAATATCCACAGCATCAAAGTGAATTATGTAACAAAAAGAGTGTAAAACCAGCACGAAAACAGTATTCATATTGTGAATATTAGGAATTGGCAGCCATATTGGATTTAAACTTTGGTTGTAATCGGATCATTATTGGATGAGCGTAGCGAGCGAAGCGAAGATTCCATTTCACTACACTGGAGAAAAAAATCCGGAATGTTTTTTTTTTTCATTCTTTTTTTTCTGTATTTTTGTGTGTTTGTCAGCACGATCCCGAGTAAACCGATACTCCAATTGCGATGAAATTTTATGGAGGCCTTCGAAATCTCTGAACTTAGAACTGACACGTTTTTGAGCGCAATCAAAAAATTATTTCTCATGAAAATCGCAATTTTACGATGTTTTTTTTTCGATTTTTAAAAAAATTCTTCGACTTATAACACCTAGGGTACATGCTTTATCCGATTTTAATGATTTTTTCACAGAACCTTAAATTCATGAATTCAGATATTCTTGTGAAATTTGAGCGCAATCGAAAAATTATTTCTCATGAAAATAAAAATTTTACAGTTTTTTTCTTTTTTAAAACAATTCTTTGACTTAACACCTACATGCTTTATCTTATTGTAATGATTTTTTTACAGAACCTTAATTTTATGAATTAATATATTTGTGTGAAATTTGAGCGCAATCGAATAATTATTTCTTATGAAAATTGCAATTTTAAGATTTTTTTTCTTTTTTTAAAATTATGAAAGAAAAAAAAGAAAAAATAAAGTTAATTTTTTATTTAATTTAATTTAATTTAAAAAAAAGTCTTCGACTAAGTATAATTTTTTCACAGAACAACAGAAAATCCGCATAACACATGGCAGCTCAATGCACCAATTACGCTCATCCAACAACGCGTTCGGGACTTAAGCGTTTTCCTAGTTTAAGTCATTTCAATGTGCGTAGAACGAATTTTTCCTTCAATGCTATTTAGTGCTTAATGATGGACAGTAAAATATGGCATTTTTTAGGAAATGCCAACAATGGAAAAACCCAAATTCCGGGTAAATGCAAAATCCGATTTCGCAGAACTGATTTTTTAAATACTAATGGAAGCTTTCATGAACCCCGTACAAAAGTCGTTTTGTATTTAAATCGATTTCTTACGGATTTACCGGGCATTGTTTGATGCTGGGCGTGAAAATTTGGAAATAAGCTGGTACTCCAATAAGCAACATATAAACCACAATTTTGTGACGTAACCTTTGCCCCTACCAAAACTATAGAAGACACCTGTTTTGTAGGGAATTAAATGAAGAATATTTTTGCCATTGAGATATTTTGTCTATCTCAAACAAATTTGGAGATATTCGATAACAAACACTTTTTGGCCGCCATTTTCCAATATGGCGGCCGAAGCTCCAGTCCGATTGTAGGGGAGTTTCAGTATGTTGATAAGTATCCTTTAAGGAAGGTCTCTGCAAAAATTCAGCGACATCGCAATTTTTTCCTCCAAAAATTCTTATTTGACAGGATTACTTAGACAGGTCATGGAAAAGAGTTGGGAGCTTGGAAGAAGAATGAGTATGGTCTTCTTAGACATAGTAAAAGCATATGATAGTGTGCCAAGGAATGTGGTATGGGAGTCTGGAAAGAAAAGGAGTGGAATGGACTGATAGGCAGGGTTAAAAGTATTGTATGAAGCAGGGTGTGATTTTTTTTATTTTTATAAAAAAAAAATCAAAAATGAATTATTTGATTTAAATCGGATTTATTTGATTTTCAACTTTTCGAATTAAATAAGATTTTTTTGATTTTTTTCTATTTAGCCTAAATCAGATTTTTATTGATTTAAATTTGAAATCAACAATATCAGTGTTTCAAAACTTGTCAAGTTGGTGAGCGGATCAAATACTTTCACAAGCGTTTCAGAAAATATAACTCAAAAATTATTTTACAGAAAACTTTGGCTTAATCAGTTAGAACTCATGTGTTTGTTGCTCAAAATGAAGAAAAAGTGCATTTGATTTATCAATGATTTTTATTAAATAAATCATTTGATTGAAATCTGATTTAGGTAAATCAAAAACACCCTGGTATGAAGTTTGTGAAAGCTGTGTGAAAAAACAATTTGGATTGTCAGGGTGGTTCCAAATAACAACAGGGCTATGGCAGGGAAGTGTGTTGTCACTTCTGTTATTCATAATCGTGATGGATGACATCTACAACAAGGTAAAGATGGAGGCAATGGAAGATGTGGAGGTTATGTTGTTTGCAGATGACTTGGTGGCATGGTCCGAGTATGAGGAGGTACTACAAAGATATACAGACGTGTGGAATAGAAACATAGAAGAAGCAGGTATGAAAATCAGCGTGTTAAAATATAGCTATGCCAGGAGAAGGGGACACAGGGAATTATCAAGCACAGATAAACATTGGAGGAGAAACCCTGAAAGTGGGGGATAGTTTTAGTTATCTAGGAAGTGAAGTAATGGAAAGTGGAAAGATAAAAAAGGAGATTAAGTTCAGAATAAAAAAGGCCAGTAACTTTTACCAGTGTGTGAAAGGCCTGGTGTGGGAAAGGGAAATACCCATTCAGTGTAAGATGATACTATATAAAACTTATTTCATACCGATCCTTACGTATGCAGCAGAAACCTGGACTATGGGAGATAGAGAGGAGAGTCAGATGCAGGCGGCAGAGATGAGATTCCTGAGGAGCACAGTGGGCAAGACAAGAAGGGATAGAATAAGAAACACGGACATTAGAGAAATCTAGGTGTAGAAAAGTAAAGTGACAGAATAGGAAGGACAAGGTTGAGATGGTATGGACATATGAAACGAATGGGGGAAAATAGGATGCCCAAGAAAATGTATGAAAGAAGGATTGAAGATGGAAGGACATCATAGCAGAAGACTTGGAGGCAAAGAGAGATAAGATTGTGGGAGGATAGAAAGAAGTGGGAAATGTTTGTTGCTAAACCCAAGCTGACCCTGCCAGAATTAGTAAACGGCGATGGATAATGATGATGATGAATGTACAAAATTAATGATGTAGTGTAGATAGTCTGTAGTATTTGAATGTTGGGAAGATCTTGAAGTTATGTTATCCGAATAATACATACCCACATCAACGCTGTGTTGGTTACTCGTCTCCAATGACATGGACGCGTCTCCATAGTGACCGACTTCTTCTTTGACGATCCCCCCTTTGACTTTCTCGTCGTCTTCCGTAATAACTTCCCACTTAACATTCACCGCTTCATTGTCAACTCGCAACAGTCTCTTTACTTCTTTCTCGATCTCCGGTGCTTCGACATATTTTTTTTTCAATGTTTTGCGGAAACGTCTACGCCTGACATTCTTCAAGGGTGGAGCAATACCGTGCGGATATAGGAATTTTTTATCGACCTTGTTTGGGTCCTTCTTTTTTGTTTTGGCAGGTGATTCTTCGTCAGTTGTTGTTTGGTCGTCATCTTCCTTGCAAATAACCAACTGAAACATGTAATAATTTACAAAAAAAATTACAAGATACAGTAGCCTATGTGATTTGATATAATTTGTATTGACAGCATTGCCAAACCAAAAGCACATTTTGTGCAGCTGAGCTGCTCGTTTTTATTTAAACAAATATAAACGTACAGAATTATGACTTGCCGGTACATATGTGGTAGGCCTATATGGTAGGCTTACTAGGTAGTAGTAGGTAGGTAGGTATATTATAGTACCGGTATATGGAATAGTATAGTAGTAGCTTCTTCTGTTAAGCAGCTGTAGACTCTGCTATTTTTTCCTGGTTGTACATAACTTTGTAGTTTTTTCTTTACACAAGTGGAAACTCATAAGAGACTAACCAGATTTGGGGATTTAAAATCGTCACCGGTAGCTTGTGCTGTTCGATCTTGGGCATGAAAACAAGGTTTAAGAGCCAAGTGCCATAAATGTTAATGGATAAGTTAGAATGCAGGCCAATGTGCACTTTGTGAATGTCAACGCCTAGGAATTTTACCTATTTTGCCTGGTGTGCCTACAAAAATTTGAACAAGAAATGTAGGCCTTTATAAATGGAAGGCCTATTTAAGTAACAGTTATTTGTCATGGGGAAAGGGGGTGATGGGAAGCTTCCCGCCAACAGAGGTAGCTATCTAAAATAAATACCCAAAAAGGGGGGTAAATTTTTTGAATTAATATTTTAATTAAATGGAAATTTTAAAAAAATTAAGGGGATTTTTGATATTGATTTAATTTAATAAAATAAAAAAAAGTTTGAATCAAATAATTGAAAAAGGTTTTACTTTTTTTAACAAAAATACAAATTCATAAAAAAATTTGTACAAAGATACTTTCAATTCCAATAAAATTTGTAGTAAATAAATTGGGTTCCTCGTTTTCTGTGTCATTCTGATTAATGTTCCCCCGATTTTAATAAAATAAATGTACGAATTTGTCTTTTTTAGCTGAATAAATTAATGATCTGGGGTTTTCACGTTTTTTTCATAAGGGCGCTCGTTCTTTCCCTTGTATCAATCCTCAGAATTTGAAAACCTTTCGTCGCCCAGATCACCCTCTTAAAGCGGAAACATTAATGAAGCCTGACGCTGGAACGTCTTTTTAGGGGGGGTTTTATCCCAGTATATTTTTTTTCTATTGATTTTTGTTTTGTTGATTCGAAAAGGTTTTTGTGATTAATACCCACCCTCCAAGGGCCTTTTGGGGTACTCGCTAAGGGGGTCCTTTAAATTTACAATTAAAGGATTAAGGGGTTTTCCAGTCCATCAGGGGTGAAATTACTCTGTTGCCCATCTTGAATTTTTTTGCCCCCTTCCCCATTTCTAGCAACGTTTAATGTTTTTTTACATTTTTTTATTTATTAATTCTTCATTTATTTTTTATTAAAGTAAACAATTAAAAAAGGCCGACGCACAATTCCCCACCATGAATTTTTTAATGTAAAGAATTAAAAATATTCATTCAAATACGAAACCCCCCCAAGGGAAACTAAATTAATATAATGGGTAAAACATAAACGTTCAATTTACACATTTTATCACTAACTAGATTATTAAAAGCCCAAACAAAATTACAAATAACTACAGTCTTTTAACTCATTTTTTTCTTAATCATAAATGGACTTTCTTTCAAATTTTCCTATTTTCCCTTTTTCCTTTTTTAAAAAAAAAAAAAAACCCCCAAAACAAAAAAAAAAAAAAAAAAAAAAACCCCCAAAAAAAAAAAAAAAAAAAAAAAAAAAAAAAAAAAAAAAAAAAAAAAAAAAAAAAAAAAAAAAAAAAAAAAAAAAAAAAAAAAAAATTTTTATTATTGAAGATTGTAGAACATTTACTAAAATTCAAAAAAATTGCCTTGTTTTTAAATTATTTATTACATTTCCAATTAGTTATATCTTAAAATAATATTTCATTTCCTGTTCAATCATTTTTTTTTCCCTTTATTTTATTTTAAAACCTACCATGAAAAATTTTAAACGACCAGCCCAACCGTACTACTAGACGAAATTTTGACCTTCCCCCCTATTCTAAAACCCTCAGGAAAAATCACCCTTGTCTTTTGGGCAATCTGTCCCCCCCCTCTAAAAATCCTACCTTTCTTCACGAAACTGAAAGTTGTTTACTACCGAATTCATCGACCTTTCTAGACACTGCTGTTCTCAGCTGAAAAACCGTACTAACAAAGATGTAAACGTGATATTCATCTTTTTCCCCGCATTCTTTTTATTTTTTGAACACCTTTTACTTTATTTTTTTTAATATTATTGTTGATCATTTTTTTATTACATTCTAATTCTAGAAAAAATTTTACAATTATTTCTTGTTTGTTGATTTGATTTAATTTAAACAAATTGATATTTTTTTTCCGACATCTCTTGTCCTAACCTAAAAGACGATATCAAAAGCTTGTGCTTGGGGCTCCTGTATAAAAATGGGGAAAAAACTCTAACAACACCCAAACAAAGATCAAACCCCAATCGTGCTTACCAAGAAGGACAAAAATTACTTCTTCTTTCCCAAAAATCTTCAAAAGCCCCTGTATGCTATTTTTTCACCCCTATCCCAAAACCCAAAACTCATAAACTCAAAAGCCTGTATAGCTATTTTTCAGCCTTACCAAACCCAAAAACTTCATCAACTTCTAAAAACGCCTCTCTTTGGGCAATCCCTCTAATTTTTGCAATGCTAAAATTAAATCGATTCTCAACTTAAATGCTGCTCAAACCTTTTCCCCATTATCGTTCCCCAAATTATCGAATGAAACACCCCCTGATTCAATCTATTTTTTTCATCACTAAACTCTCACAAAAAGTCCCCCCGTCAAATTTTCCCCTACACTATCATAAATCAAATAAAAAAGTGCTGCATATTAAAAGAGGCCATAAAACTGCACGTTGCTAAAAAGATTCACAAACAGATGGTTCAAATCTTGTTTTGGGGTGATCATTCCCTGCCTTGGTCAAATGTCCCACAATCACTCCCCCACGTTTTCTGCAAGCTCCTAAAATTATCCTCATTCAAACGTGTATGAAACTAAAAGCGTTCACTATTTAAAAAAGTTCACCTTCCCCAACTAAAATTTCATAACTGCAATTTTTTCCCCGGTACAAAACGCAATCAACAACTAAATAGCAAATTTCGTTTTAAAAAACAAACCTGGAAAAAATGATTATTGTTTTTTTTACGAATTAATTGTTTAAATTTACGTAACATGTTATTTGTAAAAAATTGAAAAACCAGACCCAAAAATTACTTTCTTGACATTTTCGAAAACTTCCCTTTTTCCACTTTATTTTTTTAATGTCGATATTCGTAAATTTTGATCCATTTACGTTTTATTATTTTTCTTTCTTCCCTATTATTTTATCAATCTATTACCACCTCACACAAATCATTAAAAACCCACTTTCAAGAACGTTCATTTCAAACTTCATTGATCCCGCCCGGATTCTCGACCCTTCTATCCTGGTTCCGACGAGACCATTCCAAATCTAATCTTTTTTCCCAAACAATTTTTTTTTTCACCAGTAAACTCACTCACGTAGATAAATTTACCACTCCCCTAATGGTGTTTTTTCCCCTTTGCACTCTGAATGGAAGACATGCCGTGTTTCCGCCCCCAAATATCTTCCAGTCCCTTTTTATAGATGAAAACCTCTTTATTTACAAACATTCTCCTCAACCCTTCCCCCTTTTTTTTATTTTGCAATTTTCGATTTAACCCGGTTTTAAAGCTAATTTCCACCTTCTACTTTTTAACCCATCCTGACTTTTCGAACTCTCTAGCCTTTTCACAAAAAAATATAACAGATAACAATACAGAGGCAACAAAAAATTTAACCTTTTCATACTCTTGCTTAGTTTTTTTTTCATAATCCTACCAATTATTTATTTATCAAACATCAATCCACTTGAGGGGGGCTCATTAAGTTTTTTTATTATCATACGCGACCTCCCAAATAACTCACCAAACGTTTTTTCAAAAATCATTGCCTCTTTCCTTATCAAAAAAACCGGAAAAATCCCACACAAACAAAATTTTCCTCATTTTCTCCCTATTATTCCTCATTTTTCCCCACCCTCCGGTCATCGTCTCACGCCACTATCTCCCACCCGAAAATTTCAGTTATCAATTCAATGCTACTCAATTCTTGCTTTACTTTTATTTGTTTTCCCGTTCCTTTTTTAATCCCTCATTTCTTCCTCAATCCTAGCTTGATTTTCTGCTGAATCCTCCTTTTTCTTTCTCAATCTTAGCCTGACTTTCTGCCTGAATTTCTATTTTTTTATCGATCCTAGCCTGATTTTTTTCTGAAACCTCATATTTTCTTTTCAAACTTAGCCTGACTTTTTGCCTGAATTTTTCTATTTTTTCCTCATCCTTGCCTGTTTTCTGCCGAATCCTCTTATTTTCCTTCTCAAATTTTTACCTTTTTTTCGCTTGAATCCCTTTTAAATTTTTTTTTCAATTTTATCCTGATTTTTTTTCCCTTTTTTTCATTTTTTTTTTTCGCTTAGCCACTTTTGCCTGAATTTTTATTTTCTTCCTCTATCCTTGCTGAATTTCTGCCTGAATCCTCTTATTTTCTTTTCAAAATTTTGCCTTATTTTCTGCTTGAATCCTTATATTTTTTTTCTCAATTTTTTCCTGATTTTCTGCCCGTTTTTTTTTTTTCCCATTTTTTTCTCGATCCCCGCCTGTTATCAATTTTTCCCCCATCCTAGCGGAATTTCGCCCAAATTTTCGGTTTTTCCAAATTTCCCAGCCTTAAGTCTAACAGTTTTTACGTAGCTTAAAACTACATCTGGGCTAGTCCTCCAACTAATTGATCCATTTCACAATTGTGTTTTTTCACATTTGAGCACTTTAGCTTTCACCAACACTCAATCAAAAAATCCACAAAAGAAACAAATTTTTTTTTATTTTAATGAATTTTAAATTAAAAAAGAATTTTGAGACACGAGAAACTTATCAAGGGCGATTGGTAATAATTCAAAAGCCTCCACGGTTTTTTGCGCCCAAAATTGAGTTACCGCCCCAAAAGAGGTAGCTATCTCAAAAAAATACCCTTTAAAATTTGGGGCAAATTGAAGTTTATCACTTTTTAATTAAATGGAAATTTAAAAAATTATAGGATGGGTATTGATTTCAGAGTGTTAAAAAAAAAAAAGAATGTTTTTAATTTAAAAAATTTAAAAGGTTTACTGTATTAATCAAAAAAACAAATTCATAAAAAAGTTTTCATACAAAAACTACTTTCAATTTTGGGCCCTATTTAGTATAAATAAATATGGTACCCCGTTTTACAATTTGTCTTGATGATGTGATTAATGTTGCCGATGAATAAAAATAAAAGTACGAATTCGATCTGCTTTAGCACTGAATAATTAAATGAACTCTCGGGGAAGTTATTCACTGTTCTTCATCTTCTAACTTGGGGGCCGTTTGTTCCCGTTGTAGTACAAATCCTCCATGAAACCCCTTTACACTTGTCGTCGCCCACGATCCACCCTCAAAGAAACAGGCACAAAAACTAAGTGAAAGGGTGACCTGGAGATCGTTTTTTTATGGGGGGGCAGGGACCGTGAGACGTATTTTTTTCTAGATTGGGTTTGTTGTTTGTTGGCGACAAGGTTGGTTGTGATTCAACTACCCCAGCCGTCCAAAGTTCCTTGTGCCCTGAGGCTACTCGCTAATGGGGGCCCTTTTAGAAAAAGGGGTGACAATTCGAAGGTATCCAAGTGTTTATGTCCATCAGAGGATGTCAGATTACTCGTTGACGCATCTTGCAATTTTCATGCATTCCGCTTGGACCCCATGGTAAAGCTGATGCAACGTTTTTTGTTATTATTTAATTTTTTTTTAAAATTGAAATTCATCATATTTATATTTATTTTAAACAAGGTTAATGAAAAGGCCCTTACGGCACAAAGGGGAAAACTTTTTGAATGTTTTCACTTTGTTAATTAATTTTAATTTTGGGTAACTTTTTCAAAAATTTTTTTTTTATTAAATCTGTGGGGGTATATCCTTTATTTTTGTACTGTGGGAATTATAAATTTGTTTTTAAAACCGGATAAGCTGGGAATTTTTTTTTTTAAAAAAACGAGTTGTTCCTCATTACCCTGCCCGAGGGTAAAAGGGAACAAGGGTTGCTTAACCATAGGGTGTGTTGTAAAATATTTGGGGTAATCGGAACATAGAGCTTGACGCCCCCAAATTCCCTTGCAATTTGCCAAAAAAATGTGACAATAAATGGAAATTTTTCAGGTATTGACAAAGAAAAAAACTTTATCTGGGAAACAACCCCGGAACAGGGGTGACAAAGTTAAAAAAATGACAAAGAAAAAAAAAAAACATTTTGATATTTGCTTTACTTATTTTTTTGGTCATTTTGGTAAGGCCCTTTCTACAGCTTACAAAGGCTAAAAAACCCCGATTAAAGCTAAATATAGAAAAAACAAATACATATAGTGAGAATAAAGAATTTGGACTAATGAAACCCTACTGGGGTACCCTACCTAATGTTAAAATTGGGTGCACACTAGAGGAAGTTTCCAAGTATAAATTTTAGGGATTTTTAAAAGACAAAAATTTTTTAAAATTTTAACAAACATTTCCAGACCCTACATATGTGAGAAGATGGCAAAGAAAGTGGGCTTCATGGCTCGGGTTGGCAGTTCCCTGTCATCATGGACAAAATGCCTGGTGTACAAAACAATTGTCCTCCCGCATTTAGAGTTCTGCTCAACTATCCTGTTTCTAGCTAATAAGACTGATTTACAAAAAATGCAAATAATTCAAAACAGAGCCATGAGAATAATTATAGGAGTAGGAAGATATACTAGTATAAATCTTATGTTAAGTACTCTAAATTTTTGGATGAGCGTAGCGAGCAAAGCGAAGATTCCATTCTACTACACTGGAGAAAAAAATCCGGAATGTTTTTTTTTTTTTTTTTTTTTTTTTTTTTTGTATTTTTGTCTGTTTGTCCACACGATTCCGGCTAAACCAATACTCCGATTGCGATGAAATTTTATGGAGACCTTCGAAATCTCTGAACTTAGAACTGCCACGTTTTTGAGCGCAATCGGAAAATTTTTTCTTGTGAAAATCGCAATTTTACGATTTTTTTTCAATTTTAAAAAAAATTCTTCGACTTATAACACCTACATGCTTTATCCGATTTTAATGATTTTTGCACAGAACCTTTATTTTATGAATTTAGATATTCTTGTGAAATTTGAGTGCAATTGAAGAAATATTTATCATAAAATCGATATTTTACGGGTTTTTTCTTTTTTTAAACAATTCTTTGACTTATGACACCTACATGCTTTATTCGATTGTAATGATTTTTTCGCAGAACCTTAATTTTATGAATTAATATATTCGTGTTAAATTTGAGCGCAATCGAGAAATTATTTCTTATAAAAATCGCAATTTTACGATTTTTTTTACAATTACGATTAATTAAAAACAAATTTAAAACAATGAAGTTAATTTTTTATTTTATTTAATTTATTTTTAAAAAAATTTCAACTTATTAATGATTTTTCCACAGAACAACAGAAAATTCACATAACACATGGCAGCTCAATGCACCAATTACGCTCATCCAACAACGCGGCGGGACTTAAGCGTTTTCCTAGTATGTGTATAGAAGAGCATATCTGGATCAACACTATGGTATTTATTTATAAGATTGTCAATGGATTACAGCCAGGGTATATGTGTGAAAATGTTAAATATATAACAGTGATGTACATGGCCATAATACTAGAGGCCGATGTGATTTGTTCATTGACAGAAGAGATAGGGCAAGGGCCCAAAACACAATATTTTATAGAGAATTTAGAGAGTATAATAAGTTATGTTAGTATAAAAAACTCAAAATCAGTAAGGGAATTCAAAATACAACTCAGTAAACATAAAAAATAATTGTAATTTACTATTTTTTCTTTTCTAGACTAAGACACATAATATTAAGAGTAAACCTGAATGTAAACTCAGCAAAATTGCTAATAAAGATCATATTATTATTATTTTATTGGATGTATTTCATACAAACTAGGTCAAAACCGGAGCTAACATGTTGTACGGACTTACGTCAAGTACTTCCATGTGTATCTATATTACATACCTACATTATTACTTAGTCTTAACTCTAACTAAAATAAGTCATTTATAATATAGTTTGTAGATGATGTTTTCTTTCTGCTGTGTACGGTCGTGGCCGATTTCTCGTCGCCATCCTAGCATTTGCTCTTCGGACTATTGTAGTGAAGCTGGGTTATGCTAATGTTATTTGGTTTAGTTTAATTTATTATTAAGTCTATTTTACAGTCTTTGTTACACTACATGTAACATGTCATTGTGTAGTGATTATATTATGTAATTGTATTTTGGAATTTTGTATTTGGTAATTGTAATGTAATTTCATGTGGCCTATTAATTATAAAACAGCAAGTTAGGTTTATTGTGCAAAGTGCCAGAGGTGTAGCAAGCTCACTTCCCTGTACTAGTTACTTCACTGTTATGGAATGTGATCAGTCAGCAATTTCGTGTAAAGTGTGGCTGGCTGTGATGACATTCACGAGGTGAGGTAATTAGGAAGAAGTGACTTGACTAGAGGCTAGGACAGGTGGCTAGGTTGGGTGTAACATAGAAATTAGAGTAGGGTCTGGTGTGCTCTCAAAGACAGGTGTGGTTAAGTCTGATTCAACTATTCTAAATTCACATTTATAATTCTGCAACTCTGTATAACGATCACCAAAATTAACAAGAAAGTACTCTTCAATAAACCACCAGATTTACAAAAGTAACCAGACTACAGTCACTGGAAAGAGAAAGCTTCCCCTACCATCTGTTTTCCCCAAACCACCCCTAACACCTACGGCAAGGCAGGTCCTGGCTCCCCACAACAATCTACAACCATCCTTCGGTGCCGGCTGCCGTAGTCCAGGTTGCAGCCAAAAACCACGTCCTTCGAAGAGTCCAATCCGCCCTCGAACTCATCTAACATCTACGAGCTACGAGTGGTGGAGCGGCATTACACTATGGGAAACCACGAAAACCATGTCAGGATGGAAGCTGTCTCGGAATCTCGAAGTATCATTCTTAGTTTAGAAATTTACGAACTATTCTACACGTGTTGAGTATTACTGCCTTTTGAGTCTCGATGTAAACATTGGGTGGAAGATCTAGTTGTTTAATGCTTTCATGTAGCTTCTTCGGTATGATGCCATTAGCCGATATCACGTATGGGATTGTATTTACCTTTTTCTGTTTCCACATCTTCTTGATCTTAATTGCAAGTTCACTATACTTGTCAATTTTTTTCTTCCATGTAGTCTCGACGTTATGGCACATTGGGATAGCAACGTCAATAAGGGTAGTTTCTTGTTTCTTCTTGTCAATTATAATTATTTGACCACACTTCCAACTTAAGGTAAAAAGGAACAGAAAAGTGCGATAAAGGTAGAAATGCATATACTGTGAACATGACTAGAGGCCTACTTTAAAGAAAATAAGTTGACAGAAGTCATGAATCAGGCCCACATGTCTGAATAATGCTATGGCATAGTGCATTTAGGCCTCTTTCACATCAACTTTAAAGGCAAACTTATACTTGATGCGATCGTTAGCCCCATCCATGTCGGGAAATGGGAGGATTGCAATTATGTCAGAAATAGTCATAATGGATACATCACTCTACTGCTATACATAGCCTAGATAATGATCATTGTTCACTGACTTGGTGCCCAATACACGATATTCAGGAACAACAATGTCTTGTATGATGCACACAAATCGAAAAGTTTGTGCTTTTCTTTTTCCCGATTTAAATCGAGCTAGAATGAATTGACCAACTGCCAATGTCCCCAATGCCAATGCCAAATGTGTGCCGATGTGTGTGTATGTTTGTTCCCATTTACCCCACATATATTAATCCAGTGATAAATGGCTTGTTCCTCTTTACCTACGTTGTTCCTGATTACCCTCATTGTGTGTTCCTCTTTACCATCAAAATTAACTTGTTAGGGTAATGAGGAACATCATTAAATTTAATGATATGCATAAATGTTAAAAAATAATGAAAATCGTGATCATGTTGACACAAGAAGTAGGTAACTTTATATGCATGCTGTTTTAATTTGTGTTACTGCATTAGCCTGTTAAATAATTGAAAGTACTAAAAAGTGTAAAAACAATAGCATGATTTTTTTACAGGGTGACAAAAAAAATTAAAAAAATACTGAACATAAGTAGCAATGCAAGTAATTGTAATTGCCTGGCCATAAACATCAATGCAGCTAAACAGTACCTACAGTATTTTCATAATTTTGCTTTCAAACGGAAACAAGGGAATGCCACTGTTCCCGATTACCCTTTGTTCCCCATTACCCACATTACCCCTAAATAAGACAAATACAAAAATTTGTAAAAAAAAAAAAACGGCAGCCAAGCTCTCCTTTTTTTCTAAATTTATTCACAAATTTATTGTCATGATACATATGCTACATATAGCCCAGGAGTGGAAGAAAATTTTGTATGGTGTAATAATAATAATCAAACACCCGGTTCCAACATAAGTCAAGTCGGGGGGTGACGTATCACCAATTTCTCGGGCTGTGGACTTTCAGTGTTTGCTAGCCAGGCTCAACACCTCCTCATCTACTTCGATGTCTTCTATGACAGGCATTTCTACCAGTTCTCTCCATTTCTTTCTATCCTCCCAGAGTCTTTCTTCATTAATTCTTTCCCATGATTTTCCTCTTTCTTCAATGTTCCATTTTATTTGGTCCCTCCATCTATCTCTTGGGCGTCCAACTCTTCTTACTCCCCCCCATGTGTGTTCAAATTCTCTTCTTGGTATTCTATCTTGTTTCATTCTTCGTACGTGCCCATACCATCGAGGTCTTTCTTTTCCTATTTTATTTCGTAAACTTTCCACTCCTAGTTTGTTTCTTATTGTTTTGCTCCGTACCTTGTCTATTTTTGTTAAGGCTACAGAACTTCTTAAAAATTTCATCTCTGCTGCTTGTAATCTGCTGTCTTCCTTTCCTCCTATTGTCCATGTCACGGATGCATATCCGCCGAACCACCCACCCACTCCAAACCAAACCATCATTTGCACCATCCAGCAACCAGCCTAGGCCTATGGCATCATCAATGGAGAACCTGAAGGCCACCCACACAAATCCACCTCACGCCCTCAGAATATCACAGATCTTCATTACTTGCTTCACATAATGTTTACACAAACACCAACCTTCCCTTCAATACTAATTTCACTTCTCACTGTTAATATACACCACTTTAAAACATTAAATTATGAGAGCATCTCAACATTTGTACCCAGGCTGTATGGCGGTTGCCATGGTGTACCCGGACTAAATTTCGAACAAGCTGAAAATTTGCACACATACTCAGTTGACCATAGGCCACTGAACAATAATTGAAAAGTCCCCGAAGCTCCGCCGCGTGCGTCTTGAGATATAGTGACAAAAGGGCGTAGCCTAAGTGCCAAAAATGTTTTATTTTCAATTTCAACCAATTTTTTACACTACCGTAATATGTCAAAATTATTGGATGAGCGTAGCGAGCGAAGCGAAAATTCCATTCTACTACACTGGAGAAAAAAATCCAGAATGTTTTTTTTCTTTTTTTTTTGTATTTTTGTGTGTTTGTTAACACGATTCCGGCTAAACCGATACTCCAATTGCGATGAAATTTTCTGGAGACCTTCGAAATCTTAGAGGTTAGAACTGCACGGTTCAAAAAATCGATCGAAAAATTATTTCTCATGAAAATCGCAATTTTACGATTTTTTTCGTTTTTCTTGTTTTATCTGATTGTGTTTTTGTGTGTTTGTTAACACGATTCCGGATAAACCGATGCTCCAATTGCGATGAAATTTTCTAGAGACCTTCGAAATCGCTGAACTTAGAACTGCACGGTTCAAAAAATTATTTCTCTGGATAATCGCAATTTTACGATTTTTTTGCTTTTCTTTTTTTGTTTTTGTTTGTCTTTTTGTGTGTTTGTTAACACGATTCCGGCTAAACCGATACTCCAATTGCAATACAATTTTCTGGAGTACTTTGAAATCTTTGAACTTAGAACTGCCACTTTTTTGAGCGCAATCGAAAAATTATTTCTCATTAAAATCGCAATTTTACGATTTTTTTCTTTGTTTTTCTTGTTTTTTCTGTCTGTATTTTTGTGTGTTTGTTAACACGATTCCGGCTAAACCGATACTCCAATTGCGATGAAATTTTCTGGAGTCCTTCGAAATCTCTGAACTTAGACCTGCCACGTTTGTGGGTACATTTTAAGAAATATTTTTAAGGGAGCGAAGCGAGCGTTTCCATTTGACTCTGCCAGAAAAATTAGTCACTGGTTTTGTTTTTTTTTTTTGTTTTTTTTTGTTTGTTTGTTTGTTTTTTTTTGTTTGTTTGTATGTCTCGCGATAACGTTCGAACGGAGGCTCGGATCGAGTTGAAATTTTGACCATCCGCAAGCTTCGTTCTCGATTGAATGCCATTAGTTTTGTGGCAAAATCGTTCAAAAAGTTAAAAAGTTACATTAAAGTTAACCGAAAGTTTTTTTTTCAAACTAACCGGCGACAAAATCTGAGATGGCCAAATCATTTAGAATGTCCGTCCGGTCACGAATATGTTAATTTTATTTTGATCCAATAAGTAGTGTAGATGGAAATTACATTATAACAAAAGTAACGTTGCCATGGCAACGAAAAGACGCGCCAAGTTTCTAATGCACTGCCACCTAGAAGTAATCAAAATACTTTCGAGGAAGCAGTCTATTATTTGTCAACAAAGAGTTTAAATAGTTTTCCCAAGGAGTCAAGGTCCTCTAGATGGCGGTGGATTTTAAAGTAAAGATTTACACACGGGTTTACCCAAATACCTTGGCAATAATAAATAATATTGGAAACATTGCCCTGTGGACAGCGAACGTCGCAAATTTTAAAATTTAAAAAAATGTGCAATGTGGGTCTAGCTATAGCACGTGCTCGCTTATCAACGCGTCCAACTGAGCGTTTCCTAGTTTATGAATATCGTACTTTTACGATTTTTTGTGCCATATTTTCGTGACATTAGGGCCGATTCTGACCAGACGGGTGGGGCTACAACGTTTATATTTTACATGGACATTAAGGTAATGGTGATGTATTGGTTTCTGAAAGAAAAATTTGAAAAAGTTAGCTAGAATCCATGAGATAAAGGTTTTAATATGAGTTTTTTGAGGTTTATAATAACAATTAGGCCTAACAAGTAACAATAGAAACTTGACAAAAATCACCTACAATGCATTTAAAAAGCACTTGCAAAGGAAAAGTGGTCCTACGCAAACTAAAAACTTACCAAAACGCTCATCCATCAACGCGGCGGGACTTAAGCGTTTTCCTAGTTAAATATTTCTACGACATTCAAGTTAAAATCAGTAATGCTTCCATGGAGTTATAAATAGTACTGGCATGCTTCGACCCGTGCGTGGCAAAAGGGCGTAAGTGCCAAAAATATGATATTTTCAATTTCAATACATTTTGACATACCGGTAGGTAGGCCTACATGTCTAAATTATTATGTAGGCCTATTCATACAACGGAAATGTGAAATTGTTCCCTTTTCTTCGACCAGTGTGTCTTGACACATGGTGGCATAAGGGCGTAAGTGACAAAGATATGTTATTTTCAGTTTCAACAAACTTATTTACATACATATAATATGCAAATTATTAAGTATTCGTACGAGACAAAAGTAAACATCTTCCCCGAGCTTCGTTGCAGGCGTCTTGATAAATGGTGGCAGAAGGGCTTTTGAGATTCAACTACGTTTATATAGATAGGTAGCTGAAAACCCCCCAACTCGGGTAGGCCGAGGCGTATACAGGGCCGCGAGTTTCGTCGCCTAAGCAGTCGCATGCGCCTGGCTGCGGGCGAACGCCCGTCGCCTTAGATTTTGAAGGAAATCAACATTATGCATTCTTACCTGACTAATGTCTGCAGTTTTGTAAAAACTTTTGCCATCAATTGTCTTCAATGATTCCACTATTGTTGGAAGATCAACCACTTTGGCATGCATTAACCAGTGATCAACACGAACTTCTCCATAGCGCATATCGTTTTCAAGCTTAATGCTCAGCCTATCTTTTAAGTGAACAGGTCCACTTCGAAGTGTTTCACGCAAAACCTTTGAGGGTTCCTAAAAACAAGAAAGTGTGGTTAGGTGACATAGGTAGTAAGTTGAAAACACTGAAAACATGTCAAATGTAGATGATATGGAAATACCTGTGGAAGGCGTAATATAAACTGGCTTTCCAATTCTGCAGGAGGATCCACTGTCGATTCTTTTTTAACTTCAACTTGCCGATTCATTTTAATTAATGTTTAACAGAGAAATGACAAAAATATGCACAAACCTCCACAAAAGTGACAGCTTATTTACCGTGAAGGTAGCACCGGTAGCACCAAGTGACCAAAACAAACTACAATACAAGGGCTACCAACTTCTACACCAACGGTCGGTCGCTTTGCACAGTGGTTGGTGTAGTGGAAACCGCAAACTGACAGCAGCTGATATCTGACGCTGGGGTGTGTCTTTAATCTTTATTCATGCGTAGATAAATGTGAATCAGTGATTTGTGACTAATAAGTTGTTCTTTAACCTAATTATTGTGAAACTAGTTATCCCGCAGAGAGAGTTTACACACAAATAACAAAAGGTAAGTAGAAATGTGGGGTTTTAGCCCATTTTGTAGGTAGGCTAGGCCCTAGGGCCTACCTACCTTTGTGTAGGCCTAGGCCTATCCAATGGCCCTACACTGCAGCTACAAGACCTCACACGTAGCTAGATAGCCTAGCCTAGGCTTAGGCCCTAGACAATGCTAGGGCTATGACCACAGGACTAGGAGATTTAAATGAATGCTAGGCCTAGGCTACATTTAGCCAATTGGCTTCATCTATCTTATTCTTAACTCATCTCTTGTCAGAATATATGCCTAGGCCCATCTTCATTTGGTATTGGTATTTCTTCTCCTGCTAATGACAAGAAGTCGGTGGCAGGTTGAAATTTACAGCAGGGCTAGCCTAGCCCTAGCTTAAGACAATGCCCTTGGGCTAACGAGTGTCTGCAGTAATAGACCTACCGGTACCGTCTTAGACGTAGCCTACTACAGGCCTACATGACAGAAAATATTCAACATACCCTGTAGACTGAACATCGTCTATCCCTGTCCCTTTTAAAGATCCCACACCACCCCTGCAACTATTGTAAACTATAAATATCCCCAGTTTGTAGGCTAGTCCCCCTCTCCCTTGTGCGTACTACATCTAGGCCTGTAACACAAGATGTTATATATTCATGCTAATTCCTCTGTGCAACTTTCAGCAGGTAGGCCTAGATCACAATGTGGAAGGCAAGCGCTGGTCAAAAGGTGGACGTCTCAAATGGAAACGATGACGGTGATGACTGGGAGACTGACCCAGATTTCGTCAACGATGTCACAGAACAAGAACAGCGCTGGGGTTCCCGCACCATCGAGGGTTCGGGCCGGACGGCAGGAGCCATTGAGTGAGTAGCATCACTCGTTCAATGTTCGTAAAGGTTATTTTACACAACCGTCGCTGCTTAGTTTGTTCATATTTTTTCCAATTATTGAGTCATATTTCATAGATTGATTTTATTGACACCGAGGCATGGTAGGCCTACTGGTTTGCCCAGAATGGCGAGTAGTGAGAATGGAAGGGTACTCTAGGCCTATGATCTGGCAAAGCAGGGTGTAGCCCATGGTACAAGGATATCTCTGTGTGGCTAGGTATGACACTGCGCATCTCCGCCGCGAGTGTGACGTCAGCCCGATCTCGTTCATGTGAATCAGATAGCGCCCGGCCGTATAACGCCACACGTGTTCATTGCTTCACTCTGTATGTCTCAAGTTATTTGATGGATCGCGACTGGGTTTTCAGTATACGAACATTATTGTTTATTGATACTGTGCTAGTACTAGTGAGTAGTGACAGCTTACGACATTTTTCCATTAGCAATTAACTGGAATGGTTTTCATTAGAGCGATATCTCAACTTGCATATACATTCAACTTCCAAATCATAACAGATTCAAGTGCCCCAACTCATCAAGATATCTCGGAGCAGTGTGTAATCAGTATTCTTGGTGGAACAGTGTCGTGACCCTGGTCCAGATATTATTTTGCTCGTGAAAAGTTCGCTCAATTTTGTGTCAAACATATATTTGCGTGAATGAAATTCTCTTCATGTCGCAGTTTTAATAGCATTTTAGACAATTATTGTTAGTGGGTTTAGTACGGACGTATGGATGTTTGATGGATGTACAACGCCAGTCAGTGTATTTGATATTAGGCCTACTTTTTTGTGTTGCGTGTCGCAAATGATAATTTTATTGTGTATAAGTTATAGACCCTCGACGATACATTTGGGCCTGTTCCCACTAATTAGTTTTCTTATAAGGGGATAGGACTCACGTGTTAAATATCAAAAACATAATTCTTATGACGGACCAATCAGACGTTAATAATTCCATTGATTATAATTCTTACGAGTTACGACGACCAATCAGACTAAAACAATTTCTAAAGAATAAAACACAGTTGTAGGAACTGGGCCTTGCTTGCAAGTCGGCTAATAATTTTTTTTTAAAGTCAATCAAAAGCCTTACATTGACAGAAAAATATCAACATATTTTCACTCACGCGAATATGCATCCGAATAAAATTAAACAATTCATAGTGAAGATATATAGTCTACCCAAAGAACATGCCGAAGGAAACGCACATTTGTAAGTTGCTGAAAATTGTTTGAATTAATTATTTCGAAGTACGCGTATTTATTACATAATGTTTTAGCTGAGGGAGATGTAAAGTTGATTTATAAATTAGGCCTAATTACAATCAAAGACCCTTTTATTCCCGCGTCTAATTACATTCTAATATAATTTTGGTGAAAACGGTTGTGCATTATTTGTCCATTTGATCTAGCTATTTCGATTACTATTTGATTATTATTTCGATTGTCTGTATTAGTCTACAAATGTGTAATCTTTTACGCAATAAATAATTGCGTGGTAACAGGTTTTATTAGATTTGTAATCCTATATTTCAGTATCAGATAATTCGTCTGCACTACAACAATAATTAAAAACTTGTGTTAAATCTCGGGTTGGAAGGTTTAAAACATAAATAACGAAAAATCACGCACGGATTTCTTTACTTGATATAATTTATATATACACTATAACTATCCCAAAAGTGTATCACAGTAACACTTGTGAGTAGGCCCTATGCATCATATTACGGCTAATATAAGTAATTAGCTACAATAAGCCCATAAAACTATCTACCCACATAATTCCTGAACAGTAGGCCCTATGTACATAGTAACAAAAAGCCAGAAAGTTTTTAGTTCGGACAATGAATAGTTATTTGGAAATTAGTTTACGATTGCGGGATTTTATCACGCGCCGAGCGACAGCCGGCTCGGGGAGATGATCGGGATTACGTCATGCGCGGACTGGACGCAAACGCGTTCACCGGAATGCCAGACCTGGTTAAGGAAGAATATCATTGGATCATGGGTGTAGCCTACACCAGTAACACCAAAGTCCACAACGAGGGTAGGCTTACATTGAATGATTTGTTGGCATGGACAATAGGGATTAGTAGTACAGAAAGATTATCTCCTTCAGTTACCGGTACATCATTATTTCAGTATGAAGAAATTACGGGAGGAGACGGCCGAGTCCGATGCGGTGTTGAAGCAGAAGCAACAGGATAGCGGCCCGAAGGCTGCGTTCGGCTACGGCGGCAAGTTCGGTGTCCAAGCAGATCGCATGGACAAGTGCGCGATGGGCCATGAGTACATCGCAAAGGTAGGCTCTTTTGTATTTATTTATTGATGATTAATTACTGTATTATTGGCAGGCTTGTACTTAAATACATTTGACAATATAAAAGTTACAATGTCCGTTGTAGGCCCATGGAAATTGTCTACAATCTATATGAACGTCTTATCTATGCTACTTAATAAAGATAAAGTATACACATACATACTTGTGCTCAGGTGGAGAAACACGAGTCTCAGAAGGATTACAGCTCGGGATTCGGCGGAAAGTACGGCGTTCAAACAGACCGACAGGACAAGAGCGCCGAGTCTTGGGACTACAAGGATAAGCTGGTCAAGCACGCCTCGCAGAAGGATTACAGCTCTGGCTTTGGAGGGAAGTTCGGGGTTCAGTCAGACCGGCAGGATCAGTCGGCGGTCGGCTGGGACCACATGGAGAAGGTTGACAAACACGAGTCACAGAAAGGTAGGCTGCAAAGTTGGAATACATATTTAGGCCTACTAGTCATTGATATGTGCTAATTTAACTTGTTTTATGAATTTGTCTTCAAAATAATATGTATTATTTTAGATATCTTTGTAATATGTAGGTACTAAGTTAACTTTAATCAAGGCCCCATAAAATTATACCAACTTTGAACTTTTTTGTTATTTTTAAATTTTAATTGTAAACATGTGCCCACTACCATGATAGGCCTACGATTTAAATGAACTCTTCGGCTATCATGTTGTCATTTACTTGTCCCTATTCATTTAATGTTCTTGCAATAATTTGAAGTTTTCCTTAGGCCCTACCGGTAGGGTACTTTCTTTTTTCCTGGCAAATTAATTATCTAAGTTGTAAAAATCTACTGAACACTACTTCAATATATTATTCCAGGGCAATAAGTAACTATTACTAATTAAATATTATTTGGTTTTGGTGTTCTATAGTTGATTACATATATTATAAACATTTTGTTGACTGCTTTGTACGTGTGGTATTTAGATTACTCAAAAGGCTTTGGCGGTAAATACGGAGTTCAGTCAGATCGTCAGGACCGGTCCGCCCTCGGATGGGACCACATTGAAAAGATCGACAAACACGCATCGCAGAAGGGTGAGGCCCGGTTTGGTTGGGTCCTGCTTCACACTGCATCTCACTTCACACGTCTAATAATGTCTAGTTTCATAGGTTGCTCCTGGTGTTGGCACAATCACCGCTTAACATCCACCTAGCGGGGAGACTGTTCTCGACGCAACACTTTCCTGCACTATTGTTATTGTAGTGTTCAATTGTAACATAGCCTAGCACAACTGTGTGGTAGACTAAATGATAAACTCATGTTGTCTTGAAAATAACTAGATGTACCCTACCTACCTAAAATAATCTAGGGACAGATAACTTAACAATTACCATAATAAAAGTTCACCATCGATGTCAAGGTGATTAATGATTATAATAATTGTGAAAAAACTTGCAATCAAATTTTGTACTAATCAAAAGCCATTTTCAAGGATTTGGGACATATACTCCTTAAGACAGTCGCTTCTCGTGTGATATAGGAGGGAGAGACTTCTCAATGAAGCCAATTGGGTCAATAATGTTGTAAAAACTTATCAAAGAGATCATTCTCTGAAGTTAGACCAAGTGTTGTCATTTTAATTTTGTATAATAAGAAGGTAATATGAGCATGTTGAGAATCAGAAACATGTCAAGTAGCAGAAATCATAATGTAACAAGAGAGAATAATTACCCCGTTGTACCGGGTAGGTCTTTGTAATATATGGTAATTTATTTTGTACTCTTTTATGTAAAATTACCTTCATTAGACAAAGCAATAAAATTGCAAGACTGTACCAGTACATTAAATTAATCAACCATGGCATCGATCCAAGATAATATTCTCGGTAACCTCTCAGTTTCTAATCCAAACAAAGTAGCTAATAGTGTTTTGAATGTATTTAGTGTCTTATTTTAATGTATAATGACTGCCGTATTTACGCCCATATAGGCCGCCCTCGCGTAATGGCCGCACCCCAGTTTTGACCATGCAAATTTTAAAAAGTACTTTGCATGTTTTATTGGCCGCACTTGTTATTTTAGCCAGCAAATCCTTTAGGAATGAAACAACTCATTGCAAAACAGGCAATGAACATGTATCCCAAACAAGCATGTAAATAAATAAACCATTTTATTTTAATGCAATGTCATTCTAGAGCGTTTCCGAAATGCTTCCGTGTTGGCTATTGCATTTTCATAGTCACCGTCATTGTCACACGATGCAATGTCCATTTCTTCATAATCATAGCCATCCTATTATCATGTCGTCTTCAAAGCCATATTTTGTCTCTTTCTCTCTCCCCCATCTTATCTTCTCTCTCTTCCGCCGTCTTCGAGCAAGGTCGTGGCGGCGAGCACTCGCGCTTTGCAATTCTTACGTCATTGTAGGATGACATTCAGATGTAAAGAACATTTACGGTCCAATTAAAAAAAGAAAAGCGCGCCTGAAACCAGCTCGGATAGCGTACGATCTTCCATCAGGAAACTGCGACCTTGCGCGAGGCGTCGGGTGGATGCGTGACCGGCTGACGAGGCTATCATTCCCGCGAAACGGAGAATTCTACGGGCGGCGGGCGGGCATCTTCACTTCCGCAAACGTATTCACACGTTGAACAAGACTTAGGGCCGGTTTTTCAATCAGTCGTTAAAGAGTTCGTAAAGCTTAATCAGCTGATTAGCAGAAGTCGGTGTTTTTCAATGGCTGCTTAGTGCTTAGCGCTTATCAATTGATTAAAACATCTTAACGGATCGTTAAAGTTACGGGCCGAAAATGAATCTGTTAAGGCTGTAACAGACTGATTAATGACATTTCCAAAAACATTACGTAAATACTTCCATGCAAATCTGCACACAATATTTATTTATATTATATATTTATTTAATGTGTTATTATTAATGAATTCAGTTTTTAAGTGATAATATTTTAATTGGACTTTTTTCATTATGTAATAAGCAATGACACATGTCACAAGTGATTAATTTCAAAGTAGTTGATGATTTAATGCCTTTTTATTGCGTCCTAGACCAGTAGCGGAACTAGGTGCCCGCAGGGCACGCAACTGCGGGCGGGCCTGCTAGTTTTGGGAGCCCCGTTAAAAAGAAAAAATAGTAAAATAACAGTATTTCACACTGTTTGGAAAATATAGTATGTGTTTTTTTTTATGACCGTTTTGTGAATCTAGCGGTTTGAAGGTGAAATCTAGCGGGTATGTAGGAACTTTTAGTGTCCACAACACAAGAACACACAAAAACTACATTATTTTGGTATTGCATTCAGCCCACAACTTTTTTCTAAAACGCACCAAACGCACTCTAAAAACCTGATTTTCAAAAGGGCTTCACCCACCAAACTCCCTGTACTTGGTCCCTATATAATACCCCAGGGAGATCATATAGCCCCCCCCCCCCCCTCCTACCCACCGGGATCCCATGAAACGAAGTTCCGCCACTGGCTTAGACACTATGCCACTAGCTAGCTAGAGCTTAATATTATAGGATGCTTTCTGCAAGTACGTTAATATCAATGACGTACATAAGCTTTGCGTAATATGCTATTGACTCATGTTTCATTCAAACTTGATGGCAAATTAAAACATAAGAAGTGCATTTACATGGTTCAAATTGAATCGTTTAATGTTTTCAACGGAAGACTGGAATAAAGTCAATGTGCCGGTATTTTGTATAAAAAACTTCATTTAAACTGGAACTCACTCTTGCAACAATAATTATTTAAATTGAACATTCAAAATGCGAATCGTGTGCCAAAGTTACCGCCGCAATGTTCAAAACGTAAAGCGTGAAACATTAAAAATTTCCACGATAAAACAAAATCACCTCATTTTTATTTCCCATTTAACACCCTTCGAAAATAATATGTGGGTGTTAAAATATAAAAAAGTTTCACCTAACGGGGATCGAACTCCAACCCTTTGTGCGGTAGGCTAAAGGCTTACCACGACGCCATGCCGGCCGTGTAGATTTTGCCCCACTACCTGCCTACTTATACGCAATGAGCTGAAGTAGAAAAACACATTGTATAATATGTTTTGATCGTCAATATGGATGCGTGCTTCAATAAAATAATTAATAATGCAGTCTTGGACCCCGCTTTTGTGTAAGAATTGTTATTTTGCGGACATTTACTTCTCGTAGAGGGCTCGCCATGGCCGAGTGTGTGGTGCACTGCTTTGGAAGAGTTCGTTAGTTAACGGAGACTTAAAATCACATTGAAAAACGCAAACTGCACAACCATTGATTAAAACTGTTCGTAAAGCTTAACGGTCTGTTAGCTGACGAACTCTTTAACAACTGATTGAAAAACCGGCCCTTATTTAATTTATTACTTACCGTTAAAATAAGTTTTTTTGACTCTTGCTCGCATATGTGTACGTAATATTGATGCAATTATTAGAGATGTGCAAAAATGGTTTTTAAAAGTTTGAAAATTCGCGCCTTAAAAATAAAAATTCACGATTTGTCGCGATTTACCAAAAATCATAATTTTCTCATGCAAAACTAAAAAACAAAAACAAAAAAAACAATTTAACAAAACAGGCCCTCCTGACACTCTTAAGTAGACCTTCTCGAGCCCTACACGGGTGCCAATGTAACAAAACAGGCCTCTCTAGCTACGCTCCCTAACAACCTACAATGCACACAGATTGTTAACCTAACAAAACAAGCCACTACCAGTTCAAAGAGTGGAAATAGAATCCTAAACCTACCTAATGTGTATGCTGAGATGGTTCAACCTAACTAAGGAATTTCTATCAACCATACACAAAACATAGACTCACCAATCCCACCAAAATTGAGTACCCCACTGCAATTCAGAAGAAACCTCACTGAAAGGAACTTATAGAATAATACTATAACTTGTGAATCAGTAATTATGAAGTAACAATGCAGTCTCGAATTCATAGATTGGGCTGTATTCTCCTTTCCAAGGTAGATGTTTCTCAATATGAGAAATACATAACATGTAGCCTACCTAACCAGTACTGATTTCTGTCTATAGAGAATACATACATTTTTAATATTAGTGATTATGTTGTCAGATTGACAGCTTTGAATAATACCTTGAAGATAATTTTAGTGATATTAGGCCTAAACAGATCGGCAATTTTTAATTAAGTTGTTAAAATACTCATCACTCGTCAGCTCAAAGACATCTCATTCCTCTAGTATGCCGTGGAAGAAGTCCGGCTTAATTCAATCCACACGCAATGACAATCCAGTCTCGTCGTATTCTCTTGTCTCTTCTTCTCTTCTTCTCTTCTTCTCTTATGCCCACATCGACATATTTATGTCATCATGTGTCTTGACAACCAGTAAAGATAGGACTCCTGTTCCCTCCTGTCCATACCCCCTGGCATTTCCCCATAGTGTCCTTTCAATGTAGCGCATCTAAATAGATGTTGTCTGTCCTGTATTCCTTCACCACAGAGCTTACACATGCTGCTCTCCATCACACCTATTCTGTGTAAGTGCTTTGCTAGCAAGTCATGGCCGGTATCTAGTCTAAACTGTGCTGTTGTAGTTCTTCTTTTATAATGGTTTGTCCTCTCATTTCCTCCTTTCCTTGTTTTAACTAGCTCACTCCACATTTTATTCTTGCCTTTCTCCTTCCATGCTTTCTTTACCTCCGAGTTGCTGGCTGATTTCAGATGGGATTTAGCTGATCTGTATGAAATGTTGTTTATGAATTGCTTGGTTTTACTTCCCATTTTAGCGAGGAAATCAGCCTTCTCGTTTCCGTTTATGCCGCAGTGTGCCGGTATCCATTGTAGCATAACTGTGTTACCTGCATTCATCAACCTCAGGATTCTTATCTTGCAGTTTCTTATTTCTGCTTCTGTTTCTTCTCTACTCACTATAGCCTGGATAGATGCTCTTGAGTCTGTTAGTATCACCACCTTCCTTTCTCTAAAGTATCTAGGTGCCCGTTAGGGCGCCGCAGCCAAGCCGCGGTGCGCTACACACTCAAGCACCTTATACACCAAGCAGAGTTGGGGTGATTTCGAGGTGTTACCCAGCCGTCATGTAACGTGATGTGAACTTGAAAACTATCACAATCGAGGGGATTTAGGTACCTGACAACACATGCCAAATTTTATTGGGGTACGACCATTCCTTCTTGGTGAAAAAATGTCTTCAAACATGCTCAAAATCACTTTAAGGATGTTAGCTACTGCTAGCTACTGCTAACATCTAATACGTCGGCCCGCGATTCTGACCAGACGGGTGGGGCTACAATGTTCATATTTTACATGGACATTAAGGTTATAGAATGATAGTCTCTTTTGAAAAAAAAAGTTGAAAAAGTTTGTTGGAAGGCTTCCAAATAAAGGTTTTAAAATAAGCCTTAAACACTTGGCATATAATCAACAAGTAACCATAGTTACTTGACACTTGTTGACGGTATAAGCAGAGTTAGGCGGGAAAGTGCGATACGTAAACAAATGGCGGACATTTAAAAATTTTCTTCTTTGTGTGGAACGAGAAAAAGTGTCATTATACTCTCATAAAACAAATCAGAAACCGTCCCTGGCCTAGGCCCAGATGTAGAAAATTATTTATAATACAACAGTGTAGGTCTAAAGTTCCATTTGGCTATAGGACTAGTAAAATTCATACTTACATTACATGTTTGACAAGCCTAGCCAACCCTATGCCAGCACAACATTGTTTTGATATGAACTTGCTCAACTGTTTGTTTACATAATTGCAACAATCAAATCATTTCATACAACTTGTCTTTCGATTGGCCCGCGTTTATGAAGGCACTGCCATCTAGAATAAATATAGAACTTTTTCGAGCTCTTTGCTATACGCAAATCTTTTTAAAGTGTTTGGATTTCGTGATACTCTTTCAACCATAGGGTTTAATATCAATGCTTTCAACTCACAACCCATGACGTTTTCCACGATACCGTTCAAGAATACCAATTCCTTCGAAAACGAAAACGACTTCGTTTTCAAATTGCGTTTTCAACTCATCTCCCACGAACTCAAGAATTGGGGTCCAGTCCTTATACCGTCGTTATACCATGGTTATACCACCTATACCCAGGATGTACATGAATCCGGGTCTAGATATTTTACATCCTATATTGTTACTGCTAATACCATAGAATTTAAATCCACCTTGATAAAAATATTATATTTTAGCAAATAATTTTGTAATGGAACTTGAAAAAGTAATGAGATCACACACATAACAAAAACTTGTAGAAATACAGCCAAACCTTACACACTCAAAAGGAATGAGATCTAAAAAAAGGGCCAAGCTCATCTACCCTTCCACATAAACGTACAGTGTCCCATAACAGCATCCTCGAAAAGCTTGGCAAAATAGAATTTTGCATGTTTACGTTTAAATTAATTACAAAAAAAGAACTTTGATAAACTATTACGTTAAATTAATAATCGCAAATTCTATTTTGAAAAGCTTTTCGAGGATGCTGTTATGGGACACTGTACGTTTATGTGGAAGGGTAGATGAGCTTGGCCCTTTTTTTAGATCTCATTCCTTTTGAGTGTGTAAGGTTTGGCTGTATTTCTACAAGTTTTTGTTATGTGTGTTCAATCTTCTCCAACGCTTTGCTTATTGCTCTCATCTCCCCATCAAAGTTACTACCATTTGATCCTGCTGGGAATGATTCCTCAAACTCTCTACTGTGTATTCCTGCACCTGCATTCCCTTCTCCTGGTGTTGCTGATCCATCAGTGTATATATGCAGCCACTCCTTCTCTGGGTATTCTTTGTGAATAAATCTTAGTGCCAGACTTCTCATATGCTCCTCTTGATAGTTCTTCTTTTTCTCTTGAATTCCTTCAATGTTTAGTTGATGGTTTATTTCCAATGATGACATATGAATGTTTGGTTTTCCTATTTCTTGTCTGTTTTCAGTTATCACTTCCCCCATTAACTTTCCCACTACATTCCTAGCTTATCAGTTATGAATGTTTTTTGTGTTTTAAGGCCTTCTTGGGGATCTCTGTCCCAATAATCTACATCTAAGCGAACCATTTTTTCGTACAGGCTTCCAGCTGCTACATTTCTCCTTGCTTCCAGTGGTGGGACTTCAGCTACTGTTTCCATTGCGGTGATAGGTGTGGTTTTCACTCCTCCTGTTATGATCCTCAGGGCTTTATTTTGGATAATGTTGAGCTTGTCCAAGTGTGTTTTTGAAGTGTTAATCAACATGGCATTTCCATATTCCAACACTGGACGTATGTATGTTTTGTATGTCGTAGATAGCGTATTGACATTGGCTCCCCACGTTACCCCTGATACTCTTTTCAGTAAGCCTAGTCTTTTATTACTTAATTGGCACATTCTGTCGATATGGCTAGACATCGTCATTTTCTTATCCACCCTTACACCAAGATAGATTGGGTCTTCTTCGTATTTTAAGCTTACTCCTGTATATTTTAGGTTAAACTGGGGCATTGTTCTTCCTGTTGTACAATAACTGTATACTGTTTTTGTTCATTCACTACCATCCCATTTTCCCTGGTCCATTCTTCTAATGCTTGCAATGCCTTGTTCATTTCTAACTCCATTTTCTGTACGTCTCTGTCACTATACCACAGCACCACATCGTCTGCAAATAACTTGATCTCTACCTCGCTTTTTTCCTGTATATATTGCGCCAAGTCGTTTATATATATCAGGAAGTAAGTAGGGCTTGTTACTGCCCCTTGTGGTACTCCTGCCTTGGTTTTTCTATACCGTGATCGTTTGTTGTTGCATCTTACTCTTATATATCTCTGACTTAGAAAGTTTTTACTCCATCTGTAAATGTTGTGTGGTACTCCCATCTCTCTCATCTTTTTTAAAAGTATTTCTCTATCTACTATATCAAATGCAGTCTTAAAATCAACATAAACTACCAATGTAGATAACTTCTTATTGAACCCTTCCTTAATATCCTGCTGCAAGTATGCCACCTGGTCTAGTGTCCCTCTGTTCTGCCTAAAACCTGCCTGCTCCTTTGCCAACACTTCATTCGACTCTAAAAATGTTTTTAGCCTATAGTTGACCATTATTCTCTTGTGATCCGGTCTTGTCCTACCACGATAAATCCTTCCGTAGATCTTCTTGTTTTGAAGCTTTTAAATTCCCGAACTTATGTTATAATTCTGTAGCTCACTTAATTAGTTCTTCATGAGTATAAATCGTTCCAATAATTCGAAGAAATGTTCAAATAAACCTTCATACGGTCAGATAGCACTTTGACAGATGTCCCGGCAATATGTAAACAACGCCATCTTTATTTTTAGTCGTAATCCAAACGATCTATTTTTGATCGATATCAATAGCCAATCACAGCTTGACTCATCGTTTCATTATGACGTCACGAATTCTCATCTTTAATGCCATGCGAGCGCAATGATCCGCCATTATGAAAAGTTTTGCAATCTTATTTCCCGGCGATATAAAACGAAGCTTTTATATTTCTAATGGGGACTTTTAGATATTTACTAGGAAAACGCTTAAGTCCCGCCGCGTTGTTGGATGAGCGTAATTGGTGAATTGAGCTGCCATGTGTTTTGCGGATTTTCTGTTGTTCTGTGAAAAAATCAGAACTTTGTTGAATTTTTTTTTAAATTAAATCAAATTAAATAAAAAATTAACTTATTTTTTTTAATTAATCGTAATTTTGAAAAAGGAAAAAGTCGTAATATTGAAATTTTCATAAGAAATAATTATTAGATTGCGCACAAATTTCACACGAATATATCAATTCATAAAATTAAGGTTCTGTAAAAAAATCATTACAATCGGATAAAGCATGTAGGAGTTATAAGTCGAAGAAATTTTTTAAAAACCGAAAAAAATCGTAAAATTGCGATTTTCATGAGAAATAATTTTTCGATTGCGCTCAAAAACGTGGCAGTTCTTAGTTCAGAGATTTCGAAGGCCTCCATAAAATTTCATCGCAATCGGAGTATCGGTTTAGCCGGAATCGTGTTAACAGACAGACAAAAATACAGAAAGAAAAAAAAAAAAAAAAAAAAAACATTTCGGATTTTTTTCTCCAGTGTAGTGAAATGGAATCTTCGCTTCGCTCGCTTCGCTCGCTACGCTCATCCAATTATGTAGAATAATATTCATCAAACAGTTCTACGTCTTTTATTACTAGGACCCGTGCTCCCGTCCACTCTTTCATAAACTATGACATGTTCTAACTTCACTTTGGTAATGACGGTCGACCAAATATCGCTTCTTTTGATACGCAGATTCACTTCCCATCCGGTATTTTATTAATTCACTCGCAAATTGAAAGGTGAATGTCGCCCCAACTTTTTAATAAACAATAGAAATAGCTATCAAAGCTATTCTATTCCCGTCACTCGCTTAACTTCACTGTTCACTCAACTCGTCGGCTTTGTAGACGCTCGACTCTCCCGTGTGGCAAAGCTAGACGATCTTTTACTAGACCTTGCTTTTCCTATTATCGGCGGATAAAACACTTTGACTTAGACTTCACTTTGGCACGTTATTTAACCCGTATTTCCTATCTCGATATGGATTTCCTTAGGCTAACACAACTTGACTTTCAAACTTCTGATATGCCTAAGCCGGCGCGCGTTTCATCGACACACAATTGCTAATCACACATAACTTGATTCGCAGATAACTCTTACTTATTTTTGCAGGACTCACTGTAGCCCTCGTTGACGATGCAACTCTTATTTAACTTCACTATTAGAATCTCTCCTCCCTAGAGAGAGATTTATCACGTAAAATACACGGCTTAGGCAGACTCTCCGCGAAACCAAAACCCAACACACCCAACCTGCCTCCTACAAGACTCCTGCAAGAACTGAGCTTCCTCTCCAAGATGGCTGGTCAACCGGCGTCCAAATGACCAACAAATCGTCTTCAACCAATCACAGCTCAGTAAACTTGACCGTTGTGGCTGAAATGAGCAAACTCTCATGGCGCCATCCATGATTGCTCAAACAATCGTCATATCCCACTTAATGAATTTACATGCCGTACCTAATATTCAATAATAAATCTAGGAAACTAGCTTTTTATTTAACAGAGGTAAAACTGAATCAAATCACAAGATTGTTATAGTATTTTAGAATGGAATTTTATTGTGAATCTGAATAAATAGCCCAATCCATAAAAACAAAGATATTACATTTATATTAATTTCTCCAACAAAAAAGAGTTTGACCACTGGTAGACTCGTTCCAACAACCAATACCAAAAAGACCTAAGTCCACTCGAGGGAAGTCGTACGGTTACAACAAGTTTTAGGATAATTTGATTGATTTTAATGATTAAAAAAAAAACAAGCACATGAGAGTGAAGTTCAGAATCAGTTTTAATTTTAAGCTCAATTTCAACCTTCATTTTTAAGTTTCCGACAGTTTTTACCAGAATAATTTCGACTACCCGGCACCTCCACCAAATTTACGAAATTATTTTTTTTATGTAATGTCTTTTGATATGGATATGAAGTAGGCCTATTTTGAGTTTACTCTCGTTCAAACGATGATTACGATCTCACAATCGCGTTGTATGACCCGGCACCTCCACCATATGTACCAGACAGGATTAATTTAATTTCGACTACGTACCCGGCACCTCCACCAAAACTTTGATTTTTTTTTTTTTTTTCGTGACCTAATTCGCGTTTAAAGGGCCTGTTCACCTCTTTAACAAGTTATTCTTAAAACCAAGTAAGAACATAAAAATTAAGTTCATTGTGTATATTTCCAGACCTACGTCAATAGGGGTCTTTAAATTCATCGGCGCGCTTCGGGTCAGTGACGTCACTGACCCGAAGCTGGCGAGGTGTTGCAACACAGCACAGCTACTAGCGGCGAGTAACGCGTGAGGCAGGTCCCGGTCTATCTATCGAGATAGTCTGTTCTACTGAAAACAAAGCGGAAGGCCTGCGATCATCTGATTAACAATACGTTACAGTTAAACCAACACCTGTTTTTTAAACACATACGTTGTTGTCGTCAATTTAATGGAATAAATATTATATTGGCACGTTCTTATAAAGTTATATGTTGCCAATCATGACAGGTAGGCTTAATAGTGGAGTTGAATAATTAAGTACCGGTATTGCCTATACAACAACAAAATACACGCGATAGCGATTCTTACACAGCTGCGTCGGAGCCGGGGGGGCAGGGGGGTAGCTTGCCCCCCCCCCTGAGCTTACAGAGGGGGGGGGCGAAAGTATCTTCTCGCCCCCCCTAGAAATATGACAAATTAACCAAAATAAGTGCGTTTTTCGTTTTGATTCATCTATTATCTTTTCAGCAAAGCCCCTCAACTTCTTCTAAAACACATAAAAAGCACTTTTAAAAAAACTATTAAAAAATTGTCTGCGGTGCTATTGTGGGTGTATCAAATACAATTACAAACATTGAAGTGTAACAAGCTTCGCACTTTCTTGTGAATATGGAAAGTATCTCAGAGATGTCAGTCAGATATTGTAATTATTTTTTGGGTTTGGATGTATCCGAAGACGGTGGATGTCTCTTGGCACAAACAGCCCCCCCCCCCCCTCTCACGGCAAACAAGCACAAATCGAGAGAAAGAGGAAAGCGCTAAAACGTGTTACAAGTGAAAATCGTTTTCAAATAAGATCATCTGCTACTACTTCATAAGAAGCTAGCCCGTGATAGATATAGAGATGGACCACCTAATCTGTACTACTAAAGATTGTAAACAAAACTACTAATCGACGCAAAGTGTTTGGTACTTTTCACCACTAAAAGCTACCAATATTCAAGGCAGTGGCGCGGCAGTATCCGGGGTAAGGGTGGGGGCTTGAGCGCCCCCCCACCCCTCTCCGAAATCCCAGCTTAAATGTTACATTCTTATAAAATCATCTAGGTTTACGCAAAAAAATTAATTCACCTATTATCTTTTCTTTTTTTTCGTTCAGCAAAGCCCCTTAACGGCTTCTTAAACAAATAAAAACCGCTTCAAAAATACGTATTTTTAAAAAAATTGCCTGCGGCGCTATTGTGAGGGGCACCCCCTCCATTGCGTTGTTCGTCCAAGCCCCCACCCGAAATACATTTCACTATACGCCACTGACTCAAGGACATAAGTTGCATATTATGTAACTATGTATGAAAGCATGTACTTTTCCTGGTAAAGTTCGCCCCCCCTGGAAAAATAGACTTCCGACGCGCCTGTTCTTACACACACACAAACACACACACACATGATGCAGAATGACTTGCACTTTAAAAAAATAAAAGCGATTTGGTTATAGCATTTAAAAAATTCAATTATTCTTCCACAATAAGTGAAATTGCATGATCAAAGTAATTCCAAACGCTATGGGCTAACAGCAGTTTCCGTAATCATGTAAATGTCAGGATTGCCAGGGGTGAGAATCGACCGCGGACCTCCCGAATAACTCTCGCGCGTTATGCATGTACTACATCAGCTATCCGAAAACCGATTAACAATGTATCATTATCCCAAGCGGCATTTTATTTTAGTTTCTCATGGAATACTCCGTATATTTATTATTTAAAACCGCCTTATGACCACACTTGAGTATACAGAATGAATAACAAATCTATGTTGCCTGTTAGATCAGTTTCTGTTCGTAATTGTAGCCATAAACAATGAGGAGGTATGCTTACTTTATTACGCCAGACATCAATGTTTCTCTATTGTACTGATGGATGTTTTTTCCAAAGCTTTTCGTGGCGTAAAATATTGAGAACATCTTTGAAAACTATCATCTGCTCAAAACTACTATATGCTTAGTTATTATACACTGCGCCGACTCACGTTCAAGCAATTCACTAATAAAGTCACTCTCGTCGCAACATTATTTGACTCTTTGTCGGTTTACATTTTGACACTTTGTGTACAAACTCTACACGAACACTACTGAATAGAATTTGCTTGGCCTGTAACGTATAATAAACATTCTTATTTTTTTGCACCTTACACCACTCCTCAATGTCATCATGAACGATTGATCGAAACGAGTGCACGTGTCCAACTGATGTGAAGAGGTCTGCGTAAGGTTTCTGGGCAGTGTTTAATGTTTATTCTCTTCCTTCTTAGTCCCATTAGTTTATCGCTTTTTGTTTATATCGTTCGAGTATGCAGGCACACCCCACTCAAATATATCTTATGGTATATAGATTAAAAGAACCATTCCAAACACAAACAAAGATTTAAAAACCCACATCAACAGCATATTCGACAAAAGGATGAACGAATAACGTACTGGCATCAGCAGTAATTATATATTTCGGCTAGGTGTACGGTGTTTTGAATGTGTATACAGCAAGTGCGCTGTGCGCTTATCAAGTCGATTGTCAAAACGACATAACTTCGTAAACACCTCTACACTTGACACTTGAGCCGAATAACACATGGCATGCGTTTTTATTTCAACCTAATTTGAAGCGAGTATGCCATACTTGACTACATGTCATATCCCCCCTCGCCAAGCATCTTTAAATGTCCAATACGATAACTCAGTTCGCCGCGACACCCGGCTACTCGACTCCGAAGCCAAGGCCGTGTCGTGCGTTGTTGCCAGTACAGCGAAGTGGCGAAAACGTAGTCAATTTCATTACATATTTAACAATTAATATATGGTGATTAGATTATTTTCGAGAAAAAATTTGTTGTTAATGGAGTCTACTTAGGTAAATGGACGTCTGGGTACACCTTTACATAAGAGGTGAACGATCCCTTTAAAGACATGATTGCTAATTTTGCCACTAGTTCGCCGTATCAACTAAAATTTCGCGAAAATTCGCGAATTGGAAATTGGTACCATTCAATCACAATTCAGGAGATTCATGTGCAAATTGAATTTGAAGGGATTATTGCAACTTTAAAAAAATTCGCAAATTTTGTTGTCACCATTTTTGCACATCTCTAACAATTATATAACACTATATAACACTGAAAGTCCACAGCCCGAGAAATTGGTGATACGTCACCCCCCGACCTGACTTATGTTGGAACCGGGTGTTTGATTATTTATTATTATTAATTTTTTTTTTCGACTTTGTACAGTCATATAGGCCGCCCTCGCGTAATGGCCGCACCCCTGTTTTTGAACTTCAAAATTTTAAATATACCTGCGGCCTTTATGCGCGTAAATACGGTACATACATCTACACTCCTCTTCTTACACTCGCACACAGAATCGCTTGTACGTAATAATATAGAGGCTAAACTTTACACAATCTATGCCCTAACTCTAATGTTCTACCTTATCCATTAGCAAATAGACATTTCATTCATATACGTAATATGCACATAAACTATGTATCTTCCACAAAATTCAAATGACAAGAAATAAGTTTTTAGATAAATGTCACTTCTACTTTTGTCTGTCCCCATTAGGCCCCTAACCTAAATTGACAAAGTCATGATGTTCAAAATAATACCTGTACAAATACTTGTCACCTAATTATTGTTTCGTAACCTTCACAGTTGCATGTTATGATAACAAAATAATAAGTAACACTAACATCCTTAAATTGCAGAAATGTTACCATGGGAAACAAAGTTGATTTGATGTTAAAAGATTCTAGCTAGGTGGATGTAGTTAGAATGATGCAAATGACTATCTCAAATAAATAATAACCTGTTTAATTAAGCTAGTATAAAGTGATTTGACTACTTGAGGCTATAGTAATAAAATACAACAATCTATTATTGAATTGAAGGGCTACAGCTGTTTAAAAAGTTGTCAAGTTTTTCTATGAGTTTTTCAGTTTTCTTTATTTCATAGGTAGTCTAATAAATTGTTATTTAGGGTGTTGGAACTTCTTTTATCAACTGCAGGCAACTATTACATTTTTATTCAAGCCACAAGTAGGCTAGTGCCCATTTACAACCAGCAGACTGTGTTTAACTATCCGTGAAATAAAAGTGATATTAAGTCTTGATACTTTTGATACAATTATAAAATGTTAATTTTAGGTACTTGCCACCATGTAACCACATATTTGCAAGGATAATAAAATATATAATACTATATCTATTCTCTGGATCAAACCAATTCAATTGGTAATCACACAGGCATGTATTAATTATTATCTGGTCACATTGTAGCCTGTATGTAGTATTCAGTATTCACACACCTCTGTCTATGCAGCCTCAATAACCTTGTTAACAGTGGATTGATTGTTGGGTGCAGATTACGCGGTTGGTTTTGGCGGCAAGTTTGGCGTGCAGGCCGACCGTCAAGACAAGAGTGCCGTGGGCTGGGATCACCACGAGACGGCCGCGAAGCACGAGAGTCAGACGGGGCAAAGCAAGGGGTTCGGAGGCAAGTTCGGGGTTCAGACCGACCGAGTCGATCAGTCCGCGCACGACTTTGACGAGAAACCCGATAAAGTTGGCACCAACTACGAGAAGGCAAAACCAGACATTGGTATGATTTACTTCACCACACCAGCTTTATGTTTTTTTTGGAACTGCCGAAAATAATGTAAGCAACTTAGTTTGACTAGCAAAGATAGTGAATGTCTAGGTAGTTACGGATAGTCTTCGAGTGAAGTCCAGAGTACTACATATTGGGAAAACCAAGTTATTGTTTGTTAACGCATATCATTTGAGACACAAGTGGTAGAATTCATTACAGGCCTGGGTTTGCAAACTGAAAAGTTGAATAAGTTTTACGTTTTAGCATTATGCTTGATTTAACAAACTAATGCTATGTATCAACATTTTCCCTTAGTTATACATTTTAAAATCAGCCCCTTTGTGTCTAGAAGAAGAACTAACTGTCAATGCCGAAATGTTCCAGGATCAGCAAAACCATCGAACCTACGAGCAAAGTTTGAGAACATGGCTAAACAGGGGGAGGAGGAAGACAGGAGACGAGCCGAAGAGGAACGGGAGAGAAGGAAGAACACAGAGAAGGAAGAGGAGGCCCAGGCAAGGAGAGGAGAAGAGAGGAGACTAAAAGCGCTCAAAGAGAAAGAGGACAATGTAACAACGCAACATGAACCCGCTAGCCCAACATTCCAAGTAAGATCTAGCTACAACTGCGTTTACAAAGCATGCAGTACCATTCTGCATGTTGTATCTACTTGTTAATCAATGAAGATTTATCCATCTGGAATGTTAACAGTCAATAACTAGACACTTTTTTAGGCAGCCTGTTAAGTACTATTTTCAAACAATTGTCTGCTTGCTCCGAACAACAGGAACCTCTAAAGTCCCCGATGGCAGAAAGTCAATCACCGAGAGTCACAGAAAGCCCTGCCCACCAGCCCTGGAAGACTAGGGAGCTAACCGCACAGCAGGCTACGACCAAGGTACGCTCGCATGCACTGTAGCTATAGTTCATTCGTAATGTTACTAGTAGCTAGGGATGTGCAAACATTGTATCAGAAGCAAAGTTTGTGATAGCTCCCACATGTTAGTTTGCATGTGATGATGGAAGCATCATTGCATTTCGTGAATGTAGACTCGACACCTCGTATCCACAATGAATTGAATGAATGATGAAAAATGAATGAATGTTTTAACTTTTAATGCATTGTTGTTGTAATATTACTATTTCAAATATTTACTTAACTGTACCGGTAGTTCATTGTTGTGTCTGCATCTATGTTATTAGATTTATTTAGTTAGTCAGTTTTTTAACTCAATTAATCCACGCGTCATGGATTAAGGTTACAAACAACTTTAAATTAGCTGCAGTTGTCAATGTCATCAGCAGGTGAAAAGTTTTGTCACCCCCAGCCCTTCAGGCTGGGTTTTATGTTCTTTATGTTCTCTATGCTTTCCCAACCTGTCAACCCTTCTCCAATCATACTTTACTGAATAGGATAGACATTAAATAAATAAATAAATATAAAAAAATATATATATATATATATATATGTTCTGTTGTAGGCTTTCGTGATTCATGGTTTATGTTAAGTTATACTTTACGGAATCTGGAAAGCGTGATTATTTCCGTAAAGTATAACTTAACATATATATATATATATATATATATATATATATATATATATATATATATATATGTAGATGTGGATTCTGCGGTGATTTGCCCTGTGTTTTGAGTTGATGGCTCTAAAAAGAACCGTTCTTCCGTTCTTCTCGACGTTTCGAAAAGCTGTGGCTTTCCATCTTCAGGAGTCGATGCTGAGTCTGTGACGGACGGCAGTCGACTGCCGTCCGTCACAGACTCAGCATCGACTCCTGAAGATGGAAAGCCACAGCTTTTCGAAACGTCGAGAAGAACGGTTCTTTTTAGAGCCATCAACTCAAAACACAGGGCAAATCACCGCAGAATCCACATCTACATCTACCAGCGGCCCTGAAAGCCTAAGAATCCATATATATATATATATATACAGTAAGATCCCTCTTATCCGATCTCCTCTTATCCGATGTTCCGTGTTATCCGAGCCGCCCCCAAAAAAAAAAAAAAAAAATTAAAGTTTTAAATACAAAATAAAACATAAAAATAAATTCGGATGCCGCGCCGCGCTTTTTTAAATATCCTTACGTAGTTACATTGTAGGCCTAGCGGGGGCGGTGCGAGTTGTGAGAGAGAGAGAATGAGGAAATAATGACAGCGCGCATGCGAGCGAGTGGAATGAATGAGCGCGCATGCAGATAGGGTGTAGTTAGCCAAGGTCGACACAAGGACACACTCACTCGGCGCTACGGTTCAGTCACCCGGCACCCGAGTGCATCGCATTAGGAATAAGTTCGCGTGTTTTTATCTGTGTCAAGTGAGTCAAGAAAGTTAAAGAGTGTTAGTGAAAATGAGCAGTGCAAAACGAAAGAAGGTATGCGTGTCACTGGAAACGAAGTTGGCTGCTTTGAAGAGGCTTGACAACGGAGAAAGCCTAAAAAAAGTTGCTGAAGATCTAGGTGTAGGCGTGGTAACAGTAGGCGACTGGCGCCGAAACCGGAAGCCATTAGAAGAATGGTGCAGTAAAGCTGCATCCAGTAAAGGGCTGTCACAGCGCAGCACTATGAAAAAACCCGTTCTACACGAACTGGACGAAGCATTATTCTTGTGGTTCGTACAACAACGAGAGAAAGGTGTGCCAATTAGTGGACCAATCGTGCAAGCGAAAGCCTTGTTGTTAAACAAAATGCTAGACGGCGATCAAGACTTCAGTGCAAGCGTTGGTTGGCTGAGTAGATGGAAGAAGCGCCACGGCGTGCGGGAATTACAGATCTGTGGTGAAAAACTTTCCGCCGATTGCGATGCCGTAACAGAATTTAAAAACGATTTTAAATTCAACTTCCTTGATGAAGAAGAACTTACTGCAGAACAAATCTACAACTGCGACGAGACAGGTTTGAACCATAAGATGTTGCCTACCAAGACTTTGGCCTCGGAAAGGGAAGCGGCGGCGCCCGGCCACAGAAAAACAAAGAGCGTGTGACTCTAATGGCTTGTAGCAACGCAGCTGGAACCCATAAGCTACCTCTCATGCTAATTGGCAAATCAAAGAAGCCGCACGCATTTAAAAACTTAAATTTAAATGCACTGCCTGTGCACTACCGCCACCAGCGCAGTGCGTGGATGGACTCAACTTTATTTAAAGAGTGGTTTACCGATAAATTTGTACCGTCCGTGAAAAAACACCTAAGAAAGAAAAAATTGCCGCTGAAAGCAGTGTTGCTGCTTGACAATGCTCCTTCACATCCCGGAGTAGAGGAACTACGCGAAGGAGAAATAAGGGCTGTTTTCCTACCCCCCAATGTGACAGCGTTAATTCAACCCATGGACCAAGGTGTCTTAGAAAATTTGAAACGGCGGTATCGTTATCGCTTGTTACAGTTCCTTCTACAAGAAGCAGATGATTTGGATGAAGAGGACGCCTCATCTATGTCAACACAGCTAAAAAAAATTAACATGAAAACTGTGGTCTACTGGAGTGCCGAGTCGTGGGATGAAGTCGAACCCAGATCCATTGTCAAGTCATGGCGAAAAATATGGCCAGAAGTGGAAGACGAGGTAATGAGCGCCGGGTTTAATGAAATCGAGGACGAGCTTGCAATAGAGACGCCCGACGAAGTGATTACCAGCACGCGCGCATTTCTGGGCGTATTTCACAGACTAGCCGGTTGTGATAATCTCGGCGAGGATGACGTGGAGGAGTGGGCAAGTGGAGCATGTGACGCAATCGGCTTCAACGAATTGACAGACGACGAGATAGTCGCGCGTGTGTTGGAGGAAGAAGTGGACGATCCAACTGATGACCTTGTCGACCCGAGCGTCATAACTCACACAGACGGAGCGGCTGCCTTAGAGACCGCATTACACTATGTCGAGCAACAAGACGACACAACAGCTGCCGATATCCTTTTAGTAAAACGATTGCGAGACATTGCGGCCAAAAAACGTTCGTTTGCTGTTAAACAAAAAAGAATAACATCGTTTTTCACGCCAACAGCCGCGAGGCCCCAGACATAAACATTGTTTTCAATGAACATTAGATGTGTCTATCTAGGTTTAACTGGCCTGGCAGTGATGTTGATGTTTCATTATGTTTACGCCTATCGTTTTGTCGTGGCTGTTAGGCCTATCGTTTTTATTATCAATCGAACTAACAAGTGTTTCATATCTTTTATTTTTTACTCCATGTTATCCGTGGTTTATCTAGGTTTAAATGGCCTTCCGCCCGAAATGCAGAGTTGTTATTTTATTACGTCGATTTACGCCTATCATTTTTCCGTGGCTGTTATCGTTTTTGTTATCAACCAAACTGCAAGTGTTTCATTCTACAACGTATCTTTTATTTCTTGACTCAATGGTGTTGGTTTATCTAGGTTTAAATGGCATTCCGCCCGAAATACAGACACGGAAATTATTACGTACGCCGATTTGATTAGGCATGTGTTTTTATTACGACGTGTACTACTATTTGTGTACTAGTACTTGTGTTTGTGAGCTTAATTAAAAGCTATTAAATCATTTGGTGTACCCTGTATGAAGTGTATTGTGTGTAGTTTATGTTCCTTTATCCATTGCATGTGTCAATATCATTTTACCACATCAGGCTATGCTACGAGAGCAAATAAACAAAAAATTACGTCATCCGAGTTTTTCGCAAATCCGAGGTGCCCCCGGTCTCATCCAACTCGGATAAGAGGGATCTTACTGTATATCCAAATTTACAAACTACAAATCTCACTTTACCTTACCAGTTCATAGCCTACTACAAAACTTTGAATTAAAAGAAATGTAACATTGAGTCCTTCCCAAAGCGTCTGTAGGTAGGGACTTTATTACTTGTTTAAATTATCATAAATTTGAATTAATGAGTATTGTTTGTAACTGAATATCTTCTCCTGTAAGAGAATATCCTCTTGAGATGTGTCTTGGAAACTGTAATTTGATGCTGTTTCAATATGTGAGGACTGCTCACTCCCACTAATATATCAATGGTTACAACAGGTTGTGGAAGAGGTCCAGGCAGAACAGGACAACAGGAAGAGTGCCCAGGATGAGCTGAGGAGGGCTCAGGAAGAGGAGGAGGTGCGGAGAGCGAGGGAGGAAGAGGACGCAAGGAGAAGGAGGTCGCTAGAGGAGGAGAAGAGGGCCCGGGAGGAGGAGGAACTGATACGGCAGGCGCAGGAGAGAGAGATACAGGAGGAGGCAAGGAGAGTTCAGGAGCAGCAGGAGGAATACGAGACGGTCGCCGGGGAGGCGGGAGAAGATACGGGATTCTCAGCCACCGCACTCTACGACTACCAAGCAGGTAACATAACACGAGGCAGACCTAACAAGTTTTCTTCAACATTAGTTTAACAAGATTCTTATAAAGAAATTAAATATTATCCGGCTACATACTTCAAGTACTATAAGAACGGTTCAAGTCCAATACGTTATGTAAATTCAATTCTGTGAAGTATGAGCCTAAATTAATCATTTATTATACAATTTACTTAGGGATGTGCGAGTACTCGAAAATTCGAGTCGAGTCGAGTAGTTGCAACTCGACTCGAGTGGTTCGAGTACTTTACGAAAATCGAGTCGAGTCGAGTAGTTTTTGTTGACTGAGCCGCCGACTACAAAATGTTCAGATTTATCCAACAGGTAGCGCTTCCATCAAAATCGCGTAAGAATCGATTGTTAAGTCGACAGGTCGAATTTTGCTATTAATGACGAGCTAGTAGCGACGCCATTTTCAATACTTGCTTTGCTTGTTTTTACGATTTTCACGCTGTTGTCACGGCGTCACTTCACAGTTTAATCGTCGTAATTGCATAAATGCATCATTTTTTTATAGTGATAGAACCAAGTGAACAACTTATCACGGAGAATATAGACAATGTTGACGGTCCAAGTGTAGCATCCCGCAAGCCTAGGCTATTCTAGGCCTAGGGCGACCTAACCAAGACGCGTATTTTTTAAACAGTTTTACGATCATAAGAAACCATTATTAATGTTGATTTTGATGTGTTGTCTTCAGGTTTGGCTATGAAAGTTGCATTGCCGCTTAATTTGATCGATCTTATTATGATTTTTCGTCGGGAAGTTGCTTGTTGGTTGGTTACAAGCCTAGATTAGCCCATAGATCTAGGCCTAGGCCCTACCCCTAAAACGTTTTCCCCACATGATTAAAAATACATCAGAAGAATCCCTGGACATTTATGACAAGAATGCGCTGTATTTACTACTTGCAATGTTATTATTGTGCGAGATAAGCCAGGGAACCTAGGCCACTGAGCTCTGTGGCCTAGCTAGGCCCTAGGCCTACTTCTGGAGATGGCTTTCCAAAATGCCTCGTTTTTGGGCTTTCAGGTAGGGCCTAGGCCTAATGAGGTGATTTTTAAAACATTTTACTTAATATTATTATGTTGATCTCAATCTCGATATTAGTTTGATCTCGCTCGAGTCTTGCTCGATCTCGAATTTTGCTCAATCTCGCTCGAAATTCAAGCAGGAATTCTCATTTCTGCTTGATCTTGCTCAAATTTTAAAATTGCTGCTTGCACAGCCCTAGCAATCAGTATTCTACATCACCTTTTCTCTTCTAGATATGCCCGAATATGTTCCGAAAAGAAAAGACGATTCCGAAATCGAGAATATCTTGGGCACGCATTATCAAATTGTCTGTGACTGTCATTTTGTTTGAAAATAACAGATGACTTAATTGCTGAAATCATTAAATGAGTACTATTTTATTTTACTTACAAACCCACTGATATTTACTAAGTAGCACCAAATGAAACTTGGCCTAGGCTATGCCAAATCGCTTTACTTACTGCGTACTGTTGTGTGGTACGTGCTAGAGGGACAGAGGTAGTTTTGGCCTTTTTTTTCTTTGCATACTAAAATAGTACCTTCATAATTGGATGAGCGTAGCGAGCGAAGCGAAGATTCCATTCTACTACACTGGAGAAAAAAATCCAGAATGTTTTTTTTTTTTTTTTTTTTTTGTATTTTTGTCTGTTTGTCCACACGATTCCGGCTAAACCGATACTCCGATTGCGATGAAATTTTATGCAGGCCTTCGAAATCTCTGAACTTAGAACTGCCACGTTTTTGAGCGCAATCGGAAAATTTTTTCTCATGAAAATCGCAATTTTACGATTTTTTTCGATTTTAAAAAATTTCTTCGACTTGTAACACCTACATGCTTTATCCGATTTTAATGATTTTTGCACAGAACCTTTATTTTATGAATTAAGATATTCTTGTGAAATTTGAGCGCAATTGAAAAAATATTTATCATAAAAATCGAAATTTTACGGGTTTTTTCTTTTTTTAAACAATTCTTTGACTGATAACACCTACATGCTTTATCCAATTGAAATAGTTTTATGAATAATATATTATTGTTAAATTTGAGCACAATCAAGAAATTATTTCTTATACAAATTTCAATTTTACGATTTTTTTTAAACAATTACGATTTATAAAAAAAAAAATTAAAAAAAAAGTTAATTTTTTATTTTATTTTATTTAATTTAAAAAAAATTCAATTTAATAATGATTTTTCCACAGAACAACAGAAAATTTGCATAACACATGGCAGCTCAATGCACCAATTTCGCTCATCCAACAACGCGGCGGGACTTGAGCGTTTTCCTAGTTATTTTAAAAGGTGATGTGGAGTTTCATTCAGCGCTATTTAGACCTGTTTTTCCGCTAGTGGTCCATGTACAGTATTTTTAAAAAAATGCACTACTCGAAACTCGACTCGAGATCGTTGGTTTTTTACTACTCGAACTCGAACTCGACTCGACTTGAAAAAGTGCTACTCGCACACCCCTAAATTTACTATATAGGTAAACTACGTAGACAGGCATGTTATGGGTTAAACTACGTAGACAGGCATGTTATGGGTAAACTACGTAGACAGGCATGTTATGGGTAAACTACGTAGATAGGCATGTTGTGGGTAAACTATGTAGACAGGCATGTTATGGGTTAACTACGTAGACGGGCATGTTATGGGTAAACTACGTAGAAAGGCATGTTGTGGATAAACTACGTAGACGGGCATGTTATGGGTAAACTACGTAGATAGGCATGTTGTGGGTAAACTACGAAGACAGGTATGTTAACATAACCAAGAACAATGCCGTGCTGAATCAGAACGAGGTTTTGAGCACGAGTTTACAATACTCTGACCGGAAGATTAAAAAAATACTACAGTAAGACCTCGTTCATCCGAGCTCCGAGTAACCGAGATCCCGTGTAATCCGAGCTGGTTTCAGGCGCCCTTTCCCTTTTTTAATTAGGTCGAAATGTTATGTTCTTTACATCGAATGTCGTGCAGTATGCTGTTTACTACAATGACGTTTTACGTAGTGATGACATCGGGTAGTAAATATTAGAATTGACTCCGGAGCCTTGGGAACCGAGTAGTTGTCGACTCCTCGATCAACAATAAAGATGTGTGGCTCGTTGGTCTTGTGGTTAGCGTATCTGCTTCCAATGCAGAAGGTCCAGGGTTCGATTCCCGCCAAAGTCAGAAGTTTTTTAACTTCTGATTTGGACTTGAGTCTATCAGTTCTTGTCTTAACAGTTTGTAAACGGTGACTTTGGAGCCGTCCTAGCAATGAAGAACATAATAAATTCAGAGTTGTTCTGAATCGGCCTTGTTGATTCTGGCGTTGATCCGCAGGTGTTCGCACTGTTCATACCACTGATTGCTATTATTTCCTATTCAAAACATCGATCTTTGGTTGGTTATCGCTCACTCGTCGATTGCGTCGGGGCCTACAGGGTTGGCTTAGTCGCTTTGATTTACTGTCCCCCACTGAAAATCAGTTATATAACTGAGTGGGTAGACTCTAAATACAATTTATTTATTTTATAAGGTAAAAGCAGTTGACCTTCACCAATGTTGAACACCCTCCTACAGGCCTAATTTGTTCCAGGAGAGAGCATAAAATCAAATGTTTTGGCAGTAAGTAACAATACTTTATTGGTTGTTTGTAAGGTTGACTTGGTGAATGAATTTTTTTATGCAAAAGTTATTTTTAGCCCACTACTCTAGTTGCACAACGCTGACCCCCCCCCCCCCTCCTCCCACGCCACCAACTACTTATCGCTAGCTCGCTTGTCAGTCTTGGCCGGGCCAAGACTCTCGCTGATTTGTTATGTTTACATTATGAGATAACAAGACCACAAGTGTAATCCCATTCAGTCTTGGCCCAGCCGCCCTGCTTTGTTTACGTTACGAGCAGACCTGGGTAGTAACGTAACGGAAGTAACGCGTTACTGTAACGATATTACTTTTTTCAGTAACGAGCCAGTAATTTAATTACAATTTTCTCAAAGTAACGAAAGAGTAATTTCACTACTTTTATCATTGTAATTTGGCGTTAGTAACGCGTTACTTTTGCCGCGCGGCTCGTGCCTTTGTTGGATGAGCGTAGCGAGCGAAGCGAAGATTCCATTTCACTACACTGGAGAAAAAAATCCGGAATGTTTTTTTTTTTTTTCTTCTTTTTTTCTTTTTGTATTTTTGTCTGTTTGTCCACACGATTCCGGCTAAACCGATACTCCGATTGCGATGAAATTTTATGGAGGCCTTCGAAATCTCTGAACTTAGAACTGCCACGTTTTTGAGCGCAATCGGAAATTTTTTTCTCATGAAAATCGCAATTTTACGATTTTTTTCAATTTTTAAAAAATTTCTTCGGCTTATAACACCTACATGCTTTTTCCGATTTTAATGATTTTTGCAAAGAACCTTTATTTTATGAATTAAGATATTTTTGTGAAATTTGAGCGCAATTGAAAAAATATTTATCATAAAAAACGAAATTTTACAGGTTTTTTCTTTTTTTAAACAATTCTTTGACTTATAACACCTACATGCTTTATCCGATTGTAATGATTTTTTCGCAGAACCTTTATTTTATGAATTAATATATTTGTGTAAAATTTGAGCGCAATCGAGAAATTATTTCTTATAAAAATCGCAATTTTACGATTTTTTTAACAATTACGATTAATTAAAAGAAAAAAAAATAAGTTTATTTTTAATTTAATTTCATTTAATTTTTAAAAAATTTCAACTTAGTAATGATTTTGCCACAGAACAACAGAAAATTCGCATAACACATGGCAGCTCAATGCACCAATTACGCTCATCCAACAACGCGGCGGGACTTAAGCGTTTTCCTAGTGTATCAAAATCAGTCACTGGGCCAGTGCGCTTGCTGCCTTTCTACGTATCGCCCGCTTGAACAATGTGCGTGTGCATGCAGCATTTCGGACATTTCATAGGTCTGATCGAGAGATTTCTAGTCCCGAGTTTTTATTTCAGAACCTAGCCATGTTCACTTTTGGTACTTCCGCCTTTGACGAGCGCCGTTGACGACGTAATTATCTACTTGACATCAAACATTCAAGTCTGTGTCAAATAAATCGATAGTCGAATTGTTACACTTGTAGAGTAGTTACAACATTTTGCCGATAGATGTCACCCGCGTAATCAATAATTTACTATACATCTATACGTCGATATCTACAATATCTCTGTGATAGGCCTCCGCTGGTTTTTGAAGTGTGGGCGTGGATAACACCCTGTCTGAGACCCGCCATCGGCAGACAAAGCACTTGCGTCATACTCGTCCGCACGTCAGATACATTTTAAATTAAAAAGTAATTTTGAAAGTAATTTCACTACTTTTTTTCATAAAAAGTAACGTAATTTCATTACTTTCTTTGAAAAGTAACTAAATAGTAATTTAGTTACATTTTTACTGAAGTAATGAGTAATGTAATTTCATTACTTTTCAAAAGTAACTTACCCAAGTCTGGTTACGAGGTAAGATAACGAGACAGCAAGTGCAATCTCATTCAATTTATCATCAAAGCAAAGCAGTGGGCAACTCGATTTACACTACAATGTCCAGACTCCAGACCAAGGTCGAGACAGAGTCAGGGAGGGAGAGAGAGAGAGACAGAGCGAGAAAGAAGGAGCGCAAGCTAGCACGTAGGCGAGGGGGATGGGGAAGGAGTAACCAGCTGCGCACAACAACTCAACAGAAGACATTCATAAATCCAACACTTTTGAAGGAATCGACTCCTTGAAAATGGAGTCGACTCCAATAGGAGTCGGGTACCCGAGTACCCGATGTCATCACTAGTGTCACATAAGAATTGCACAGCGCGTGAATTGTAAGGGGGGTTGGGGGCAGGGGTCGAGAGTAGGGTGCCGTAGAGTGTTGAGCCAGTGTCTTTGTGAGTGCTTGCCGCCGCGACCTTGCTCAAAGACGGCGGACGAGAGAGAAGAGAGGGAGGGAGAGAGAGTAAGAGACAAAATATGGCCTTGAAGACGACATGATAGAGGCTGGCTATGATTATGAAGAAATAAACATTGTATCGGGACATCCAGTCAATGACAGACGCGGAGATAACCGTTACCCCTCCTCCTCCCAAGCCACAGATTACGTATCGCCTCACTTTAGTCAATCAATAATAATAATAATAATAATAATAATAATAATAATAATAATAATAATAAATGGTTTATTGTCATAGTATCTACATTTTGCGAGAAGCATTTTCAGATGTAATTTGCTAAAGACCAAGACTCTTGCCGAGTTGTTTTGTTTCATTATGACTGAGATAAGATAATGAGACCACACATTCATTCTATCAACAAATCAGTCATTTATGTTATGAGATAAGATAAGGAGACAACACATTCATTCTATCAGCAAAGCAGTGAGCAGCCAATGTCATCACTAAGAGGCAGTTTATTTATGTTCTTTTAATGGTATGTATATCATTTTACCATATCAGGCTATGCTACGAGAGCAAATATACACAAAATCGCGATCATCCAAGTTTTTCGATAATTCGAGCTGCACCCGGTCTCAGACACCTCGGATAATAGAGGTTTTACTGCACTTAATTTAATCTGCATAGGTATCTAGAACCTCTATACCTATAAAAGAGCAAAATATTAAATTGTCAAGAGTTTATTATCAGAAACACAATTCCCTATTCATAGGTTCTAGTAAAACTATTGGTATTGTCAAGTTATGTTATTTAGCTTGTTCATGTACAAATTTGTTTTCTCATTAAAACAAACAGATTTGTTTTGATTCCAGCGGCCGAGGATGAGATATCATTCGATCCCGATGACATCATCACTAATATTGAAATGGTAAGAATGATTAACATTATTCTTTCTCTTACCTCAATCCTTGGCTTCTGTTGACCCTTCTTTCTTCCGACCTGATTTCTCCGTCTCGATCATCGGTTCTTGTCCTTATTCGTCATAATATGTTGTCCTTCCATTTACCTTGTGTATATTCTATGCTTTGGCATCGTTCTCTTCATGTGGCTAGATGAATAGATCTAGATAATGCAAGTTTAGGTTGTAACATACCGTTGTCTTGTGTCTAGATCGACGAGGGATGGTGGAGAGGATTCTGTCGAGGAACCTATGGACTATTCCCAGCAAACTACGTTCAACTTCAGCAGTGAGAGTTTTTAGTATTTGGACCGAATATTCAGGGACAGGTGAAAATGATTTTATAAAAATATTAATGACTGTTACTTTGGTAATATAATTGTTTATTTTAACTTACAATTATTTTATCATTATGATAAATCAATATTGTACTATTTAAAATGAATCCACATGACTAGATTGTTATCGTTATATTTTAAACTATGTAAACAATACAACATGGAAGTTATGGTAATGCTGATTTTAATTTTAATTGGATTTTGTACCATGCATGTGTTCGCCAGGTTTTCACTGAACGTTTGTTTCGTAAACATTAGCCTGGAGTTAAGTTGCCATAAGTAGAGATATGCTGGAGCAAACTCTCTGGTTCCATTGTGAAGCATGTAGTAAAGAGTAGACCAATTGTAGAAATTGTCTCGTTTGAAAATATTGAATTGTTTCATTATAAACAATAGTATGTGATAATGTAATGCATCTTGAGGATTCTACGATATGACTTTTACTGTAAGAAAATATGCCTCTTTTAACCTCTTATCAGACTTGGCTACAATCGATATTAATTTTGTCTGCAATAGCTTTGTTTAACGGGGGGAATGGGGACTTCGTAGTGATGAGTACATAGTTAGTGACAAGAGTTCCTAATCATGTAGTAAAAACAAGGACCGTACTTAGTTAACATGCGAGGGTACCAGGAAAACCATGTAGTACTACCTAGTTTTCAAAGGTTGGTAAAGAAAGTAGAAACGGATGATTTTTTTCATTAATTCTCGTAAGTGATGTGGCCGCAACTTCTAATTGAGAAAAATTCTAATTCTTCTATTGATTAAATTTTAATTTATTGAGTACGGGGAGTAAAATATAGGCCTGGTTCCCTCACCATCGTAAGGATTATTGACAGCTGATTGGTCCGTCGTAAGGATTTTGTTGTACGTAGTTCATTATTCAAATTTATTTATTCAAATTTACATTTTCATTCATGTACGTAGCTCTTATCAAAAACTATTAACACAAAAGCCCTATATCCACGTAACAATAACAATTCCTTACGTACGACGGTGTGGGAACGACTTTAAGAAATAAAATGAGATGATTTATTACTATTATATTATAAGTATCAAATTTATCGTTGGTTAATGAAGGGCTCAGCTCCATTTTAATCAATGGTATTAGGTACCTAGCACTGACACGACTGTGTGGCATGCTTTAAACCACGTCTTTTCTATAGACACACTAAAATGTAATTGGCTACGTCTTATTGTTCAGAAGAGTGTGTTTCTTCATGCATGGCTGTACTAGGGTTCACTTGCACTTGTTAACAAGAAACTTTGTTTGTATCGGTCGGAGATTTTAGTTTGGTACTCAACTCAGTCTCCCATGTGAACAAGACTATTGTGAACTATTTATTTCATATCTTTACTCTTTAGCATTGGCAACAATGAATAATGCTTAGCTGCAAACTGAAACAGCAAAGTTTGCTGAATGTTAAATTTCAAACTTGATTAATCACTAGAATCAAATTTATGAGGCAAAATACACCAACATTTCCTTGTTGTATTGGGTGTTATTGAATGAGTGGAGGGTTTTAACAACGATGGCTAAGCTGGCTGGCTGATTAGCAAAATTGCACTACTACGGTGTAAGCACAAAATGTACTTTATCCGTTGACTATGAACAAATCTTCCTATAAACCATTGATCATCAAAACAAAATCTATGGTGAAAATAAGAATAGAAAATAAACTTTTTAAGTGATAACAGTATACATAGATCAATAATAATAATATGATGTACTACTAAGTATTAAGTAACAACAATGGAATGACATACGTTAACCTTATCGTTACAACTATGCTCAATACAATTTTATCCATGGATAATTTTTTTATATAAAGCGCATTAAATCAAATTTACAATAACATCTGCTTATTTCTCTACTTCCTCACAACCTGAATAATTCTAATATACTAACCTTTGTACCACATTGTAATTGTATCTCCGCTTATCACTTCACAACTCATCATTACTTGTACTGTAGGAACAGAACCTAACAAACCATGATGAAAAAGATTCTAGGGTTTTAACAAGTACCGTACTAACCTCTGATCAGCAGTAGGCAAGTATCCATTCAGTAGGGAGTCAAATATAACATTACTACCATGTGCTTAGCATACACATACTACCATTAAGTTTAACAGAATTCATAATATGCTCATTTATGATTAATTATGATATGTTACTAGAACCGCATTTTATACATTATCTAAAAGTAAAATGTGAAATAGCAGCACATTTCAAAGGCATATTATGTAAATTGATATTGTGACGAATTGAACGCCAGCCTACCCAGACAAGGGTTTAATTTCATTCGCCTCCACCAGATTGGTTGTTAGGATTCAATCAGCCCTTAGATGATAAAGCTCTTACTTGTCATACGAGAGGATTCATACGCGACCCTTACATTCAAAGATAAGTCAAATATAATTGCCAAGGAACATCGACAGGTAGGTTCAAAGATGAGACAGATTAAACCACAATAACATTTTAAATCTCTGTGTCCGTTTCATTTATAATTTAACATCATCATTTAACATAGTCTAACAGGAGGATAGCGACAGGAATGGATCTCATTGAAATGTGGCCAGAAGGGCTTAACGTGATTGTACATGAATGCCTATAACTAGCAATTAATAAAGAGATCCATTGGAGTTGCTTGCCCTAGACACAAGATATTTACTTTTAGAACATAATGATAATAAACTTTGTTATTGCTTACCGTTGGATGATTGATTCGTGGTCTTGGTTTGAAACTTAACTGCTGTTCGCTTGTACTGACACTGACGGCTATGGACGATACTCTGACTGCTTCTAACTCTGACCTTTGTCATTTCGCTACGTATTTCTATATATATATTTGCCGATACATTTGGCAATCCCCCCTTCTCCTTATGCGAGTGCGTAAGGTCCTGTCACGTTTCTAACTTTCGTAGTCGTCCTAAATAAATTAATGAAGTGATTAGATTGCTTCTGCATCCCTTGACCGCCGCCAGTTGAAGACTGTGCACCATGGTCAAGTTTCGGGTCCCTGATTTGGGAGGCAAGACATGAAGTGTTGCGCCTTGCAGAGTCGGAGTTTAGGCTAATTAGTCAATACAGTAACAGATCACACCCTGGCCCTCTGATGGACACAAAGCGTCGTAAAACTGTCGTAAACCTGTGGAAACCCCCGAGGTGAAATCACAGGTGAAACAAAGAAGACGTGAACGAATATTAAGCAAGTGTGTAGAAGCTCGCTGTTCGTGACAAAACCCCCGCACAAGCGTTCTACCCCCTGGTAGACTCCGCAAAAAATAAAAATTCAAAGAAAAACCAAAAGGAGAGAAAAAAAAAATTCAAAAGTCAAAATCAAAATTGAAACCCAAAGACCTGGAATCAACCATTCCAACAGTGGACCAATGCCCACTCATACTAAACCTGTAAAAAGAGAGAGAGAGAGAGAGAGAGAGAGAGAGAGAGAGACTAGTTAGAAACAGAAATATACAATAAACAATAAACAATACATTAAACAACCGAGGTAAGCACACCCCAAAAATAAAAAAAAAAAAGACACAAGAAAATTGCGACACACAAAACAATCAAATTACTATAATAACCACATGTGGTCAGAGTTCAGGGGTTTCCAACAATATGGAGGTATCTTGAAGTATAATCTTGTATTAAAATGTTCAAAACTCAACAAAAAACAAGTACTATTTTAAAGTGAATGTTTCAACAAAGAGTTAAACTCTGGGACGGGAATCACTAGATCACTGTATATTGTCACTGGTCACTGAAATGTTGTTATGGTGCATAATAATTTCGAGAGTCAATAGGATGATCGAATCGGGGTGGACAAGTCGTGGTGGGGATGTTGAGATGCCGGGTCGGCTAGTGGAGGAAACGAAGACGGCACATCATGGTCCATCCAAGGTAGTGGTACAGCCGCCCTTGGGGTCGTGTCCCAACATCTAACGACGTTATCTCCCATTACTTGGCATGCTTCCGAGATACATGGCGGTGATTGACCTGGGACCCAGCAAGGTGACCAAGTCGGCACGGAGCCAAGCGTCGGTGTTGATGCATTGGATGGGCTGGTCGTCGGTACAGGTACGTCCGAGAGGTGATGACACAGCCTGCATCAGAGGCAAGACGTGACCGTGGTAGTGATTCCCACCGGAGTCGTCCAGGCTTCTGGGACTCGCACCCATGAATAGGGGGTTGGCGCCGTCCTTGCCATGAGTGGACGTGGACTTTCCGGTTTCCCAGGGGGAGTTTTCATTTTCTAGACATAAAAGGACTTTATTAAAACACAATTTTAACGTTTTACAAAATAAATCACAGCACAAACAAGGAAAATGACTAAAACGTATTACTATTATTCACTATTATTATTATTATTACTATTATTTAAATTTTGTAGAAAAGTTTTATTTCAAATTCTCATACGGAGTTTGGTCCAAAGTCTTCATCTCAATGTATCCATCTGGGCCCTCCTCTGGAGTTACAGGTGGCATAGGGAATGGAACAGAAGGACAGCGGGGAAAGTCGTAAGTAGGTGTTGGAACTGGGACTCGTCTTACACGAGGCATAGGAAAGGAAAGATCGTCCAGACCCAGATCCAGGTAAGTCAACGTGTCTGAGGGTCTCGGACTCGGATTCAATTCTGGTATAAACATGGAGAGGAGGAGGGGTAATAAGTGGAGGACGGATCATGGGCGTCTCCATGAGTTGACTTGTGACTGGAAGACCCACGTCTGGCCTGACAGTGACATTGGGAAAACATTTTCCGGTCTGTTAAAGGGCCCCTGACAGCGACCGGAAGGACATCTGATCTGACAAACGTCCGTTGCCCGATACTGGGATCTGTCAAACGGTGTTGATGCACGGGAGGGTGGAACATGGTTCCACCATCTCTCCAGCTTTTACCAATTTTCCAGTATAAAATCCCCTGACTAAAAATGAGAATGGCAATGATTATCCCCAAAATCCAATACATTCCCTGTGACTGTACAGGAACGGGTATGGCAGAGTTGTCATTTTCCACAGGTCGAACAATGAGTTTACTAAGTCCCACCACATTTACATATCGACCGTTGTTTATACTATTATTTTTTACATTAAATGATTTATTCACCCAGTGTCCGAATGTGATCAGATAAACCTGCAATGGGATGGTACTATCCGCCTCCAGGTTTGGACGTTGCCATTGCGTGAAGGCGTCTCCCGTTTACCGACCACAATGGAACACGTACAGCAGGGGATTTGTAAATAAACAGCGGTATACGGTTCATCGCGTTTAAATTTTCCTGAACACGCGCCTCCGAGCACGTGACCTTGATCGGTGAGGGGGCCTTCAGAAGGACGGCTTGGTGAAAGGACAAGTGATGTAGTGACGGCTGTTGGTTTTCAATATGACACATCAGCGGACACAAATGTTGCAAGTCCAGGCTTGACCCTCCATTAGGATTAGCATAAGACATAATTTGAGAAAGTTGTGTTGAAAAGGCAAGTTCTGAATGAGACATAGATAATTCGAGTGGGAATGACAACTCAACCCTTGTACATCGATAATTTTTGTTTAGAGTCTTTAATTAGAGCTACTCTATTTACGGGAATATTAGGAACACATATTTTTTTAAAGTAGTTTACCGGAGTTACGCTTAAATCTACAACTTGTACTGAATTAATTTCCTTGTTTAATACTGGAACAAATAATTTTATTATAACCATTGATTTGGACAGAATACATTTGATTAAAGGTTGGGTGTAAAAAGCTGACAATGACGTGAGACTTATTGTTGTAGTGAAATTTGACTTCTCTATCTCCCCATAAAAAGAATAAAGCCATGATCTTATAAGATCAGGGGAGATCATGTCGGGATGCAATGTATTTGCGGCGCAGCCATTATAATTATGATCTGTTCTAATATTTCTATTAATAAAATTCATAGAAATGTCACAACGATTCCTAGGATCCAGCGAGGCTTTACCGTCCCGATATCAGGATTGCACCCGGTCCAGGGCGATCATTCTCTCATCGGAGATTACCACAAGACCTCCCTCGGGTTTGTCTAAAGTCCCTACTCCCGAATGATGTAAATATACTGAGGCTAATTCATTTGTTTCAATGTCAGAAAGTATCCGGGAATCTCCCTCGTCTTCCATCCACTTAAACCCAGCGTTGGACAGATAGGGCTCAAGCTGACAATAAGTTGGACCGTCGTTTATCACCATAGACACGCCAACCCTACGAGGTAATTCTAATTTAAATTAAACATAGCTACTGCATCTGAATATGTATTAATCCCAGGCCCCTGGTATAATAGTGTATCCCGTGATTAATTTCACATCCTCTCCAAATGCAGTAATTAAAAAAACACATATTGAAAAGAATCAAAATTTTTAAAAGTGTCCATGGTTATAGAGATTGAGGTAGTGATTAAAATTTGGTGTGCTTCCTGGTTCTTACGTGTGGATGGGGTCACGTCACACACGTGTCCCCCCACACGTCTAACACATAAGAAACAAAGAAAGATTAAATATTCACATAGGTGTACAATGGGCACCTACGTGATTGTTAGCTTAGCTGGCTTGTTGAAGGATGGCCTACTCGATTGTTCCCAACTGAACAAATTACTGGGCCTATTCCCCACAAGATAATTAAAATATTTGACTTATTTTAATTTATATATTCATTTAAGTTACGTTATTGAGATACTAGTCTCCTCTCTCGTTAACTAATTGATGGTTATTTGGTGGGATATAGGTGGGGTGAGGATTACTAAAAGGAAGGGGCTAGGTATTAGGGTTTCTACTCGTCTATGGCCTCTAATTGGGCTATTAGATCGTCAGGAATGGAATTGCGGGAGTGAAACGGAATAAGTCCGTTAGGAGATACCTTTTAAATATCTCGAAGACCTCGTAATAAAAATTGCCACAAGGACACGGAACCTCCTGGTTAATTGCAGTCTTTCCCAGATCAAGTTCGCTTTCGAGAACGAGGTATCGATCGCGGAGAGCCACGAAAAAGAAGGAGTTATCAGGCTGGTCGCGCGCCTCCAACCATTGGCTGCGAAGCTGGGTTAACTCAGCCTGGATCTCAACGTGCCTTGACAAGGTGCGGTGGTATCGAAATGCTATGTCTATGTTTCTTACTGACTGAATGGCCCGATATCGCCAGACATGTCCCGTGAATGAAATGAGAAATTAACTTAATTTATAACTAATTGTGGTAATTAACTGTAATTAAAAATATACTGAGGTCTGAGAGATTGTAATTTCGTATTCCCCTCGTGCTTCAGAAAGATTATATAAACAAAAAAATGCTCCCTGAAGTACAAGTGAAAATTTGGCTAACTCCAAAAACAAGGTTTTTGAGAGTTAGACTCTTTTGGTCGTTTTGTGCGACACAGGCAGAGCTAACCTTTTTTAGTGGGTGTATGAGTGAATAGTGACTTGATGGGGTTAATCGTTAGTCTAGATGGACATCGGGGAAATGATGAGAAAGTAAGTTTATTTGGAAGAGGGTTATGAATCGATGAAACGTCCCGTTGTCGGCTCCCAGGTAATACCTACGTGTACGTGAAGATTGGTTTTATTTCGAAGATCAATCTCCCCATAAGGTTGATCAGACCCTATGAAGGAAAGAAATTCTCAAGTTACCACTTTGACAGATGTATATTTGAGCCGACTGGGTTTATCCTCGTGACATGGGAGCTTAAACAGTCTCAAACATTTATTATTACATATCCACCATACATTTTTACATTTTTATTCCCCACTCAAGTGATTCATTTTTATTCACTCACTCAAGTAGAAGGTATGAAATAAGCAATTCCAATCTCATCCTTTCATTGTGGCCTCTTAGAAGGATGGGTGGAAAGCATAATTATCACACCCTCCCGGTCTCAATTTACAATCCATAATTGTAATTTATTCATTTTAACTTATTTAATCTGGTTGAATTGAATTGAATTATTTCCACTTAGTATTGATATTCCTTCTCTAGTTTTGTGGGTAAGGTTTGCAGTCAAGAGTGCATTTCTCATTCTGCTAATTAGGATTGTGCCGTATCTGAAACTGACGGTCTTAATAAAAAAACTGAGGTTGTTTTATTAGCAACTACTGCAATTTTTCAATATAAATGCAATGAAAATAAGTTCAATATTAAAAACTGAAATGCTCCTGTTAATTTAATGAGGGTACTTAGAATCTTATTCATCCTTGTATCCCATAATTAGTTTGGAGTCAATTCTTTGATAATTCCTGGGCCAATTTGTGACAACCAAGTGTTCACGCACAGCACATACTTTTTTATTGAGTATTGTTACGTGACACTGGGCCACGGCCGAGAATTACGTGCCCTGAATGCATACTGGGCATATCATGGCTACGATTTGTTTACTGACGTCTTATTCGCCTCTTTGCCTGGCGATTTTTAAATCGTATCCTAAAGCAATTCAAATAACTCTTTAAACATTTATCAGTGGCTACCCATAACCCAACAATGATAAAAGTCCATCTTTATTTTGTAAATAAAGGTTTCACTTTATAACTGTGTCTCTGTTCGTCCCAGTTCCCTGGCATCTAGGCAACTAAGTGTTCACATACATTTTTACACTTTGTATTCAGCGTTGTGATGTGACACCTGTGTCCTAGTCAAGAAAAACGTTGGATGAGTACACATTGTTATTCACAATGAACAAAATTACTTACGTAAAATTATTTCCGTAGTCATTATTTATACTGGAAATTCTTATTAACTAAAATAACTGCTGTTAGTTCATACACTTTTTAAACCCTTTGTTTTAGTTATTACTTCTTCATACAAATTGTATACCAGCATCGCAGCAGCGTTTTGGTCAGAACGCTCAACGACTGCCAAACAATCTTCGTACATTATTTCTTATTAGTCTACCTGAGTAACTTGTCCCGGATACACAGCCACTGGTAACTAATTTTAAATTCTTACACTATTTTTTCTACTGTGTTGTGAGTGTAGAAGGGGAAAGGTTTCTATAAGAGACGTCGCTCTACTTGTTAATAACCCCCGACTCCGTGGTCCGTGATAATGTTTTCTTGTCATTTAATGATAATTGTTCCTACCCTTTGTTACCCTTTCATAACCTGATTGGGTTTTGACTCTCTGGCCGAAGCAACAGGGATTAATACATTTTTTACTGTGCCATCCGAGAAACATACTGTGGCTCTTCCGTGTCATGTACAATCGGACTTATTTCGGGTTCATCAACCAAACTTTCACGTTTTGCATCGTAGGTTACTCGCTTAGATTCGGTGGGGACTCGTTTTCGGGAATTACTTTTCTTGTTGCCCCGAATTCTTTTATAATTCTGTTTCTTCACGTAAAATTTCCAAAAAGTGCATAGCAAAGCTATCAATACTGCTACCATGCAGAGTTTGTGCTACTATATTTAAAACGACATGTTCTATATGGGGAACATCATCTCCATACACTGTGCCTATTGGTACGGCCGTGACACGAGCTAACATTGGATGACGTTCGCCACAACAGAAATATGGCTAGACTTAATCCTAAATTCCATACGTAAATCCAACCGGTGTGGCGCGTGTTATGATCTATGATATTAGTGATCTCATGAGTCGTCATGGCCTCCGACGTGAAATCTTGATGGGGCGGGGTCAAGTTTTTAAGAATGGTACATTATTTGTCCAATGATAATTTAAACATTCAGATAAATCGGTAAATACGGGTAGTCTTTCAGGTTGTTTAGGAGAAATTTTTACTTCATGTAACTTTGTCCAAGAAGCTGGTATTACGTGAGTGGCCGCGATAAAGGTTTTCTCCCTACTACACGGGTATTGGGGAGGTATTTCTAAAACTTCCCCTATTTTTACGCTACATCTACAAGGTATACGCAGTTGCAGAGCTCCTGGTTGCCCTTTCAAGGGGCTATTAAAAATAATGCTATTTCCCGGGCAATTAAAAATTATTGGGTCTACTGGATGAGTAATTACATAGGTTTCCGCGGCGATTTCACTAATAGACAAGGCGGTGCCTAATTGACATTGGAAAATACAATATTTATTTAATTCGGATATGGTCGATCCTATGAACATTTTATTGGGCAAACCGGACCTTGGGTGGTGTCAGAAGTATACCTAGGGATAAAACATAACCCGTCTTCGTATGGCGACAGTTGGCTAAAGCTGACCCAGTAATTGTTTTAATTTTTTGGCCTGACACTGCAAGGTAAGTAGTTTGGTGCATGATTATACAGGTTTCATTTTTCCATGCAAATGGAGTAGTAATCATCTCGAACATTTTCCAAGGGGTCCTTTGGCTCTAATCGGTATCTTGACATTTATTACTATTTGTTTTTTGTCCATAATACAATTTGCAATTTTTAATTTTAAATAACTAGAAGCCTGTGTGGGTGGAATTACTAATTCATACCCATCTTCTTGCAAATGTGGATTTAATTTTTTTTAATCTTTAACGAGTACTGATAAGGGAATTATATTTGTAGGTATGAGATTATTCCTACAGTGGCTAATTGCATCCATTCGCTGAATATAATGAAGAGTTTGGAGCTCGTTTTTATTGTCCTGCATTAAGTCTTGAATTATTAGATAGATAACATTTACTACTGTGCTCCTCATGTATTGGGAATCTTTGTACACATTTTCAAATTGACTGTGCATTTCCTGAAAAGCTTTGGCATTTGCTCGGGTGTAATTGTTGAAGGCCTCAGTTGTGTCATTCATCCATTTATATTCATTTTGGATGGCTCCGCGTAATTGATTTACCTGTTTTTGTATACCACTGGTGTCACTAATTAGTTCATTAACGCTATTAAGAGTGGCCACCCCACAACACCACCGAAGCACGGACCCTATAAAGTCTAAACTTCGTTTTTGTATCTTAGATTTGCCGAATATTTTTGATTCATCTTCTAGGGACATCTCCGCATTGTATAACTTTGCTTGTATTTGTAATTGTAAGTCGTGTACTAATTCAATTACTTGACAGAAATTTTCTTTTCGGCTAGAGTCACATCGTGGGTGTGTGTAACCGTGTGGGTCTGTTATGAGTGGAATCCAATCTGTTTGATACGTTAGGGGTATACTGGATTCATACCCTAGACTTTGGGGTAATTGCTTCCAATAAACTCCTGCAACTACCTTTATTGTGTACTGGCTTGAAGTGGAGTTGAACCCAGGATCGTGACACTACACCATGCTAGAACTCCCAGCAGGAGGGTCACTGATCTCCCGATTTCCATATCTTTGGGAGGTTTTGACTACTTCCGCCGTCACCTATTAAATATATAAAAGGCAATTGGAATAGTTCTATTTGGGTACCTTTGTTTAATACATTATTTTAAATGTATTTTAATTTGGCGTAGTAATTTCTAATAATTAATATTTGGTTGATTAATTATTTTTATTTGATAATCTACGGATTTTTATTTTTACACTTTCTTGTGTATTTTCTGGTCGTTAGTCATTCCTACCTTATCACAGTTTCGTTCATAACTAGACTAATTTATTATCACCCGATATTTTTCAGAGCCTTAATTAATTATTTTCGTAATTAATTAATGAATTACTTTGTTTTTTTACATTACTAGTATATGACCTATTATGATCACAAAAAATACATCTATTCTTTCTAAATAATTAGTATTATGTTAATTATTCTTGACTAAATGCTCATTTATAGCACCAAAGTTTTGCCTTTATTTGCAGACTTGTACATCTAATCCTGATCACAGCTATGTTCAGTGTACCTTATTTATGATACTTATTAATAACTTATTGCTTTAAGGAGTAAAATATGTATTTTCTTTTCTTTCTTTTTCTCTTTTGATTCCTTGTTTATTTATTTTTGTTTTTTTTTTTTTCTTCCCTCCACCACTATATTGAAATTACTTTTTACATCTCCATTTTTACGTTTTATAAAATGGATTAGTTTGGACATGGGGCGATTTCGCAATTTTCGATCTGACACGGCTGGGAGTTTTCGAGTCTGTTTCTTGGTGGTTTTTGGGTGTACAGTGGGTGCAACAACTTGGGGAGCAGTCTGTTGAGTGTTCTGAGGAATAATTGGCGTATTACTTTGTGTGTTGGCAGGAATAATCGGCGGATTATTCTGTATGTTTTGAGGAATAATTCGTGCATTACTTTGTGTGTTTGCAGGAATAATCGGAGGATTATTCTGTATGTTTTGAGGAATAATTTGTGCGTTTTTTTTTTTTTTTTTTTTCTGTAAAGGTAATGTTGCAGGGTTTAGGTTGAATGGCTGACACTGTGCACAGGGACAGTCAACATTCACTATGACATGTTGTTGATGATATGGAAAGATTCTTGATACATGCACTATATCTAATTTTGCAGCTTTTGTTTTTCCCATTCTTACTCGATAGTTTACCGGTCCAGTTTGGGATTCTATCGTATATGGTCCATGGTATCGGTGCGCAGCAGCTGACTCAACCCGATGCGTCTGATGGGTGAATAAATTTTGACTTGATCGCCGACTTTGTATGTGACATCTCGGTGACGGTCATCATACTGTTCTTTGTTTTTATCCTGCTTTCTTTTCAAACGATCTTTGACTAGTTCTAGAGCCTCGGTCATCCGACTTCGGTATTCTATGGCCTCGTCATTTGTAATCGGGGGCATTAGTTCTGCTTCTAGGGGTAATATGGGGTCTCTACCGAATACAAGAGAGTAGGGAGAAAGAGCCATTACGTCATGCCGGCTAGTATTGTATGCGTAGGTTATGGCGGGCAAAAATGAAGACCAATCTTTTTGATTAGTGGCTACATACATGCTTAGCATTTCTGCTATCGTACGATTAGATTTTTCGACCAATCCATTGCATTGTGGATGATAGCTCGAGGTTACGGAGGGCCTAACCCCTAAACTCCGTAACATTTCTGTCACCACAGCTGACCGGAAGACGTCCCTCTGTCGCTCAATAGATGCACCGGACTGCCATAAACACATAGGACCTCTTCAAAGAGAAACTTGCCTACGGCCTCCGCGTTCGGGTCTCTAATAGTTTTCGTGATGAGGTACCTGGTAGCATAATCTGTACATGCAATTATATACTTTTGACCAGAATTCGAACGAACAAAGGGCCCTAACAAATCGATGCTCATGTGAGAAAACGGTGTTTTGTTATCTATGTATATTGGTTGTAAATAGCCCGCAGGTAGTTGGTTTGCGTTTTTTCTGCTTTGGCAATCGGGACACCCAAGTACATACTTTCGGATATCCTTTCTTATGCCAAACCAGAAGCACCTGCTCATTACTTTGTCTTGTGTTTTATTGATTCCTAAGTGCCCAGCCATGACGTTGTTGTGCATTTCGTACAAAATGTCTTGCCTCATTGTTCGAGGTATGCATAACAAGTGTAGCCTACCGTTTCCTGTTGAGTTTTTATAGTGTAATAAATTATCTTTTATTACATAATTTTTTATTTGCCTTTGTTCCACTGCACTGCCTAGGTTAGGGTTTTGCATAATTTCAAAAATTCGCTTAAATTCGTGGTCCTCTTCCTGCCTATCTCTCATGATTTGTGGATCTAATACATAAACCGGGACTTCTTCAGCTTCCTGTTCTTCCCTAGCTTCGTCCTCTTTAGGTGTAAGCAATGGATTGCGACTGAGACAATCTGCATCGCAGTGTGTTTTTCCACTTTTGTGGCGAACTGTGTATGAGTGGTCCTGCAATCTAATTGACCAGCGAGCCAATCTGCCATTTGGGTCTTTTATGCTTTTTAGCCAGCATAAGGAGTGATGGTCGGTTACGATTGTAATGTGGTTTCCCCAAATATAATGTCTAAACTTAAGCAAGCCGTAGATTATGGCGAGCGTTTCTTTGGATGAAATATTATAATTTCTTTCAGCAGCAGTTAAGCTTCGGGACACATAGCTTATTGGGTGCATTTCACCATTGTGTTTTTGTAAAAGTACACATCCTATTCCATAATCTGAGGCATCAGCGTGAATTTCGGTTTCGGCTTTGGGTCAAAATGGGCTAATACAGGGGCGGTTATCAAAGCTTGTTTCAAATTATCGAAAGCTGTTTGTTCTTTTTCCCCCCATATAAAAGGTACGTTCTTTCTACATAATTTATGTAGTGAATGGGCGATCTTTGTATAGCCCTGAATGAATTTCCTAAAATAGTTACACATCCCCAAGAACCTTTGAACTTGCTTTACTTTGGTGGGCTCGGAAAAATTCCGGACGGCCATAACTTTATTTTCGTCTGGAAAAATTCCTTCGCTGCTCACGCTATGCCCTAAAACTTTAATAGTTTGGTATGCAAATTTACACTTGGATGGTTTAAGTTTGAGATTAAACATTCTCAATCTGTCTAACACTCTTTTTAGTCTTGCCAGCAATTCCGAATAGGTTTTTGCAAATATAAGGATATCGTCTAAATACACTAAAGCTTCCTTATAATTAAGGTCTCCTAAAACCTTATCAGCTAATCTCTGAAACGTGGCTGGAGCATTTTTTAGCCCAAACGGTAAACGAGTGAACTCGTACACTCCTCCTCCATTCGAGGTGACGAAAGCACTATATTTTCGGGAGCTTTTTTCCAATTTAACCTGCCAAAACCCGCTATATAAATCGAGACTTATGAAGTATAAATTACCCCCTAAATGACTTAATAGGTCATCTATTACAGGGAGAGGGTACGCATCACCCACAGAATGCTCATTGATTTTCCTATAATCAACGGCAAACCTATAACTATTGTCTGGTTTCTTTACTAGAACAATGGGCGAGCTATAGTCACTGTTTGAACGAGTTATAATATTATTTTCAAGCATTTCTTGGACCTGAGTTATTTATTATTTCGCGTTCCTTAAAGGACACCCTATAAGGAGCTAACTTAATGGGAACCTCATCCTTGAGGTGGATCCTATGTTCTACAGCGTCAGTGGCAGTTAATTCTGACAAACTGTATGCAAATCTATCTCGATATTCATGTAATAAGGCGTTCATGCTGTCACTTTCCTGTTGTGAAAGATTTTCATTTATATCTATTTCTTTGAGAGGAAGTAGGTTTTCTGTCAAAACTGTAGTGCCCTCGAGAATCGATTGTAATTTGTTAGAGTGGTTTATTGCTCTTACATAAGTGTTATGTTTTCCACACAGAGGTTTAGTTCCCAGGTCTAATTGTTTCTGTGACATAAGTTTTATGTTTCGGCTGTAAGTGTTGTTTTCGTCCTCGCGATTGTCCTCTACGAAACATATGTGGGGCTTATTCTCGCGATTATCTTTTATTAAACCCACATTAGTTTGATCATCGCGATTAACCTCTATTAATCAAGTACTGTGAGGTAATAACCTGACATCGGCACTTGCCCTCCATTTAAGTGGGGAAACTTTCTCTAACACATCTTTGACTAAAACTGAGGGCTTGACCAAGGCGCTCAATTTATTGGGTGGTGTTGTGTGTTTTGTTTGTATTTCTTAATCCCTATGTTTAAATTGACTGACGAATTACAACTTTGCTCACTTTCTTTCTTTCTTTTATTTTCTAAGTCAGTGGGGGCTAAGGTTTGTTTTGGTTCATTCCCATTCTCAAAAGGAATCTCAACCTGCTTGTTGTTTACCCTAAAAGTGACTGAACTTTTTACACAATTGATTTGTGCCTCGAACATTCGAAGAAAATCCATTCCTAGTACCACTAGTGGCTGACCCATAATTAAACATAACCAGGAAAGTGTGAATACATTTATTCTGATTAAAATTAATGGCTTTTTCGGATTCCTTGTCCGACCTCATGGGATGTCCGGTAATTGATGATAATATAATTGGTGTCGCAGTATTATTTAAAACATTATTTTCATTCAACAATTGTTTATGTATAAGTGATACGGCCGAGCCTGTGTCTACTACAATAGAAATATTTGGATGGTTATTAACTTCTCCTTTAATCCTAGTGTTTCCTTGGGTTCCAATAATTAATGTTTCTTTAGGTAACCTTACTAAAATTCCTTCTCTCTGGCCATTCCCTGTATCCCCCTTTAAAGTTACCCTCTTTAGTTTTCCGTGATTGGTTCCTTATTAATCGTCCTAGTGGCCCAGCATTGGGAAATGGTGTGTCCTGTATATCCGCACCTCTCACACCTAGGTTTCCCCGTAAGTGTCCTGGAAGAGACGGGTGTCTGGTTTCCTCCTGGTCCCGGGTTTCTAACCCTATTCCCTGGAGTGGCCATAACAGGTGGTCCATTTCCTACTTGGTTCCTTGGGGGACTTAATCCGGGACTAACTTCTAGGTTCATTTGGCCGGTTGGATACCCCTGATTTGATGGAAACCCTTGGTTTGATTGAAACCCCCGGGTTGGTTGGAATCCCTGGTTCCCCCTAAAGCCCTGGTGAGTTTGAAAACTTTGGTTTCTCGGTGGTCCTCGAAACCCCTGGTTTCCCTGATAATTCGAGTTTTTTGGTGGAGTGAACAGTGTTCTTGGTTGGTAACTGTTCCTTAAATTAGCCGCCTGTTGTTCAGAGCGGGTAATCAGCTTCTCCACTGTTTTAATCAATTTCTCAGTCAGGTCCTCTGGTGCATCGTTCCTTCGTGGCGTGTGAGGAACAAAGTCTACAGGAATCTCTTTCTCAGGTTTGGGTGGGGTGGGTTTATTGTTCCCTATCTGTTCTACCCTACTCCCTATCAAAGCCCTAGCTCCCTGAATTTCCTGAACTTTTTCTAAAACTTCCTCAGGCGTGGTTGGATTGAGGTTTGCCATCCGGTCAATTAGTGACGGTAGCATCCCCCGAATGATGTGACCCTTCTTATCTGAGTCAGTCATTTGTGGGTTAACTAATTTGCAAAGCGCCAGTTTGTCGAAAAAGTAGGTAGTAAATTCTTCGTACCTATCTTGTAGTCTGTTTCTAAGTCTGTTTTCCATTGTCTCGGAAAAGCCACTGGGCTGGAAAATTTTCCTAAGTCCCTCTAAAATGTCAGTATGTGTTAAATTTGTAGTGTCCTTCGTTTCATACCATTTGTATGCTGGACCTTCAAGATTAATTTCGATATTTTTCTTAAGGTCGTCGGAGGTCCACTCATTTAATTTCCTGGCTTTCACATATTGTATGATACACTCGGAAACGTCTTCGTTTTTTAACCCAGAAAAAACTAATTGGTCTGTATCTATCGTATTTATTTGTTACTGGCAGCATGTTGTAATGATCCCAAATCACTGAATCTACTGAAATGTCTGAATTACTTTCCCCTTTTAAAGAATAACTCCTAAGTGAACTCCGTGGGGTATTAATAGTTCCTTCTATTGTTAAACTTTCCCCCTCAGCATTGTCTCTTATAGCACTGTTAGTGGTGTCGAAAGGTATTATGTATTCTGGTGTACCTCTATCTCCGGACATAATTTAACACTGACTCATCTTTTCCACTCACCGTCAAGCCCAAACAATATATATTTGACATTATGATTAAAATTAGATACCCGGCTAAGCATCCACCATATGTGACGAATCGAACGCCAGCCTACCCAGACAAGGGTTTAATTTCATTCGCCTCCACCAGATTGGTTGTTAGGGTTCAATCAGCCCTTAGATGATAAAGCTCTTACTTGTCATACGAGAGGATTCATACGCGACCCTTACATTCAAAGATAAGTCAAACATAATTTGCCAAGGAACATCGACAGGTAGGTTCAAAGATGAGACAGATTAAACCACAACAACATTTTAATCTTGGTGTCCGTTTCATTTATAATTCAACATAGTCTGGTAGAAGGGTAGCGACAGGAATGGATCTCATTGAAGTGTGGCCAGAAGGGCTTAACGTGATTATACATGAATGTCTGTAACTAACAATTTAATAAAGAGATCCATTGGAGTTGCTTGCCCTAGACACAAGATATTTACTTTTAGAACATAATGATAATAAACATTGTTATTGCTTACCGTTGGATGATTGATTCGTGGTCTTGGTTTGAAACTTAACTGCTGTTCGCTTGTACTGACACTGACGGCTATGGACGATACTCTGACTGCTTCTAACTCTGACGATTGTCATTTCGCTACGTATTTCTATATATATATTCGCCGATACATTTGGCAATCCCCCCTTCTCCTTATGCGAGTGCGTAAGGTCCTGTCACGTTTCTAACTTTCGTAGTCGTCCTAAATAAATTAATGAAGTGATTAGATTGCTTCTGCATCCCCTGACCGCGCCAGTTGAAGACTGTGCACCATGGTCAAGTTTCCGGGTCCCTGATTCGGGAGGCAAGACATGAAGTGTTGCGCCTCGCAGAGTCGGAGTTTAGGCTAATTAGCCAATACAGTAACAGATCACACCATGGCCCTCTGATGGACACAAAGCGTCGTAAAACCGTCGTAAAACTGTCGTAAACCTGTGGTAACCCCGAGGTGAAATCACAGGTGAAACAAAAGAAGACGTGAACGAATATTAAGCAAGTGTGTAGAAGCTCGCTGTTCGTGACAGTAGCTATTTGATGACTGTTGCTGGTTACAGTTGCTCTCTTTTTCCATCACCCTTTCTTTACCTACCTTCGCACAACATTAATGATATTCAATAGCAAGTTGCATCACATCTTTAAACACCTACTTACGATCATACAACCAGCTTTGGTTAATAAGCATTACGCTAACTAGGAAAACATAAAAGCAGATGCTAGACGAGGGATAGAGAGCCACATGTTTTACGCTACATTGGACTTGATTAGATTAATGTTTTAAAATACAAATAGTACAATTAGCAATTATTTTATTATTATTATATTTATGTAGTAAAAATATCACATCGAAATAAACAAACTAAAATATTAGGCCCTACACTCTCATATGCAACATAATATTTATGATTTAACTGCTTATTTTCTACCAGCCAAGTGTAAAGTGTGAGACAACATGAGAAGCGTCTAACCTCGTGTAGTCCCAGTAAGTACGCGGGCGTGTACTCTATGAGTGTGTTGTGCACGCACTCTAGTCCGAGGTGCGTGGCGAGCAGGTCCCTCAGGATGTCCAGCCGAGCGGGGTCGCTCTCAACCAGCGCCCGGTGTTTCTCAACGTCGTCCTCGTAGTGCACAGGGCTCGTCTCCAGGTGGATCTGAGAGAAGACCGCGCGCCCTGCAGGACAATTCACTTCTCCTTCACATTAAGAGCTCAAGGTTTTTTTTGGGGGCGGGGGACACATGCGCCATCTCAAAATAGTACGGATTTGCAGTTAGCCCAAAATACAGGTCAGAATTCCTACATTCAAGATGTACACGTCCAGGGCTCGAAATTGACAGCAGCCCGGCAGCCCGTGCCTGCCCAAAACACTGTCGGGCTGTCTGTTCTGTATTCCAGGCAGCCCGTTAGAATTTCACATACAAAAAGCAATAAAAGGTTGATTTCCTAAAATCGGAGAAATTACGTAAAGACTAAATAGCATTAATTCTCACAACTGTAGTGTCACAATATATATTTACAAATTAACAAATGTAAGTTAATCTACATATTATGAGAGTAATGAGACTAGCAAGTGAGGCATTTGAAGACGAATTTTTCTTTATGTAGCGTTATATAGCGGGAGCAAAAGACCCCGGAAAAGCAAAAAATGTCAGGTACCAAAAGAAAGCTACGAAAAACAAAGAGTTTGGAAGTTCCAGAAACATTAGAAGGGTAATAATTCTTGGCTGCGGTACAATGAGACAAGAAATCTAATGTTTGTCGTTTATGTGAAAACAGTGCGTTTGCGGATAAAGAACCTGCATTCACCGAAATGGTTCCGAGTAGCTTTAAATGAAAGCCATTTAAAAAAGCACGCCGAGACAAAAAATGTCAAACATCACTTGATTTTGTTGGCGTGTCTGTGCTTTATCAAAGTCTCTCTTGTATTCATTTTTCTTTTTGCGTCTTTATCTTTCTTCTTTCACTTTTTTTATTGGCTTTTTGCTAAAGCTATGAAATGAAACGTAAAAGGTGAGGATACTCTTGCTTTAGTCTCACTTAAAAAAATTGAAAATGGACCAATTCGACGGCCCAACTAAGCGTTTCACATTTCGCCACTGCGTGCGTATTACAGTAAACCCTCGTTACTCCAAATCGTGTTGACTTGAAAAATGCTTTATTCGAACAAAACATCTGGTCCGACGGTCAGTATAGATGTTAACAGTATATTTGATTCGGTTTATTTTCGAAATTCGGTTTATTCCGTAATTCGAAAGAACATCTTGGCCTTAACTGGTCAATTTACGTGTGAAATAGTGTGGTTAATTCGAAGAATTCTCCGAGAATTTTCCGATGTTCGAATCGGAAAAATGTGTTGAACGGTCTGTAGTTCGCCGCCACCCCTGGAAAACAAAAACCGGTGGCAGCTGCAGCGACAACAAAGGAGAATGCGCACAGCATCACGGTGACTGGACTGGCGACCTGGCCGACGGCAGCTTACTGCAGCCTGGCGACATCAACACAAGCCGCCGCGCCCGGGGACATTGCCACAGTAGCCCCATACCGGTACGTCTCAAGCTTTCACGCAGTACAGTTTGCATCGCCAAGTGTTTGTATACAGTTGTTAGTCTCGACTACGTGTTTGCTGAGTGTTTGTTGTGAATTGTGAACATGCCACAGTTTGGCTGCCTAGCTTCAACGGACTACGTGAATGTGGACGAAGATCATTGCAACTGTCGGCCGTGGAGTTAGAGCCTGAAAGACCAAGCATTTCATATGAGTCGGAACCTGAGCGCCATCCGATAGGCCTAGGCTTAGTACCAGCAGCCTATAGAGATATGATGAAGATGAACCCGGACAGAGATCGAGCGCCTGCCCTACAGGCAGAAGTCGGCACGCGCTTGCTGTGTTGCGAGGCTACATCAGACGTAAGGATACCACAGAGCTGACTTGGAGCAATTTGAGTGGACTGCCGAAATTCGTCGGGAGACGTTCGAGACCGAAGTTAGTTGCAGAGGATGAGGGGAGACTTTTTCCGACCTTCAAGTTCGACAGTGAGAGTAGGGACTATGTGACTTTTAAATCCAATTCTCTTTAACAATGAAAGTATAGCTGTCTAGGCCTAGTGTAACCACGGTTTTGCTCTACAGGGAGTGACAACTTCCTCGAGCCTAGCCTGTAGCCTACGGGGTACACAGCAACAAGATGTAAATAATGTCGAGCCTACATATTAAATACTACTGTAGGCCTACATAGAAACTGTTATTTAGTAAAAAAATGACATTAGCTTCAGCACAAATATGTAAATGCAAATTAATTAAAAAATTTGTGTAGGGACCACATTTTTACATCATAACTTGGTCAGGTAATAACATTATTAGCCTTTTCCTGCTCCTAGTTTAGCCTTATGTCTTTTATCCCTTAGCCAGTTGCAAAATCACAAAAACTAGGCCTAAGTACAAATCATAAAAAAAAAATTTTTTTTTTTTTTTTTGAAAATGTATGCTTAGTTCGAATTTTTATTCGAAATGCCGTTTTTGGGGTCCTTCAATTTCGACCTAACGAGGGCTTACTGTATGTATAATGATAGACCATTCACGCGATTTTGAAAGGAAAAAAACATGGGCATCTCAATTCTTAACCGGGCTGCCAAAAAACTTTAAGACGCAGTGCCTGGTTGTCTTTAATTCCCAATTTCGAGCACTGTACACGTCACTTGAAACATTTATCAACGGGCGACACTCAGTAACCAAAGAGCATGCCGAATATAGTCATGTCCGCAATCATTTTAATACCATCGTTCATAAGTCATAATAATAACCATTCATAGTTCCGCCAATATGTAGCCTATGATTGACTCTTAGTGCTAGTACTGACATTAATCAGTAATCAGACTTAAATGTGATGTGCAAAATCTTAAACTAGGACAAAAACAAACAATAAGTTGCTAGGAAAGACAAATATCTGTTGTTCAAAACATTCAGTAAAATACAGACAATCATTCATAATTATTAAATAGATTCAATAAACGGGTTTGTGATTGTTGAAACCTTGTTGTCTGTTTTAAGCAGTTTTGCAACCCTGCACAATTCACTACAATATGTTACAAAACAGACCTACGCACTCCTGAGGTGACAGTACACTCGCTGGTTAGTTTCAGAAAGAGATGGAGTCAAAAGAGGAGAAAGAGAGCAAGGATGGACAGTGATGATGAGGGTAAATAAGAAGAATATAATCACAAAACAAGCATTCAAGGCAAACATAGAGCGAAGAGAGGGAAGACCTAGAGATAGATGGCAGGACCAAGTACGGGCCGATGTGGAAGATAGAGGAGAGGAGTGGATAGTGATTTGAGAGAGAGAGAGAGAGAGAGAGGGATGATGTAGCGACAAGAATGATGAAGTAGACGAGTTGCCGAGCTTGGCAGGACGGTGCTGATTCTGTAATGTCCAAGATCAATGGTGGAAACACCTCTTTACCCATTTAAATTATATTGGAACAAACTGAACTAAACCAACTAGAACAGTAACGCGAAGTAGAACAACAAGAGCTGACCTTTAGTTCCCCTGACGGTGGCTAGCAGCAGGGACGGAGTTTGCCACGTTTCCTCGTAGCCCAGGACTAGAACCTCGAGCGAGTGGCTGCGTCCGCTTGCATCCACCATCTCAACACTCGCAGGCGGTTTCCAGGGTCTAAAAACAACACCCAGCATTACACATTAGGAGTGGGGTGGGTAAGTATACACCTACACGCCCAAGGCTTGGGGGGGGGGGGGGGAATACACGCCCAAGGCTGAATAATGTTGAAAGATTTTCTTGACAAATTTAAAATTTAAATAAGACATCTTTTCAAAAAATATTTCTTTTATGTTTCATCTACGTTGAATAGCACAAAGAACACACAAGATTTTTTTTATTAACATTTGCTATATTTATTTATTTATTTATGGTGCACATAGTGTTTTTAGACCTAGAAAAATCCTATGGTCGCATGCCCCAAGGAAAAGTGTGGGAGTGCCTAAAAAAGAAGGGTGTTAGCAACGGCATGATCGAGAGAGAATAATTAGTATGTACCAACAATTACAAGTTGTGTTCAAACAAATCCATGGAAATACTGAGTGCGTTCAAACACTACGCCTGGCCATAAGGCAAGGCAGTGATAATAATCCCAATTACTATCTCAATAGTAATGGCACGCGAAATATAGATTAAATAAGGTGGAGACCAGGACGGGACACTGTGCACAATAGACAATGATTTATGCGGATGACATCTAGTGTGGGAGAGACAGCTGAGAAGTGCAGACAAAAAGTGAAGAAGTTGGAAATTGTGTAACAGAAGATTTGGACTAAAGCTCAGTGTAGGAAAAAGTAAAACTATTGTGATGAAAAAATCTAGAAAGAAAGGAACAAGAAGTAACTTAGAGAGAAAATAAAATTGGGAGAGGAGGAACTGGAAGAGGCAGAAGAGTTTGTTGTACGTAGTATTAGCATTATCACAAGGAACAAAGTGGGAAGTGAGATCAGTAAAAGGGTGGCCATGCAGAATCTTCTATCAGCAAGTAAGGAAGTTACTTGGAACGAGGATTTCCCTAATGAATGCAGCGTGTCATGTACAAGGTTATACTATCTACCCACCCCTTACATATGCTCAGTGACATGCGACACTAGAGCCGTAGATGCAAGCTAGGATTCAAAGCATGCTGAAAGGAAGGTCGTAGAAGCATAGCCTCGGAAATCGAAGTGTCGACCAAAATTAGAGCCGAAGAAAATCAGGACAAAAGTTGGAGTTGAGAAATGCATTATTCAAAATTGACGAGAAAGGTTGAGATGGTTAGGACATGTCAGTAAGAATGGAGAGAAGAAAGAATGTCCAAGGACAGAATACTGACAGGGGGACAAAGTTAAAAGACGAGTCGGTAGACCCCAGAGAGAAGTGAAAGATCAAATAAGAAATGATATTACAGGAAAGATGGTGAGAAGTGGGAAGAAGTCGAAGCAAGGAAACTGTAGAGAGACAGAACGTGGTGGCGTTTGAGGTGGGGGAAGATCTCTTAAGAAGCTCGCGATGTGAACCTGAAGAGGGACATGAAGCCTGGCAAGCCGGTGTAACATATCTTAAAAGGCCCTAGAAATTGGTGGCTATAGCCACCCCCTGACCTAACTCAAGTTGGAAACAGGAGTCAGAAATATATATATTTACCAGTATTAATTTAAGAAAGCCTTCTACAGTGTTCACTCATATGCACATCATATAGACATGCGAGTATTTGAAGTTGTCAATACATCTTTCTTTAGAATAAATTCTTACTTGGTCCCATAAAAAAGGATCCGTATGTTGTTTAAGAGCATTTGAGGAGCGATGACGCAAAACGCAATATGTCCATCCAGAAAAAAAAACACAATAACAACAATAACCCAGCATTTAACTGGGACATATTGCGTTTTGCAGCAAATAGCCAAGTTTCTCATCAAATAGCATGTGTAGATATAGCGTTTTGCTACCAGCAGAAAGTTTGTAACTGTATAATATCTTGATTTTGTGAAGGTTCGCAATTCATTATTATTTTTTCTCACGGTATTGGACATATTGGTTTTGCGTCGTCGCCTCCCTCATTTTACCTTAATCCATCATCATGTATCCATTGCCTGCTTATGCAGGGTCAGCTTGGGTTTTAGCAACAAAATTTTTCACTTCTTCTAATCCATTCCACAATTGTTATCTCTTTCCATCTTCCCAGCTTTCTCTCTTGACTCAAAGGTCTCCTGCCTATGCTGTCCTTCCATCTCTTCCTGGTGTACCTCATCTTCTTCTTCCTTTTCAATCCTTCTTTCATTAATTTTGTCTTGGGCCATCCTATTCCCCCATTCGTTTCACATGTCCAGACCATCCAACCTTTGTCCTTTGCTATCTGTCACTTAACTTTTCTACACCTTAGCATTTCGCCTAATGTTCACCGTGTTTCTATTCTATCTCTTCTAGTCTGCCCACTGTGCTCTCAGGAATCTCATCTACTGCTGCCTGTATCTGACTCTCCCTCTCTGATCTCCCATTGCCAGGTTTCTGTCGCATATGTAAGGAGTCGGTATGAGGAATAAGTGTTTTATTGGTGTCATCTTACACTGAAGGGTATATCCTATCCCACACCAGGCCTTTCACACACTGGTAAAAGTTACTGGCCTTTTTTCTTCTGCTGTAATCTCCTTTTTAATCTTTCATCTTTCCATTACTTCACTTCCTCAGATAAACTAAAATCTATCCATCACTTTCAGGGTTTCTCCTCCAATGTATATCTGTGCGTGATGATCTCTGTGTCCCCTGCCCTGGCATACCTAGTCTACAACCTCACTCTTTATGTAATGGTAATTTTCACTACCTAGCTTTCTTCGTATGTTTCTATTCCAAAGTCTATATATCTTTGGAGTACCTCCTCATGCTCGGACCATGCCACCAAAATCATCACGGGCAAACAACAAACCTCTACATCTTCCTATGTCGCCATCCGAGTGTGGATGTCATCCATCACGATTATGAATAACAGAGTGACAACACAACTTCCCTGCTAATAGCCTTGTTGTTTATTAGGAAACCAACTCCGACAATCCAAATTGTGTTTTCACACAGCTTGTCACAAACTTTATACATAGTGCTTACTTTTAACCCTGTCCATCACCATTCTCCACCTTTTCTTTCCAAACTCACTCCCATACCACTTTCTCTTAGGCAACTACTATCATACGCTTTTAGATGTCTAAGAATATTATACTTCATTCTTCTTCCAAGCTCCCAACTCTTTTCCATGGCCCTGTCTAAGTTAAGGTGACCAGACGTTACGATTTTGATCGTTTATACAGTACCGTTTTCGAACACTTGTACCGCGTTGTCCCGAGAGATCATTAAATTGGCGTATTTGTACCGGTTGGCAATTTTGGAGGGGAAATGTCCCGGTATTCTGTCAAATCTACAGTGTGGAAGGATAATGTTTAACTTGAAAAAATACACTTCTCTGATAAATACTACCTACTACTTCCACTTCCACCATTTTCTCTAGCGGTGTGCGAGTATAATTCAATGATTTTGGTGGAGGTGCCGGGTAGCCTTCAGCAAATTTGCCCGAATTCGTACAAATGGTTGAGGTTGCCGGGTCGGCGTGCCGAGTAGTGAAACGTAAAAATCGTAACTATTCTAGGCGTTAAACACCGTACCAACCCTGAGTATCCATAATACTAACCTCAGTCTTTAGATACAAACTTGTGTTCCTTTTTAAAGTTCTGAACTTTTTTTGGCACAAATAATAAAAATATATCACTAATGTTTGTATCAACATTTTCATGTAATACCACTTACTGCTGAATTTTATGTCATAGCCTTGCCCTAATAACATATTTTGTGCTTGATCATTAAAATGATCTAGAGAGAGATTAAATTTTTAAATCAATTAGATGTTACTCCTTCACTTTTGGAGCCAACATATAGACAACAACAAATAAAATTAATATTACACATAAAAAAAAAAAAAATACAGTGAAAGAGTAATAGTGAAATTTTACAAAATATGAAGTACTTGGACTCGAATTGGACTCAATACTCGAGTTATTTGAAGAACTCGGACTCGACTCGAATTAAAAATCAGGACTTGCACACACCTAATTTTCTGTCATTGTGTGCATTGATTTTGTTTATAGATAATAAAAAAACAAAATGTATTAACTAGGAAAACGCTTAAGTCCCACCGCGTTGTTGGATGAGCGTAATTGGTGCATTCAGCTGCCATGTGTTATGCGGATTTTCTGTTGTTCTGTGAAAAATTATATTGACTAAGTCGAAGAAGAAATTTTTAATGAAATTAAATTAAATAAAAAATGTAACTTTTTTTTTTTTTTATTTTATTAATCGTAATTTTAAAGAAAAAAATCGTAAATGTGGATTTTCATAAGAAATAAATATTCGATGCGCTCAAATTTTACACGATATATTAATTCATAAAATTAAGGATCTGTGAAAAAATCATTTCAATGTAGAATAAAGCAGGTAGGTGTTCATTTGTCAAAGAATGTTTTAAAAAAAGAAAAAAAACACTGTAAAATTTTGATTTTCCGAGAAATAATTTTTCGATTGCGCTCAAATCACACGAATATTACAAATTCATAAAATTAAGCGTTCTGTTCTTGTGAAAAAATCATTACAAAATCGGATAACATAAAGCGATCGTTCGTCTGGTGTTAAGCCTGAAGAGAATATTCTTAAAAGTAAAAAAAAATCCGTAAAATTGCGTTTTTTTATGAGAATAAAAATTCCCGATTGCTGCTCAAAAAACGTGGCAGTATAATGTTCAGAGATTTTGACGGCCTCCATAGAATTTCATCGCAATCGGAAGTATCGGTTTTAGCCGGAATAGTGTTAACGACCCCCAGCGTACCACAAAATACAGGAAAAAAAAAACATCCGGTATTTTTTTTCTCCAGTGTGTAGTGAAATGGAATCTTCGCTTCGCTCGCTACGCTCATCCAATCATGCAACTGAACTATGTTTTTTATTAACTAGGAAAACGCTTAAGTCCCGCCGCGTTGTTGGATGAGCGTAATTGGTGCATTGAGCTGCCTGTGGTTATGCGGATTTTCTGTTGTTCTGTGAAAAAAATCAGAACTTTGTTGAAATTTTTTTCTAAAGTAAATCAAATTAAATAAAAAATTACTTAATTTTTTTAAAATTAATTTGTTAATTAAGAAAAGGAAAATCGTAATAATGGAAATTTCATAAGAAATAATTATTCGATTGCGCACTAAATTTTACACGAATATATTAATTCCTTAAAATTAAGTGTTCTGTCGAAAAAGCATAAAACTCCTGTGATAAAGCATGTAGTGTATAAGCCGAGAAATGTAAAAATCGTTAAAATTTGCGATTTTCATGATGAAATAATATGGAGTACGCTCAAATTCACACGAATATATCAATTCATAAAATAAGTTCTGAGTGAAAATATTCATTACAAATCGGATTAACATGTAGGAGTTATAGTCGAAGAAATTTAAAAAAACAAAAAAAAATCGTAAATTGCGATTTCATGTAGAAATATATTTTCGATTGCGCTCAAAGGTGGCAGGTCTTAAGTCAGAGATTTTGAGGCACCATAAAATTCATCGCAATCGGAGTATCGGTTTAGCCGGAATCGGTGTTAACAGACAGACAAAAATACAAAAAAAAAAGAAAGAAAGAAAAAAAAAAAAAACATTCCGGATTTTTTTCTCCAGTGTAGTGAAATGGAATCTTCGCTTCGCTCGCTACGCTCATCCAATTACTTACCTACACTAATTATGTCGTGAACGACAAAATGTATTAAAAGTTAAATCATGCATATTATACAAATTCAATGCATTTTCATTATCTGTATTAGAATTGATTAGGACTTCATTAGTATGATGCCCTCTTCAATACATTACAGTTACACGCATTATTTTCTGCCGAGTGCTGATATTTTAGTTTGTACTATCATTTTTAAACCACTAATGATTTTATGACTTCAAAAATATACACATAAAAACCATTTTGGATTCATATTTTCGTGTCAGAGGCGTTTTCTAGGCATTTGACGCAAATATATCTAAAAAAAAAATCGCCTCCAGCGGCTGGGGCCCCAGACCTCGAAATGGTCCATGGAATACAAAATACATATACTTACTTACACTTAAGTTGTCCCGGTTTGTAACTTTCAGAATGTGATGTGGTCACTTTAGTCTAAGTACGAATATAGGATCTATTGTGGATCTTCCCCATATAAATCCGTATTGTTCCTCATTCAACATGTGATCAACCTCTCCTCTTATTCTTCTATCAACAACCTTCATAATACTTTGCTGTGTGACATAGTAATAGTGATCCGCTGTAATTTCTACATTTTTCGATCACCTTTTCCTTATATAGTCGGCACTATAAACTCCTTTTCTCCAGTCATCCGGTATCTTCTTTTCTTACCACACAACATCTTTTTTTTCTTTTCTTTCTTTGAGTAGTAACTCTTTACAGCCACTGCATATAACTGGTCTGCTGCCCTTTATCATCCTGCCACCAAGTCATCAACTCCTGCTGCTTTTCCATTCTTCATTCTTTTCAGTGCCCACCTCCACTTCTTGCCAGGGTTGGACCATTCACTTCCACATCTCTCCTCCTAATTCCAATTCTTCATCTTATCTGCCTACTACGTCTTCTGCTCCTGCATTTAACAATTGGTTGAAGTACTCTTTCCATTTTTCCTTTATCTCATCTGCATCAGTAATGAATGACAATAGTAATGAGTCTCTCCGAGTCATCCGTTAGGTATATATATCTAAACTACCGTAATACCGCAGGTAAAACGTTTACAGAATGAAATAGGTTTCTACCACCCACAAAAGTCAGCTCAAAGTGACAAGATAATATGTAGCACTTACTTGTGGTCGTCGCTGAACTTGGCTTTGCTGGGAGACGCTTGGTAGCAGAAGACGTGATGCATCAGCGGCACTCGCTTCCAACGAGAATAGGAGAAGCGGACTAGCTCTTTCTCGCGGACCTGCGCAGGTAGGAGAACCACTGTCTCAGTTGTTAGTAGGCATTACCATTGTAAATGCCACACATGTCCCACCACTTTAGAAAAACTCTTCACTATTACATTATCTCCAATGAAAGTGTTTTCAGTTTTCACATTATTTTGTAGTCCAGTCAGTATGACTTATCAATCAGCAACAACAAACTTAGACACCACACACAATGGGACGAGGCCTATGTTATCACAGTCACTCACACCGAAGCACTTGGGGAAAGTCATTTCAACACATACAATTTGGATTCGCAGTTGAACATTAATATTGGAGTGCCAGTTGAACATAATATTGGATTGCTGCTTGACATTAATATTGATTTTAGCAGTTGAACATTAATATCGGAGTGCAGTTGAACATAATATTGGATTGCAGTTGAACATAACAGATCAAAACATTACAATCAGAAGGTACCTGCAACCTTTCATGGGTCACAAATAAGTCAACTGATCATATTATTAAGCATCCACACGTAGTACAATGATGTGACTGGGGAAGTGAGATCTAACAACTAAAAAACCACTGGTTTTAAAACTATTTGCATCATTAACATTTCACATGTTTATTATGTGTTATAAAAGTAGGCACACATAAAAATTATCACCATAATAGGACCAGCAATAAATAAGAATTATCAATTGTGAAAATGGTTTATTGCATTTTTATAAGACTACATTGTAACGAGAACCAATCTTAAGTTAGGGAGGGCAATCTAAAATGGTTCAGCACTGACATTGACGTCTATAATTGCAAAATTCAACTAAGAATCCACTCAGGGTTGTTTAGACGAACTTACGAATTTTGAACTTCAAACTTCCAAACTTTAGAGAAAGTTCGGTTCGGGTTCGAAATTGAAAAATTGTATTCGAGTTCGAAAATATCAAAGTTTCGGGGAAACTCGAACTTCCCGCTCGAATCGTAACTATATGAGTCGCCGCGATGCTGGTTTCGCGCGCAGCGAGCTGTCAAAATTGAAGGCAGTGCAGCCCAAACCATCTTCGCGACGTCAATTTATGTTTACATTTTTGCTTCAGTAGTAAACCAATATACTGAATGAAAAATAAACATTTTAAAGTTTGCGCCCGAACAAATATGTAAAATTTTAAAATGCAAATAACCCAAGATTCAAAACTAATATTAAATAATTCAATAGGCTGATTAAATAAGTAAAATACCCACCACTTGTTTTCATATGTTTTGGTTGTTGGTACGTGCGATGAAGCGCATTTATAATAACCAATCACAAGCATCTGCCATCGGCTTCCTTTCAGAACAACCAATTATATGTCACTTTGGTCGACTTTCTATCAGGCCAAGGCCCATAGTTCTCCAAAGTTTTTTTTCAAGATATTGTTTATTAGGCACTACATTCGTAAATATTGGATAGAAGAAGATGCTGACGATCCTTGGCGCGGGGCAGTCACTATAAAAAACAAGCTGTATTCTCGTGGACAGTATTTTAAGAAAAGAGAGAAAGCACGGGGAGAAAACCTACTGGAAAGTGCAAGTTTTGTGATAAGTCTCTGTGCACTCCATGACCGTACACCATGAGCACGTTGACGAGGCACTTGAAAAGCTGCTCATCCGGCTCAGTATGTCGCGGATTCTAAAAAGGAACAGGACAAGAAGGAAATTGTCGAAGGAAAAGAAAAAGTCAAAGCAAACTTCAAAACTTTTTTAGGCAAACCCTTTATGGGTTCGGTCTCGAGTTCATTTCAGGTTCGAGTTCGGACTTTTGCAAGTTCAAAGTTCGAAGGGCAACTACTGGAAAGTTTGGTTCGGTTCGAAACAGTTTGCACAACCCTTCAATCCACACATGCATAGTAATATAATTTGATATGTCTAAGTAATGTGTATTTTCTCTAATATCCATGTAATCCAAGCAATGAGTCAATGCCTAATGAAAACAAAACAACCCACCTCGGCCGTCTGAAGTTTAGGTAAGACCCTGCGCAACAGGTTTACGAGCACAGGCAGAGCACGCTGTCCGCCGTCCCGGCATGTAGTTGACAGATGTGCGGGGGCTAACACATCGGGTATCGCCCCCCACACGACCAGGAGGCGGGCGTGGCCGACCAGGGGGTGGTTCGCAGCGTGTTCCTAAGGTCAGACTTGTAGATTCAAGTACTTTCGGGTTGTGCAGAGTTTGCCTGACGGAGGAAAACAATGTCATGGGACGGATAAGAGAAACCAATGTTCATGAGACGCGAGATAAAACCAAGGGTCATGTGTGACGGAAGAAACCAATGTCATGAGACGGAGAGAAAAACCAAGGTCATGTGACTGTTTCAAGCCAATAAAAAATATACGCTTTGAGAATCCCCCCATGTAAAGATCATTTTAAATCATTAATAACATTAACCTTTCCCAAATTTGTTGTACATATACTATCCAAGATGGATTCCAAGACGAGCATTTGAAGCGGCAGAGGAGGGGAAAGAAGAATAGTGGATGGCCAAGAGAGAAATGGGAAATATTAATTCAAAAATAACATTGGAAAACGAGATGACATGTGGAGCATGTTGGCAAGGACTGCCGCAAGAGTATTAAAGCTGTAGGATGACAAAAGAGAGTGGAATAAATTGGTGGAGGGGAAGAGTTAGATGATGAGCGAAGAAACACTGAGTCTGGGCAATGCTTAGTACAGTTCATTACAGTTGCATGCCCTAGATAAATGGTGGAAAAACCACCATACATAGCTGGAACGAGTTATGATGATAATATAGGAAGCTTAGCACAGACGCTTTTTCAGGCGCATGGTTCGGATGAGCGTAATTTTTTTTAACATTTAAAAAAGCGTAAAATTACGATTTTCATGAGAATATTTCTCGGTTAGTTACGCCTCAAATTACACTGATATATATTACTTCATAAAATTAAGGTTGGTGGAAAGAATCATTACAAACGGGATCAAAGCCTCATGTCATGGTATAAAGTCGAAAAATTAAAAAATCGGGGAAAAAATGAAATATATTGCGATTATACGAATGAGAAATAATTTTCGATCCGGCTCAAATTTCATACGACAATATATCAATTGCTGGAAATTAAGGTCCTGTAAAAAATCATAACAATCGTGGATGAAACATATAGGCGTTATAAAGTCGAAGATTTTTTTTTTAAATCGAAAAAATCGTTATTAAAAATTCCGTTTTTATGAGACATAATTTTTATGATTGCGCTCATATTTCACAATGAAATATCCCTATCTCATTCATAAAACTAAGGTTCTGTGAATAAAATAATTACAATTGGATAAAGAATGTAGGTGTTATATGTGAAGACAATTTTTTTTAATTGAAAAAAATCGTTGAAATTGCTGATTTTAATGAGGAAATAATTTTATTGAGGCGGCCTAAAAAACACGTGGGCAGTTCTAAGTTAGAGATTTCGAAGACTCAGAAAATTGTCATCGCAATTGGAGTACGGTTTAGCCGGGAATAGTGTTAACAAAAACACACAAAAATACAATACAGAAAAAAACAAGAAAAACTAAAAAAAATCGTAAGATTGCTTAAGATGCGATTTTTCATGACGAAATAATTGTTTTCGGTTTTTTTGGTTGCGCACTAAAAAATGTGGTCAGTTCTAAGTCAGAAAATTTTGAAGGCCACTAAGAAAATTTCATCGAATTGGAGTATGGTTTAGCCAGAATAGTGTTAAACAAAACTACACAAAAATACAACACAGAAAAAAAAAAAATAAAAAAAAAAAAAAAATCGTATAATAGTGATTTTAATGAGAAATAATTTTTTCGATTGCGCTCTTCAAAAATTTTGAAAAAGCACTAGAAAAATTTCATGCATTCTTGAGTTTTTGGTTAACCGGAATCGTTTCGTTACAAACACATACATAAAAATACAAACAGAAAAAACAAGAAAAATGAAAAACATTCGTACAATTGTGTCTCATGAGAAATTGTAATTTTTTAATTGCGCTCAAAAACCGTGTCAGTTCTAAGTCCAGAGATTTTGAAGGTCTCAGAAAATCGTTCATGACCCAATTTGTAGTAAGGTTTTGCCGGCAATCGTGGTGAACAAACACACAAAAATACAAATCAGAAAACAAAAAAAAATGAAAAAAATTCGTAAAAATTGCGGATTTCAAGAGAAATAATCTTTTCTGGTTGCGCTCAAAAATGTGTCAGTTCTAAGTACAGAGATATTGAAGTCCACAATAGGAAAAATTTCATCGAAATTGGGTATTGGTGTTAGCCAGAATCGTCGTTAACAAAACATACAAAAAAACAAACAGAAAAAACAAGAAAAATGAACAAAAGATCGTAAAATGGTGATGTCATATAGAAATAATTTGATAGCGCTCAGAAACGTGGTCAGTTCTGTAACGTTACAGCCCCACCTCTTGTGTATTTTTATATTTTTCTCACTGTTTTAAATCCTATCTATGTTATTTCATATCATGTGGGACTTTCAATATTTTTCAAGGCCTTCAAGTCATATTTTTCTAACTTGTTCAAGTCCAGTGTGAATCGCATCTAGGCATGCAAAAGGCCCAACCTTAGGGGAAAGTGTGAATGTGAAGTTGTGGAGCGAGGCTTCATGTTTTTGGTTTCGGGTTTTACCAGAGTGGCTAGAAAGCGTACAAGAAGTGACGTCCACCCCATGTTAAATACGGGAACGTTGGCTTCAACTTTCCCCCCCCCCCGACGGCCCAGTCAGCGAGCAGGGGGGTTGTGGAATGCGGCTAAGCATAAATGGCAACGTTGGTGACCTAAAACCAACGGAAAGGGTTATTTTCGCGAAGTTTGTAGTCGACGAACGAATCGCGAACCCGGAATCGACCCGCGGAAGGGAAGTTTGATCAGTAAGCTGACCAATGGCAGGCAGAGGACCACGTGACCGGATGGCGGAGGTCCTTGAGCAAGAAGAAACCCGGACGAGGCGAGGACTTGGCTCTAGGAGCAACCACCTCGATACACAGGGGTCACGCTTGGAACCGGGGTACAGGTCTAGTGCGAGGGTGCACGTTGTGAGTTGCCATCGTGGGGTCCATACCTGCCCGAGAGCCATCATGGTCGTGGAGCCTCCGTCTATTCACGGAGTGGCCGGACTAGGGCTAGGGGACGTGGTCTTTTTCTAACCCTTTTTATCATTTTATGAAACTTATTCGGACGAAGCCGCCGCGCTTTTGGTGTACTCCTATGTAAAGGTGGAAACCGACTAACAGTACGTCTAAACAATGACGACTCCGGTGTAACCTTTCGGTCTGATATGAGACAATTTTCAAAGATATTTAAATATTAATTGTTCCCGCCTTTCAAATTGTATAATTATTTGGAATTAATATTAATTACATTAAATAATTACATGAAGACTATTCAGCCAATTAATATTTCTTTTATTGTGTAATGACAATTTATCAGCCAACGAGGTAATTAAATAATGACTAGTGTGGTTTGTGGCTTCGTATCCGCGTCGTCATGCCCCATGCCAGCTGCGGTGAACGTAATTCGATGTACGGAATCTGTGTGCAGGAATCACATAAACATGTCACAGTCGTAATTCTTATGTGTCGGGAAGGTTATGTCTATCGTTCACTGCCGCTACATTATCGGCAAGTTCACCCGAACTCTGGTCATTCAAGTGAGTCACACATAGCTTGTGGAGTGTGGGGAAACATTACTTTATCAACATTTGGCGCAAACACCAACTTGCTACCGTGGGTGATAAATCTCGGACGGAATGACAGTCTCAAGTCGATTGTATGCATCTTTTATGGTTGGTATTCATATAAACTATCTGAGTTCATATTGTGAAACTACGGTCACGTTTTTAGAACGTAGGACCGAAAACATTACCCATCCACTTCTGCCTAATCACCAGGGGCGTAATAGACTAAGCCATGACAACACTCAATTTCCGTGACACGTCACAAAATCATCAGTCGAAAACACACTGCGAGAGAGAAGGCGATTCTTCAGACAAGCACTTTCTTGGTCTCTCGAGGAGACTTCACGTCCGGCGGGTGGAGCCGATCACCAGGATACAAGGGAACGTCTGGAAATTGAACGTCGTGGACTTGGAGATTTTCTTCATCGTTTGAGATTTTGGAACTTGGAACGTGGGCTGAGAACTTGGGCGAGACTTGGAACTTGGAACTTGGGCGAGACTGACCTGGATCTGGTCCAATATCACACATATACGAATGCGATAACAGGAAAACAAAACTTGCGTATCTACGATGAACGAACGTTTTATAAATGGCTGGCTTCTCCCACTACTTTTTCATCTACTCCTCCGAGACAGACGTTATTCCCCCCACGTTATGTCTCGAGAACCCTCTCCTCTTCGCAGTACCCCACCCCCTGTCCTCCTGCAGCAACCTTTTTCCTCTACCCCTCTCCATTCCCCCCCGCCCCGGCACCTAACTTCCCCCCCCTCGTCCCCCCCTGACTCCCCGAATGCTGTACTCCCCCTATTAAAATATCCCCCCGTATTTGTAATTTGTAATGTAACAAACTTTGATCCTCTTCTTTGTTTCCCCAAACCACTTAAAATTGTATTTTGAAACTGGTTTTTGTTAATTTGGTTAACTTTCGTTGTCGTGTCTGTACCCACTCAATATTTTATTTCAGTTTTCTTAATTAAACTTCAGCCAAGTTGGCACAGAACTACTGGACTTGAGCTAGACCGGGCGCACTCTTCTAAGGTGGTCATATTTTGTTTTTCTCAACAGCTGTTACTTTGAGTGACATGTGAATTTTTGTGATTGTTTTTCATTTTGGATAAAATAAAGTAATTGTTTATTGTTTTAATTTGTTTTGTCGGGCTGGTTCGGCTATTTTTAGCGACATTTGGCGCCCAACGTGGGGCCTACTTACTGTTACGACCCGAGATTAATAAATAATAACTTAAGTTAAATAAATTGTAAACGTGGTGCTTGCCAAATCTTTTAACCTAAAATTTTATTTTTGAAACTGAATAATTAAATCAAAAAAATGAGTGAAAAGGACGACAAGGAAGGTTATAGTTCTGATGAGGAGTGATACTATGTAGAATCAATGTTACTAGTGACACGACACCTGAGATCATGGATGGCTCCAGAGGTCCACAACCTACTCAACAAACCAGGAAACCACTTGCTGAGTCCCACCACCTAGGCTTAGATCTCTAGACCAGTGATGAAAATCTACAAGGCCTAACGAGATTACACCCAGACCTGCACCGAGACTACTTTTATTACAGGTAAGACGGGCCATTTAACCAACAATAACAGTGAGTTTAATGAAATAGATTCAAACTTTAGAAGCACGATAGGGCATATTAGAGAAATGGGGGAAGCAGCGACTTAGTAAATATTTTTCCCGAAGGGAGCGAATGAAAAAATAAAACAAAAAATTTTTATTTTGGGGGGGTTGTTGACTTATATGAGAATGTTCTAACAAAACTAGATCAGATCAGATCAGGAAAACAAGGGAAACGTAGAGCAGATCGGATAGAACGTGAATCATAAAAATTTAAAAAAGCGGAGAAAGTAGGTGTAGAGGAGATGAAATAGAAACAGATGTGAAGGTGTGATGAAACAAATGAATAAAAATGTTGGGGTTATTGGAGAGTGCTAGTAGAGATTGATGTTTCCGGGGTCTAATTATAATAATAACAATGATGTCGTGAGATAAACCTTAGTGTAAGTGATTGAATGATAGTGAAAGTGTCGGGCGAGATAGGGCAACAATATGACAGTTAGTGATGATGTGATAATGGGAGAAGAAACAGACGTTAATAAAGTTGGAATTAGTTGTGACGTAAGTGAATAACTCCCCCCTAGTTGATAAATGATAAACAAAGTTAAAGTGATAGTGGAAGTGGATGTTGATAAATGAAAATCTACGTAGAAGACGTGACGTTGATATGAGAGAAAAAGGAGAATCCTAACAATAAAAGAGTGAGTGAGGAAGAAGTGAAACTCGTGTAAAAATAATAATATAAAGTTAAGTGGAAATAAAAGAAATGTTTAACACGGAATACATAAAAAAATTTAGTATGTTGACGATAATGGAGTGAGATCGAACCCAGTGAGAAATGAAGTTATTGAGAGTGAGAGATGAGGGGATGAGCTACTTAATGCGACCACAAAATTAAATAAAACACACAAAGCGTAACTTTAAACTTAAATATTGGTTGGGTCAGGATAAGTGGGATTTGTTAAAACGGAGAGATAAATAAAATCAATGACAGATGGTTTGGGAAAATGAAAAGCTGGACTGAACTATACAAGAGAATGGGAGGTTGGAAAAAATAAAGTCCTTCAGCATAAAATAAGAAAGTATGAGAGTGAAAAAGGGAAGAATTCTAACAATTAAATGACTAAAATGTAAGACCGGTAGGAGGCTAGGGACACCCAGGTGTCAACACTAGGGCTCACACAAAGCTAAAAAACATAACCTAAAAACTGCTTTTCATAAATTCCTAAAAATATGGTACTTTAAAACTAACACAAAACCTAATCAAAACAATTTATAAACTAAACTGACGCTACTTAAAATATAAATTGTGAATTTTAAATATATAACTTTGAATTTATTTTTAATGTGGACTAAATAAAAATAAAGCTTGAATTGAAGAATAGAGACAGAAAAGTGACACAGTTAGTTTGAGGCGGATAAAACTACCAGTCAGAAAAACACAGTAGGCCTAAATTAAATTACAAACATTTTAAAACCTACCACAGTTTATAAGAATAGAAAGAGTATGGAATAGATTACTGTAATTCAACCAGCTGTATATAAAACTTGCCTTGACTTTAAAATAACATATATACAATGGATGCAATTTGGCCAGCCTCCACAGACAGACAGATAGACACTCTAGCTGCAAGAAGCAATAAAAATAATGACTAACTTAGATAAGATAAACAAATCTTCACTGACTGGCAATGAGTATACATCACTCACAAATATTAATACACAACTTAAAGAGGAACATTTATAGCACAATTTTAAAGGGGAAACACTTCTAAGTAAATCCACACACCACACTAAGGTTGTCAACACTAACCTTTGCATTGTTCACACACAACTTGTTTTGTCACACACAACTTGTTTTGTCACACACATTATATGTGTTGTCACACCCAAACAAAAAAACTATACCTCACCATTTTTCCTATAAATTAAAAACTTTTTGAAGTAAAATTAGCTAATATTGGAGGTGTTTTTCAAAACATTAAAAATAAAATTGTTAGTTTTATGTACTAAAATAATTTATCAACCTAGTTGGACTTTATCAAAGGTAGATTTTAAATGTGTAGTGGGAAATGTTGGTGAAACGGTTGGAAAAAGTGAACTCGGAACTCTGAAGTTGAAATTTATTTAAAATTGACAACCAACTTATTTTATAAACTTAAACTTAACATGTAAAATTAAAAATAGAAACTAATATAAATATAGTAAATTTGAGAGCTTTCAGTGAAATTAAAAGTAAGGCTTCGAGAGAAGTGATAACAGGAAACAGATAGTGGAGTGTTAGATGAGATAAGAGGGCACTGAATTTAAATACTAGATGAACGGTGGTCTCGGAGTTCATGTTTAATAATAATAATGTGGTAGTTAATGTGAACGTAAGCGGTGAAGTGATGAAGTGAAGTTGATGATGTAAGGTGACGATGTTGGTTAAGTTGAATTTTATGTGGGTGTTTTATGTGGTCGTTAGGAACGATGTTGGTTAAGTTGAATTTAATGTGGGTGGTTTTATTTGGGCGTTAGGAACGATGTTGGTAAGTTGAAATTTTTGGGTGTCTAGGTGATGCGAAACTTAGCATTAAGTAAAGTTGAAGTGAGAAATAATTAGAAGTTATTAATCGGGAGTCACAATAATCTGGTATTTAAACGTTAGCATATATGAGTATGATTTAGGACAGGAGAGATGATAGTGAACTGAGAGATAGGAAATTTTGACTTGAAGTGAATTTTATTTTAATTGAAATAAAAACATGTAACTTGACAAACGTAGGCGACATTGAAAATATTTTATGAATAAACTTCTTGACGTTTTGGCTTGGATACTTTTTGCAATTTTTGTTGTGAACATAAACCTAACTTGAATTTAAATCGAAACTTAAGTGAATTCATACGTTGAAATGTATGGAAAGTGACCTTTGACACTTGAACTTGGGATAGTATAGAATATTGTGCTTTTGAAAAATAATGTGGGAAATTTATAAAATCAGATGGGAAACCAAATACTACGTGAATTAAATTTGAAATAATTTGAACTGAACGTTGTTAAAACTTACAACTATTTTTAATAAATGTCAAACTGGATTGCGGGACAGTAGGATTTAAAATAAAATAAATACAAATTTGTTCGAGTAAGTACGATAAAAAATAATACTTGAATATTTCTGGATTTAAACCAAAAACTTCGTGGAATTTGAACCCGAACAATTTTAAAAATGTATTGGAGATAATTTTGAACAGTGAACTAAAAACTTGAACTTGCTGTTTACCTTGTTTTGCAACCTTGTGTATTTACCATTATTTTTGGTTTTTGACAACATTTAGGATTAGTAAAATTTAATAAATAATTTTTAAAAATAAATAATTTGACTTTTTGGTTGATATTGGATAGAGACTAACATATAAAATTTTATATTATTTTAATCATACTGAACAGAGACTAGCATGAGGATGGGGTGGATTAAACCGTGGATAGTTCAAATGTTTTTCAATTTTAATTTTTGGCGGACTTATTTGTTAAAACAATAACAACTTTTCACATGAAATACAAACACCTTACACTGACAAGTTTAGTGGTACATAATTTTTCACAAATGTGCTTATCAATAAGAGAGGCGACTGTACTGGCGAACCAATATTTAACAACCTTATAATTCATAACCTTTAGTATCGTGCATAATAACTTGTTGTTGTCCTCGTGTAATATTAGTGAGCATGTAATATGTATACGACATTTTTTGTAACAGTTCTGTATTAGTTGGTGTTGCGATATATATTTTTTTATGGCGTTTTTAAAGTATTTAGCGATGTAATTTTTTTGATCGAGTAAAATACTTTATTAGATATGTTCTGTGGTGGTTTGTATTACCTGTGAGTTAAACATTATGGGGAGGCTGTATAGAAAGCGACGCGAGTGAGTGGGACGAAGGTGTTAAAATAAATAAAACACAGTATAAGATTGACAAGCAAACGGGAACACGTGTAAGCGGAATTTTGGAGTCGTACTTATTACCTGGGGTATTTGAGGATTTAGATTCTTTGTCTAAACGAAACTTAGTACTAGTGAGTAGTGGGCCATAACAATTAACAGGTTGAACTTTTGAAATTTAGTATGGAAACATATTCGAACCTTAGAATTTAATTAATTTTATAGGCGAAGAATTTGCGGGCGGTTTTCCATTGTAAGGACAGGACAGTATACTATAGTTACTACTTATTCATTTTTCGTATCATCATAATCATACCTTTGTTTTTTATCAGCTGATTTTGTTATTGTTATTTTACCTATGTTTAAACAAAAGCAATGCTGAATAATTTCTGATCGCCATCATAACGTTGTGCACCACCTATAATTTTCAGTTGATTATTGGAAAGATTTTCATTGTGCAATTTTATACAATTGTAAAACTTGAGTAATAATTTTGACTTTGACTTTTATCTCAATGAAGAGAATAATTTTTGTGGACAGATACAAAGTTGAAACCACTGCGGCTAGAGGGAAAGGCATTTGGTTAGACCGAAAGAGCGGATATTTGATTTATAAATTAACTGACGATAATTTAATTTTTGCGACCAACACGTAGCTGACTGATAAACGTTTATTCAATGTTTTAATTTTATCTCGAGGGGATGGGGTGAGATAGCAGACATAATTAGTATTCAGTTAATAGACTGTGTTATGTTGATGATGCATGTACATAATATTTGTCCTCAACAATCCTTTCTCTTTTCATGTCATTTTCTGTATCGTGTGGTGTCATGTACCTAAATAACAATTGTTTCAATATTATTTCATTGCTACATTGTTTGCAATTATTTTATTCTATAAAAAAAAACTCAATGCAAACATTTGATAAAAACCTGTATTTCATTACTGTAATTTTCTTGTAAAAACTAGATTGAAACATCAAATATTATTTGCAACCAATGGTAAATAACCACACTCTCATTTTATTCAAAAATAACCATGCTTGTGAATAAAAATTAATTACTTATAAAAAACTATAATGTAAATTTAATTAAGACTTAGGAAGAACACTCAAAATTTTCACTATATCTAAATTTTTTCTGCCCTTTCAGAGGGGGATATTGTAACCTTTTGGTCTGATATGAGGACAATTTCAAGATATTTAAATGATTAATTTGTTCCCGCCTTTCAAATTGATAATTATTTTGAATAATTAATTACATTTGATATAATTAAATGAACTATTTCAGCAATAATATTTCATTTTATTGTGTAATGACAATTTATCAGCACGCGTAATAAATAATGAATAGTGTTGTGCTCGTATCCGCGTCGTCATGGCCTATGGCCAGCTGCGGTGATTACGTAATCGATGCCGTGTACTCTGTGGCAGAATCACATAAACATGTCACAGTCGTAATTTATATGCTGCATGGAATGGTATGTCTATGTCACTGCACGCTACATTATCGGCATCAAGTTCACTCCGAACTTTCTGGTCATTCAGTGAACGTCAAACATTAGTTGCTGGAGTGTGAAACATTAAATTTCATCAACATTTGCGCAACAGAACTTGCACGGCTGCTGCATAAATCTCGGGACGGAATGACAGTCTCAGTCGACTTGTATGCATATTTTGAATGGTTGGTTATCAATAAACTATCTGAGTTTCATCATGCAATAAGTCAGTTTTTAGAACCTTGGGAACGAAAAACATACCCCCCACCTCTGCCTAATCACCAAGGGCGATAATAGGACTAGCCAATTACAACACTCAATTTCCGTGACTACGTCACAAATATCATCAGAGCAGAGAAACAAACTGCGAGCAGAGAAGGCAACCTTCCAAGCTGATTTCTCAGACACACTTTTTGTCACTTCTCGAGGAGGACGCTCACGTGCCCGCGGTTGGAGCGAGATCAACCAGGATACAATGGAAACGTCTGGAATTGGAACGTCTTGACTTGGAGATTTTCTTCAATCGTTTGGATTTGGAACTGTGGAACGTGGGCGAGGGAGAACTTGGGCGAGAATTTGGAATTGGAACTTGGGCTAGAGAACTTGACCCTGGACCTGGTCAATATCTACAAAATATGACGAATCGCGATAATACGGTAAAACAAACTGTGCTATCTACGAAACGAACTTTTATAACATGGGCTGGCTAACTTTTATTACTGTATGAACTTTTTATTATGAGAACTTTTTATTAATGAGAAACTTTTATTATTTGGAAACTTTTGAGAATTTGATAACCAGTTGTTTTGAACTCGTAATGTAAACTACTGATTGATTCATTATAATTGTATTTTGAAACTGGTTTTGTTAATTTGTGTTTTATACCTTTCGTGTGTGTCTGTCCCACTCATAATTTTATTTCAGTTTCTAAATTTAAATCTCAGCAGTGGCAAGGACTACTGACTTGAGCTAGACCGGCGCACTCTTCGATAAGGTGGTAATTGGTTTCAACAGCTGTTGACTTTGAGTGACAGTGGAATTTTGTTTGATGTTTTTCAATTTTTGGATAAAATAAAGAATTGTTTTATTGTTTAATTTGTTGTCGGGCTGGTTTGGCTATTTAGCGGACACGGCGACGCATTGTGCACGGTAATTTCTAAACAAATTACAGAGTTGCGGGGTAGCATGGAGCTCACATCAAGTTTATAGTTCCCATATTCGGATTGGCTTTGCGGTGTCGGAGATAGGGTGCACGTTGTTAGTGGCACCAAATAAAGTATAAGACACGTTTTGGTAAACACCACGAGTGCAGACCCAAAGGCATCATCTCTACCTCTACGGAACATCTGGGGCTGGTGGGTAAGCTAGATTAAAACATTCTGGGCGATTAGCCGAGAAGGAATGCAGTAGGGACGCCAGGTCCGGGCAGCCACTGGACGCCGTCCCGTAGGCTTAGGCCTACCTACGCGGGTAGGAGCGCGTCGACGCTTGCGACCACTCATCTTTTCCCCCCCCTTTCACTCAAAGACCAAGGAACAGGATCGGACTTTGTAGTGAGACAGAGAGGACTTGATGAGTAGAGAATTGGTGTTTACTTGTATCTTTATTGTACCCTGGTATCGCATGTATGTATCTTTCTTTTGCATAAATTCGATCTCAGTCATTAAACTTTCAATTGAAAACTAACTTCATGTTGAATCAATTAAAATTCAGTGTTTGAGCAGTAAAGTCCACTAAAAGTACCACCAGCTTGTTCACGTCATAGTGCATGTTTGCCCCTGCTTTCCTCAACTCCTAGCGTAGTGTTTTGCTAGGACTCTCAAGTCCACGCCACGCCGCTTCTCGGGTGGTTGGCCCTTAGGTGGTGTGACCTACTTTTCAGCAGCAGGAGCCTGGGGCCCCTGAACGAAGCTTGGAGCGACATGCGAACGGCGGGCTCGCCGTCTAGCGTGCCTGATAAGGTGGGGGGTCCCAACCCCAGTGGGTAGTGGTACTGGACGTGCTGGAGTTGTACTGTCGGTACACTCTGGTGTTGTTGGGTTTTTTGGTTGTTTGTTGCGTTGTTGTGCGTTTTTCTATTGAATTTGTGTCGTCTCGGTTTTCATGTTAGTCTCATCTCTCGCGAGTAAGTTAGGGAAGGTTGGCGAGTCAGGCATAGAGATTTAGGATCGGGTGACCTTTCCCTACACCACCCCGATCCTAAAGTGGCTCAATGGTGAGTCACGTATGTGAATCACACTCTGGCGCTGGTCGGGTCCATTCGGGCAAGGTTTGGTTGTCGGTATTTAAAGGTTGCGACGTGACTTCAATAGGCGAATTAGACCACGTAGGGCGTATCAGGTTGGTAGGCCTAGAAGGAGGTGAAGTCACGTTCTAAGGACCAGAGATTTGAAACGGTCTCCAGAAAATGGCATCACAAATTGTGCGTATCGGTTTTGCCGGAATCGTTGTTTTTTTCTGTGTGTTTAAGTGCAAACACCACAAAAATACAAACAGATAAAAAAACAAGAAAAACGAAAAAAAATATCGTTTAAAATTGCAATTTTCTTGAGAAATAATCTTTCGGTTGCGCTCAAACAATGTGTCAGTTCTAAAGTCCAGAGATTTTGAAGGCCACTAGAAAATTCATCGAAATTGGAGTGTATTGGTGTCAGCTCAGAATCGTGTTAACAAACCCATACAAAAATACAAACAGAAAAACAAGAAAATCAAAACAAAATCATTAAAATAAAAAATTGCATTTTTACGAGGAAATAAATAATTATTCGATACACTAAAAAAACGTGAGAAGTTCTAAGTTCAGAGATTTCAATGGCCTCCAGACAATTTCATCGCAATTGGAGTTTTGGTTAACCGGAAATCGTGTTAACATAAAACAGGACAAAATACAAAAAAAAAAATCATGGATTTTTTTCTTGTCAGTGTAGTATGAATGGAATCTCTTGCTACGCTATCCAAAAAAAAAAATGTAATTTAAGCACAATTCATCATCTAGCTAGGTATGCGAAGCCATCCAAATAATATGCGGGCTGCAAGAAAATGTCCCAAAGACAACGTTATTAGAGTCTTAATAGGCCATTACATAGCCTAATAGACTTATTGTAATTTTATTACACAATTTAATAGTGTTTACGAAGGATTGATCGGGGAATTTATCTATTAGTTTTGATTTTGGATCAGTGTCTCAACCCTGAGCACAGCTATGTCACACTGTCTAGCGCTGCCGAGCTCTCTGAGTAGACCAACACGTTGGGAGGCTTCATCGGTGCTCCGGCCAACAGCCGGAGGGAACGCCCGGGCGGCCTTGGGTCGCCGAGGCCCGGCTTAGTGGTGCGAGGCATACGGAGGCCGTGCTCGCAGAGTCCAGCGAAGCAGAACGCGTCGCTGCTCGCTACGTCCTCCACGGCTTCAAGGTCGAGTGGTCCAACGTGTCTTGGCTCAGGACTGTACAGAGAGTCGGAGAGGCGAGGGCCGGTCCTCCGAGGGACTCGGAGACAGGCTGGGGAGGAACCGGTCGGCAGGCTGCGCATCTCGGACACTGCGCGTCTTGACCAACACGCGCTGGAATAACTAATATGTAGCTAGTTATAAATTTATTAAGATAGTGATAAAGTGTATTACGTGACAAGTACTCTAGCTCACCGACCAGGGCACACTAGGGGATGAGAAAGCCACTAACCATGAGACAAACAGTAACTTTGACCAAACCACTAAAAAAATTATTACTATATTCCCTAAACAAACTAAGTAATATCAATGATAAAAATACACATCAGAAATAAATAAAGGATAAATTAGAGGAGATATGTAAAATTATCATAATATATATGGCACTATTCTATGTATTGTAAACACGCTATCAGTATGCCACAAAACAAGTCAATAAAACAAAGTTATAAACTTGGCTTAAAGCATGTCTCGAGTTCAATTGATGTCTTGCCATTGTTCTGTCCCACCACATTTGAACTTGCCCTTAAGGTCACCCATCAATGATTACCAATCAAACATGTATTCAAATCAAATGTTTTCCAGCAAGTAATACATCCTAATTATGCTAGTCTAACAAAGTACCTAGGCATTCATCCAATGAGTGGAATGAATGAAAACAGGTCTTTTAATTCACATTGAGATTGGGAGGCAAGAGGCTGGGAATGATGTGGATAGACGACAGGAAGGGAATAAGGCTGTCAAGGGCCTCCGCAGGGGGGAAGGGGGGCACTGGCGGGAACTGTGCTTCCCCCCCCCCCCCTGGAAATCCTCTATAAAGCAGTGTTTGTGAATATAATTAAAGATAATAAACAGTATGAATACAGGTATAAACTATTGGACGGAATAATAATTTGGCGGAATTCCTTTTGGTAATTTTTAGAGTTTTGAGTATGGATGCACATAAAAAATTGCATTTTATTTTGGTATTGCATTCAGCCCATTACTTTTTCTAAAACGCCACCAAACGCACTCTATTAAAAATGATATTAAAAAAGTTACCCCTGTGGTGCTGTATTGCTGGCTGGGCTTTGTTCACCCCTTTACAAAATTCCTGCAAATGCCATTGTACAGGATGGTGGTTGTAAGCTTTTTTCAACACAACAAAACATTAACAAGGTTTTATGTCTTAGTTTGTTTACATACCAAAGTGAAGTTCGTGTATGTATATGCGGGCACAAAAAAACTCCTCCACCAGCTCTCTCTACGGCATTTCACCATGTAAAAACGGGATATCGGCTTGATCATGAAAAAGTCTTCAAAAACAGCACAGAAGAGGCTACAAATAATGAAATCTTGGTTAAGTGAAATCAAAAAGGGCCAGACAAAAACTGGTTCTTAGTGTAAAACTCCACAGCCCAGTTCCGGCTTGCAAACTGGCCATGACGTTCTGCATACACCATCTGTGAACAGGATTCAAATCACCACCAAACGTGCCACGTGTAAAATGTATTGGTAATTTGGAATCCCAAGACAGAGCACACCTTTTCAGGTGCGCCCGACCACATCCAGAATGAGATACTCCTGCCAATGATATGGACCAGGTCAGAGAAAGAAGCCATTTTTATACTGGAAGCGAGAAGAAGAATTGGTTGAGAAGCACCCTCCCGGCACAGGGAAAAAGAATTAAAAATGTTTGTACAATTTCTCAACTGACGCCCAAGCGACTCGACTGCATAGAAAATGTCCCCACCTGGCACACATGCCGGTGCATCTATCACGAGATGCCTGTCCGCCCCACCACAGCCCAGTCGTGTCCGGGGTACGGCTAGCTCCGCCCCTTCGGCCGATCGCTCCGTCTGGCCGCCTCTGGACTTAGTGTTATCAGAAGGTCCACGGTGGAGTGCGCCACCGGTCGGGAGTCATCGCCCGGTTTGCGTCGGGACTATCGGGAGGAATCCGTTGTTAAGTAGGCGGGGACAGGGAGTTACCCTCTCACGCACAGCTGAACAACAGAGAGAGGTCAAGTTACAGTACGAAAACATCTCAGGTGACAGGAATTACCCTCCAACGCACAGCTGGAACAACAGAGAGAGGTCTAGCTTACAGACGAAGATCTCAGGTGAACAGGAATTACCTTCCAAAACGCCACAGCTGGAACAACAGAGAGAGGTCTAGCAGCGTACTGACGCAATGATCTAGGTTGACAGGTAATTACCCTCCACAGTGCCCAGCTGAACAACAAGAGAGATGTCTAGCTTACAGACGAAGATCTCAGGTGACTCAGGAATTTACCTCCAATGCACACAGCTGTGAACAACAGAGAGAGGTTAGCTAGCTACAGACGAAGATCTCAGGTGACAAGGAATTACCCTCCAAGCCACAGCTGGAACAAACAGAGAGGAGGTCTAGCTTACAGACGAGATCTCAGGTGACAGGAATTACCCTCAATGCCACAGCTGGAACAAAACAGAGAGAGGTACTAGCTTACAGTACGAAGATCTCAGGTGACCAGGGAATTACCCTCCAACGCCACAGCGGGAAAATACAGAGAGAGGTCTAGCTTACATACCGAACATCTCAGGTGCAAGTAAAAGAGTCCACAAACAAGTAAATTTTAGAGCAAAAGCTTCTTCCCACTCATAAAATAAAGCACGCATAATCACAAGAGTACAACTTTGATGTATAGGCTAGATGGTAAGTCCTTACATTCAAATACTGATTGAAAACCGGTTGTCCCCAGTCTACGGTAGTTTTTTAAATTAATTCATGGAGCTACTTCTAATTCTATTGTGAAATATATACACAAAAATATTATGAGGATCAGCCTTTTTACCGATCAACAACTAACACTTACTTTCAATCCTTAGTAGCTCCATCCCATCGTCCATTTTTAACATGCGATTCATAAAGTTTGTAGCGAGTTTCGAGAAATGCTCAACGTCAGTTTCTAAAACGACGCCCATAAGATCGTCTGCACGCACGCATGCAGAATCCAAACTCTTCGAGGTGAACTTGGCAACAGGTTTCGTCGGCGACGACTGGGGTCTTGCTGAAGTCGGCTTCGATGAGGAGGTGAAGCTTGAGATCGTCACACAACGTTACCTGAACACCGAGACAAAACATTTTAAAATGAAAACATACAGTTTGTTGTTTATTGTAGGCATTTCAAAATTTAGATAGGATAATGCAATGGTTTTCCATTTTCCAAAAAAAGCTTTTTCCAAAAGCCAACCTTTGAATCACTTTTTGATTTTACGGTATCAGTGTTGTCACAACATTTTTATTTTTATATTCAGTTTGTTCATTCAGTTTGTAGACACCAGTTCAACAACTAAGTGCCCTTATTGTGATGGGGTTTATAAACTTCGAGGGTTGAAAATGCACACAAGTCGTGCACACCCTAATGAAGCTGAACAAGCGTCCAAGTATCTAGATTTGAAATCTAAAGTTTCTGAGGAGAGATAATAAGAAAAGTGTTGTAGTAGACTGTGAAGATCTAGCATGAGAGGATGTGACACACTGACACTAACATCAGATACAGGTCCAAGATCAGACTCAAGGACCAGGCCTACAAAAAAGACATCAGGGATAGTTTTAGAAAAGCAAGACAAGATATCAAATACCAATACTGCAACCATAAAGTTGGAAAGGGGAATCATTAAGAAACTAAGGAAAAAAGAGGGGATGGGGATATGGTAATACAAGAAAGAGGAACAGAAGGCTGCAATCAGAAATTGGTTAACGCGTGGTTGATGTTTTTTTGCATATTGGGGTACAAGTAAATAGTGTAGGAGGCAAGGTCAAGGGGGCTTGAGAAGATGATCTTGGTGGAAACAAGATGCAATAAATCAGTTTAGCAATATGCCCACATCTAGGTGCGCAAGAGGTAGATTTTAATTGACAAAATGTAAAGTTAACCTCTCAAGTCACAAAAGAAAACAGAGAAGGATTACAGATAACACGACTGAAAAGGAGATGCTTAGCTCTAGGAAGGCAAAATAAGGAAAAGCCTGATTCTCAAATGGACACAGAAACAAAAGAAAGGACGCGGAAAGCTGGAAGTCTGGAAAAAGTGCGTGTCAAGTCAGGCGCGGACTGGGTCGAAAAGGCCCGGGATGCCGGCATGTAGTAGGGCCCGTATGAGGTCGCGTAGTAAAGCAGAGGTCTGGGGCGAAGCCCCAGCCGCCGGAGGCAATTTTGCCGAAGGCGAATTTTTTTTGGGTGATTCGTTATATTTTATGGCACTTCTACATCCCCCTGCCGGCGCCGGCTGCCCCCCCCCCCCCACCCACAACCACAACCACCCAACCCCACCCCCTTGCTAGCTGGAACTGGCAAAAAAAACCCAAAATACTTGCAATCACATCGAAATTTCTTCTCGTAGCGCGGCGGCGAGAAAGTCAATTAGCTATAGTCATGATAGTCACTAGTTCCTACTGAAAACTGAAAAGTGAGAACACTGAAAAACCATTCTCTTTTGAAGAGCTGCCTGCCTAAGGCACCCCATGAGTCATCGTTAATATTATCTAATGTATTTTGTTCGGCAACTCTTTTTCGCAGTAAACAAATATAAAATCATGTATATTTTGTCTGAAACTGAAAGTGTAGTGTGTACAAATGTTCCACAGGGGCCCGGAATGTCAAAAGCCCGGGGTGCGATCGCACCCCAGCACCCCCTGCCAGTCCGCGCCTGTGTCAAGTCCAAAGCCAATACAAAATGTGAATTGTGTTGCAATAAAAAGAAGAGAACAGCACATAGGAATGCATGAGGGGATGAGTAGGTAGTTCTTGCCTATGATGAACTCGGTAATTGGCCTATAATAGATGTTGATGTTGATGAGATGTTCCAGGTGTAACAGCGAGACACTTTTGCATTAGTGAGGAGTATAGAGCTACGTCATTCCCAGGTATCAGGATAGAAGAGCTAACGAATAAGGTCAGAGTATATCAACCTGATGGTGAGCTGAAAGGAGTGACTGTATGTGTTGGGAATAGAGAGACGTGGGCCAGGGAGGCGAGAGTCGTTAGCTCAAACATTTGGGAAAAGCTAGGGCCCTTCCATTCCCAGGTATCAGGATAGAAGAGCTAACGAATAAGGTCAGAGTATATCAACCTGATGGTGAGCTGAAAGGAGTGACTGTATGTGTTGGGAATAGAGAGACGTGGGCCAGGGAGGCGAGAGTCGTTAGCTCAAACATTTGAAAGAATTGATCGTTGAAGTAAAAAGCAAATTCGCCATGGCAGAGGTAAGCATGTGTGGGTTGATTAATAGAAGAGGTATTTATATAAAGACATAAAGGAGTTATGTAATAAGGAATATGTTAAATACATAGACATGGCAGGAGTGGAACAAATTGAAGATAATTGGAACAGGGCAGAAGAAGTTGGAACAGGAGTGAGAAATTTCATCGTAAGTCATGGTGCAGGACATGCAGAAACAAGAAATGATATCAAACATTTCAGCAACAAGATTTTTTCACACGTTGGGTGTGGAGAATAAGAAAGTTGATCTAGGACAAAGGAGGGATTGTAGAAATATTGGAAATAGGAAATTTCTAGATAAGAGAGGGAAAGTGATAAGTGTGGGCACGACTTAATGATAAAATTGAAGAAATCATCGATGTCATGAAAGAAAAGAAATTGAGCTTGTTGGGCCTTAGTGAGAAAAAGTGGAAAGGTTGTGGAAATAAAAATCTAAGAGAAGGATACAAATTGTTGTGGTCAGGAGGAACAGAGAGTATAAACGGTGTTGCATTTGTTGTAAGCCCAGAATAAAAAGACAATATCATTAATATTACAAACCACAGTGACAGAATTATACAAGTCTACATTCGGTGCAGTGACAGTATGACAATTGAAGTCATACATGTATATATGCACCTCAGACAGGGAGATCAGTTGCTGAGAAAGATGAGTTTGTTGCACAACTGGAAGCAATTATTTCATCCAATACAATTATTGTAATGGGTGATTTTAATGCCAGAATAGGAGAAGATACAGCTGGATTTGAAGAAGTTATGGGCAAACACGGGCTGGGTATTAGGAACAGAGATGGAGAGAAGTTTTTGGAAATGTGTGGTCGGAATGCTCTACAAATAGGGAACAGTTGGTTCCAAAAACCAACAAGTCAACAAATAACTAGATATAACTAAATATGGTGATTGCATGTCAGAGTCAGTAATTGATTATATCTGCATAGAAAGGGAAGTAAGGAAATGCCTTGAAGATGTACCATGATCATGTAGGCCTACCATCAGTATCATTGGACAGCATTCATAGATTATTGATAGGGAAATTTAGATTCTTGGTCCAAGAGCAAAAAATGTTGTCAAAGAAAAGACACAATCAGCTTTTAAAGTTTGGAAACTTCAATGTCCAGAATTAAGAAAGGAGTTTATGACAAGAATAAGTACTAATCAGATGCCTGACCAAGAATTGAATGTAGAAGAAGAATGGCAAGAGTTTGGTTTACAGTCACATGCAAGGTCACAGGTTAGTGAAGAAAGCACAGAATCGGACAATTTCATGACAACGTCGTCACGCTCAATGTAGGAAACGTCCTTGTCATCGCACACAAAAGTAAACTGGGACTAGTCAGGACAATTTCTGAAATCTTTTTTGGTTTCTAGCCATCTGTAGGGCCTAAATAAAATCATAACACAATGAACAAAATTTGTTCATTGTGTTCTGAATTTAACCTCATATTTGAGGCATGGATTTGGTTGACCACTGTTCCCCAAAGCACATGGAGACCTTTGTCTTCATAAAGGTTTGTTCTGAATGAAAAATATAAAAAAGGAAAGTTGCTCAACAAGCCTATGTCACATAAACATTGAACTAGATAGTAAAATTATCACGAAGGACAACTACAGGCTATATATTCAACAAAAAAAGAAAAAATCAAACTCGCTTTCGAACACGATTTCATGTCAAAAAACTGAACATCATCATTCTATAAAATCCACAGCCTTCTTGAGCTCAACCTGATATTCTATTACAATTGTATGTTGGTAACAACTTTGAAGAAATAAAATGGTTCGAAATTTGAATTCAAAATGATTTTGAAGCCAATTAACCACTGTACCACATCCGCCACTGTAGGCCTACCCCGCTCTCCCCTACCTTACAAAAATGTCCACCACGGCTAAAACATTTTCACAGTTAAAGGGAAATGACAATAAATTAACTTGCTTTGATGTCTACGGTACCGGGACATAAGAACCTTCAAATAGGTAGGTTTGAAATAAGGAACTTCCTCAAAACCACCCGGTGCGTGTTGAAACATGGTTTCAAACTTTTCAATGGGCCCATTTAACGGTTAGGCAAACCCATCATTACCCATCTTGTTCCTTGTCATCATTATAGTAGGCCTACCATTATGTCAATTCATGGGTTAACATTTAATGATTTAACCCATATAGGCCTAATATGCAATGCCAATTAATATTGAATCTACATTGATTTTTAAAGTGAAATGTGGAAAAAAGTGGTTTTAAGAGGTTTCAAACAATTCTATCAAAAATAAAAATTTACCTTGGAAGAGCCGCTGAGTTCGATGGGAAACAGAGACTTGTCATTTTGGAAACTTATCCAATGGGAGACGTCCAGCCGTTGAGTGGGATACAACGAGCAGCCTCGTTTGTTGTTCCCAAACCATACCAAGTCCCCCTATTTGTGCATCATTCTTGTTGACACACCACTGTGATGTAATACTTGGCAACTGCAAGTTCAAAACTCCTAAACAAAATGTTTAAACACATTAATAACAAACAAACTGTCTTTAATATCACAAAAGACTTAATTAATCTAGACCGAGAGAAAGGAAAGAAGTAGTTTTTGAATAAATGTGAACCTAGGAAGTTATATCATAGGGGCCTAGGCCTATATAACATATAACATTTCTTAACGGTTACTAATGGGCTCTTCCACTCGGTGGCAACCACTCACTCCCCCCAGACCTAATTTCTGTCCTCCCCCTCCCCTAAAAAACGATTTAAATTCCCTCAAAGACCCACGATCTACAATATCCCCAGATAAGTCATTCATTCCCTAATAGTCCTTTCCAAGAAACCATACCGACCCAGATCCGTCCTTACTACTTGACGCTGGAACTTCCATGAATGATCCCCCCTATCCCTGTAAAGCCCATCATGCAGCCTATTGCGGATGTTCCCCCTCCCTACTTCCCCTAGTTGCCCTGTTACATATTGCACAACCTAACCTCCCTTTCTTCTTCCCTCTAATGACTCCCACCCCAACTCTCCTAACATTGCAGTGACACTGTCATATACCCTCTCTACATTCCCCTTATCATCCTCCTCCCACCGCCACCGCCTAACCTTCCCTGTAACCCTTCTTGCCGCCCTACGTTGAACCTTCTCTACCTCCAAAACCTCCCCCAGCTTATATACGGATCCCATGCCGCCGCCTCATACTCCAGGACAGGTCTAACCACCATCTTATACGCCCGATCTATAATATAAAGGTAGGCTATTCATTTTACAGTTTAAAGTGGTTAATTTTTAATTAATTAATAAACAATTTTTTATAAAAAGGGATAGAAAAAGTGTGTTTTGGCAAAAAAAATGAGGGGATTGGAATTTGGGTGGGGCCCTATTGAGACAAGGTCAGACCACAAAAAAAGGACAGCACATTAAAGGAAAGTTTAAAAAACTCCCAGGAGATGGAAACGTGGTGGTAGCCTACTACTAGTACTAGTGGGGAGGGACTGGACAAGAAGAAAGGGGGGTTTTAATCTTCATGCCGACCTTTTTTTTGGGTGCGTTTATTGTTTGGCTTTTTTTGACAAAAGGGTAAATTGCCTGTTTGCACTGACGCGCCACGTAAACACATTGTCGCACTCAATATGCCTCCCACCTACCGCGTTGCGTTAAACGAAAGTAAACACACTTTTAAATAAACATACGTTTGAATAAAATGATATGATGGTGGATTAGAATTGGAATGGGTGACCATCATCTTTCTCCAGCCATATGGAATCTCTCCCCTCTTCAAAAAAGCTCACAAGTCACAATGAATACCGGACCAGGACGGGAGGTCTAGGGAGTTTCTAGGCCAATTGCAACTTTGGATAGATCATCCGTTAGAGACAAGGTCTCCCGCAACTTTTTCGGAGACAAACCCTTACCCGTTTTCCAACGCAGTAACAAAAACTCTTATCATTGATGCCTATCAATCCATTAAAAAAATTTCCCTTTTTTAAACATAAGTAGAGATTCAGGCTCTTTTAAAGCCAAACACCCTTGCGGCCGACCATCTGCATAATCTTCGAGCGCATAGCGCTCAGTCGCCAAGACTGGACCCACGTCGCAGCCATATAATACAAAGTTAACAGCATGTTTTCGGCTTGAATGCCCTCTAGGCACAGTTGTATCTGATGAAGTTAATTCATAACCACCTAGAACATACATTTTGCAGTCAACTTTCTGTATCATACAAGTCTAGCCTGGGTTACCCCTCTAGGTTAGGTTAAAATTGTTGACACAGGGTCTAGCTCCCAGGCCTTAAATTATTATGGTAAGTGGAAAATAGCATATCTGAATAATAAGAAAACTGTAAAAAAAGGTTCAATTCCCCGAAAGTCCATCACAAAAAAGACACACTAATAAAATGCAGAATATACTTG